>JAGIQG010000015.1:0-454795 GCA_024679065.1 Sphyrna mokarran | reverse complement strand
GGGGGGAGGGGGGGGGGGGGGTGGGGGGGGGGGGGTGTGGGCCGGTGTGGGCGTGGGTAAGGGTGGGGGGGGGGGGGTGGGGGGGGGGGGGGGGGGGGGGGGGGGGGGGGGGGTGGCGGGGTGGGGGGGGGGGGGGGGGGGGTGGGGGGGGGGGGGGGGGACAGAGGAGGGTGGGGGGGGGGGGGGCGGGGGGGGGGTGGGGGGGGGGTACAGAGGAGTTTACCAGGATGTTGCCTGGTATCGGAAGGCAGGTCTTATGAGGAGAGATGAGGGATTTGAGTTGTTTTCGTTAGGAAAGAAGGCTGCCTAAGAGGAGACCCTTATTGAAAACATTATAAGATAGGAACATAGAACACTACAGCACAAACAGGCCCTCTCTGCACACAAGTTGTGCCGAACACTATCAAAAAACCTACCCAGCCATAGACCTATCTATAACCCCCAATCCCATTGGATCCCATATACTCATCCAGAAGTCTTTTAAAAGACCCCAGCGAGTTCGCCTTGACCACCACCGATGGCAGCCGATTCCATTCACTCACCACTCTCTGTGTGAAAAACTTGCCCCTAGCATCTCCTCTGTACTTGCTTCCCTGCACCTTAAATCTGTGCCCTCTCGTTGCGACCATTTCAGCCCTGGGAAATAGTCTCTGAGAGTCCACCCTATCTATTCCTCTCAACATCTTGTAAACCTCTATCAGGTCGCCTCTCAACCTTCGTCTCTCCAGGGAGAACAGTCCCAGCTCCCTCAACCTGTCTTCATAAGGCATGCCTCCCAATCCAGGCAACATCCTTGTAAATCTCCTCTGCACCCTTTCAATAGCTTCCACGTCCTTCCTATAGTGAGGCGACCAGAACTGCGCACAGTACTCCAAGTGTGGTCTGACAAGGGTCCTATAAAGCTGCAGCATTACCTCCTGACTCCTGAACTCAATCCCTCGATGAATGAAGGCCAGTACACCGTAAGCTTTCTTAACCACATCCTCCACCTGGGAGGCCGATTTGAGAGTCTTATGGACCCGGACCCCAAGATCCCTCTGCTCTTCCACACAGCTAAGACTCCTACCTTTGATAGTGTACTCATTCATCCCGTTGGATCTGCCAAAATGGACCACAACACATTTATCCGCGTTGAAGTCCATCTGCCACTTCTCCGCCCAGTCTTGCATCCTGTCGATGTCATGCTGCAACTTCTGACATCCCTCCAGACCATCCACAACACCACCGACCTTCGTGTCATCGGCGAACTTACTCACCCATCCCTCCACTTCCTCATCCAGGTCATTTATGAAAATGACAAACAGCAAGGGTCCTAGAACAGATCCCTGGGGCATAGAACAGATCCCTGGGGACAATAAGATGATTAGAGGTTTAGATAGGGTTGACAGTGATAGCCTTTTTCCTAGGATGGAGAAAGTTAGCACGAGGGGGCATAGCTTTAAATTAAGGGGTGGTAGTTATAGGACAGATATCAGAGGTAGGTTCTTTACCTAGAGGGTGGTAAGGGTATGGAATGCCCTGCCTGCGGCAGTTGTAGATGCGCCAAGTTTGGTGGCGTTTAAGAGGTTAGCAGATAAGTTTATGGACGAAAAGGGAATGGTTTAGGTTGGAGGGTCATTGCTTTTTCCAAATTGGTCGGCGCAACATCGAAGGCTGAAGGGTCTGTTCTGCGCTGTAATGTTCTATGTTCTATGTTCTATAAAGTATCTAAGATTCCAGTAGGATCTTGATCAGTTGGGCCAGTGAGCTGACGGATGACAGATGGAAATTAATTTAAATAAATGCGAAGTGATACATTTTGGTAAATCGAACCAGGGCAGGACTAACTTAATTAATGGTAGGGGCATTGGGGAGAGTTACAGAACAAAGAAATCAACATCCTTGTAAATCTCTCAAAAAATAAATCTTCTCAATAGCTTCCGCATCCTCCTGTTATATCTTTAAGTAGTTGCATGATTGCTTTAAGAGCCAGTTATGTGATTTGTTGGTGATGTCATTGAGGTGTTTCAGAGTCTCCTGCTTTTAGTTTTTGTTTATCCTCTATACAATCAGGAGCTTCTAGAATAAATCTGCTGTTGTTAGCTTTATCTTAAAACCCACAACCGTAACCGAGAATGAGAGCTCCTCAACCAAATTTCACACGGAGGACATCTCATACATCAGCAACATATTGTTTGATCAGAGGATCTGATGCCTCCCTGCTGCTTATTTTTCGTTCTATTTTTCAGGATAGTGAAGGATTATCAGCACAGTCGGTGCCGTTATCAGCCGCAGCAATCCAGTATCACGACTGTTGTCAAGTCTTACCGATGGGATGTCAGATATGCACCAGCATTGAGTGATATTATCTGGTAGGAATCAAATTGATGAAAACAACAGTCCCATAAACATTCTTAACATTCCTATTCACCTGCTTTGTCGCTTCCAGGCGTCTGTGAATAATTATCCTAAGATCTTTTTATTCTTCTGAGCTATCCAGTGTCATATTATTCATGTCACGAGGTAGCTCAGGAATGGTATGGTGGCACAATGGTTAGCATGCTGCCTCACAGCATCAGGGATCCATGTTCAATTCCAGCTTCAGGTGACTGTCTGTGTGGAGGATACACATTCTCCCCATGTCTGCATGGGTTTCTTCCAGGTGCTCTGGTTTCCTCTCACAGTTAAAAGGTGTGCGGGTTAGGTTAATTTGTCATGGCAATTTGACCCTTAGTGTCTCAAGGTGTGTAGATTAGGGAGATTAGCATGGAAAGTACGTGGGTTACGAGAATGGGTATGGGTGGGATTGTTGTCGGTGCAGGCTTAATGGGCCAAATGGCCTCCTTCTGCACTGCAGGTATTCTATGATTCTATCAAATACTCCCTCATCTTGTTTCTTCTTCCAAAGTGCATCACCTTGCACTTATAAGGGTTAAATACCATCTGCCATTGCTGCGCCCATCTGATCAACCCATCTATATCTTCCTGTAACCTACAACACTCCTCACTATTAACCAGCCTATTAATCTTGATGTTAGCTGCACACTTGTTTAACATTCCGTCACTTCAACTTAAATGTTGAATTTTAAGTTAAACATAAAACTCAACATGTTCATCTATGTTGTTTATGTATGTACAGCAAACAAGGTTCCCATACTATCCTTGAGGTAGGATCCTTGAGTGACTGGACACTGGCCTCCAGTCACTCAAACAGCCTTCTACCACAACCTATTGTAATAAATTAGAAAGAGTTTAGAAAAGATTTACTAGGATGCTACCAGGACTTGATGGTTTGAGTTATAAGAAGAGGCTGGATAGACTGGGACATTTTCCCTAGAGCATAGGAGACTTAGGGATGATCTTATAGAGATCTATACGAGAAACACAGATCAGCTAGGTAGTCAATATCTTTTCCCAAAGTAGGGGAGTCTAAAACTAGAGGGCATTGGTTTAAGGTGAGAGGGGAGAGATATAGAAGGGTCTAGAGGGAAATTTTTTCACAGAGAGTGGTGAGTGTCTGGAACAAGCTGCCAGAGGTAGTAGTAGAGGCAGGTACAATTTTGTCTTTTAAAAAGCCTTTTAGACAATTATATGAATAAAATAGTTATTGAAGGATATGGCTCAAATGTGGACAATTGGGACTAGTTTAGTTGCAAATAAAAAAGGACGGCATGGACAAATTGGGCAAAGGGCCTCTTTTATGCTGTAAATCTGTATGACTCTAAACCAATTTCTGATCCATCTCGCCAAGTTTACCTGAATTCCATATGCTTCAACTTTCTCAATCAATCTCCTATTTCTCAAAAGCTTTACTAAAATCCATATGAGCTACATCAACTAAACTTCCCCCATCCACATATTGGATCATATTTTTGAAAAATTTTAATAAGTGTGTTAGGTATGATTTCCATCTGACGAAGCTATGCTGACTATTCCTAATTAACCCATGCTTTTCCAAATGGAGATTAATTCCCTCTTTCAGACTTTTCTCCAATAATTTCCCTACCAATGACATGACACTTACAGGGTCTGTAATATTCTGGTTCATCTCTACCACCTTTCTTGAAAAGTGTAGCCACATTAGCCATCCTCCAGTGCTCTGGCACTTTCCCTGAGATGTAGAGATACTGGCGTTGGACTGGGGTAAACTCAGTAAAGTCTGGCAACACCAATTTTAGATCCAACCGATTTATTTGATAGTAAATCTGCGAGCTTTTGGCCTTTGTGCCTTCGTCAGGCAAATGTTCGCCTGAAGAAGGCCACAAAGGTCGAAAGCTCGCAGATTTACTATCAAATAAATCGGTTGGATTTAAAATTGGTGTTGCCAGACTTTACTGACTTTCCCTGTGACCAGAAAGGATTAAAAATTTGTGTCAGAGCCCCTGCAATTTCCTTAACCCTGAGCACAGGTGTCACTTCAGGAATTCCTTCATTAAAAGTTGTCCTCTTTGCAATCTGTCTGGCCACATTAATGTGTACAATATCTACCTCTTGTACAAAGCGATTTCTGTTCCAATCAGAAACAGATTCAGTTCTCACTTCACAAAATTCAGAAGCTTGTTCCACACATCCGATATTTTTCTGGAAAACTTCCCAGCATCTAATCTAGTTTTGGCCTAGAATAATGAGGTAATGTGTACTGGTCCTCCCTAACCTATTTAGTTGAAACAGACTATAGACAAACAATCTGGTGGCATGGAGCTTTTACTGTTGGGGAGGAGTTAAATGAGTTGACAGGGCAATTTAAGCATCAATTTATAAGGAAGATTATAAAGTTAGAACAGTAGTGGAAAGCAGAAAGTTAGTAAGGAAAAATGGGAAGAAGAAGAAACACACTAGGAAATAGGCAAAAAAGAGATTGTTCACTGATCAGTATTGTAAGTTCCAATGTGAAGAGACTACTGAGTAAGTTAGATGAGCTGAGAATGTAGATAGCACAACAGAAGTACAAGTTGCTATTGTTGTATGAGTACTAATTCTGTAAATATGATTTTTGTTGCTCTATTAGGGAGAACCTGTCGGTGCAGGGTAGCACATGGTGGATCCGCTGCACACTTCTCAATATATTTCTCTTCATTCTCCTCTTCTTCCTCACCACACCTGCCATCATCGTCAACACCATGGACAAGTTCAATGTCACCAATCCTGTTGAGAGCCTCAAGGTAGGTGAAGACTGCTGCTGCCTGCCCAGTGCCAACACAGTGTGATCACTGGCTGCCATATATTGGGATCCTCAATGGGTCTTACCATAGTCATTCTGTGGCACAGACTGTACCATGGGTGCGGACCTCAAGGTCCATCAACAAGAATGCCTTGGTAGTATCATTACCAAGTATAGTATATTTCAATAGTATCATTACTATTGTGTACAGTTCTGGTCCCTGCATTATAAGAAAGATGTGGAGGCATTGGAGAGGGTACAGAGGAGGTTTACCAGGATGTTGCCTGGTATGGAGGGCAGGTCTTATGAAGAGAGGCTGAGGGATTTGAGGTTGTTTTCGTTAGAAAGAAGGCGGCTAAGAGGAGACCTTATTGAAACATATAAGATGATTAGAGGTTTAGATAGGGTGGACAGTGATACCCTTTTTCCTAGGATGGAGAAAGCTAGCACGAGGGGACATAGCTTTAAATTAAGGGGTGGTAGTTATAGGACGGATGTCAGAGGTAGGTTCTTTACCCAGAGGATGGTAAGGGTATGGAATGCCCTGCCTGCTGCAGTTGTAGATGCGCCAAGTTTGGTGGCGTTTAAGAGGTTAGTAGATAAGTTTATGGATGAAAAGGGAATGGTTTAGGTTCGAGGGTCATTGCTTTTTCTTAATTGGTCGGCGCAACATCGAAGGCCGAAGGGCCTGTTCTGCGCTGTAATGTTCTATGTTCTATATTCTATTACTGACCTGGCTAGCTGAATCTATATCACTGGGCCTGGTGATAGAACCAATAAAAGGGGAAAACTACTTGACTTCATTAACAATTTAGCTGTCGCACTAACAGTATCGGGAAGAGTGACTGTGCACATCATTGTGGAGACAAAGTCCTGTCTTCATATTGAGGATATCCTTCAGTGTGCTAACTGGACAAGACTCAGAATAGATCTAGTATCTCAAAACAGGATATCAAATGTGTGAGGTAATGCACTATGGCAGAAATAATAAATGTGTAGAGTATAGGGCAAATGGTAGGATTCTTAGTAGTCTAGATGAACAGAGGGATCTTGGTGTGTATGTGAATAGATCCCTGAAAGTAGGCAGTCAAGTCGAGAAGGTTGTTAAGAAGGCATATGGAGTCTTAGCTTTTATTGGTAGGGGGATTGAATTTCGGAGCCGCAACGTCATGTTGCAACTGTACAAAACTCTAGTGCGGCCGCACTTGGAGTATTGTGTGCAGTCTGGTCCCCGCATTATAAGAAAGATGTGGAGGCATTGGAGAGGGTACAGAGGAGGTTTACCAGGATGTTGCCTGGTATGGAGGGCAGGACTTATGAGGAGAGGCTGAGGGATTTGAGGTTGTTTTCTTTAGAAAGGAGGAGGCTAAGAGGGGACCTGATCGAAACATATAAGATGATTAGAGGTTTAGATAGGGTGGACAGTGATAGCCTTTTTCCTAGGATGGAAAAAGCTAGCACGAGGGACACAGCTTTAAATTAAGGGGTGATAGTTATAGGACGGATGTCAGAGGTAGGTTCTTTACCCAAGGGTGGTTCGGGAGTGGAATGCCCTGCCTGCAGCAGTTGTAGATGCGCCAAGTTTGGTGGCGTTTAAGAGGGTAGTTGATAAGTATATGGAAGAGAAGAGAATGGTTTAGTTTGGAGGGGCATTGCTTTTTATATTGGTCGGCGCAACATCGAAGGCCGAAGGGCCTGTTCTGTGCTATAATGTTCTATGTTCTATGTTCTAAATAAGTGCTATGTGTTATCAAGACCAGCAAAATTGTTTTTGATTTTGACTTGATTTGAATTATTACTGTCACATGTATTAGTATACGTGAAAAGTATTTTTCTTGCATGCTATATAGACAAAGCGTATTGTTCATAGAGAAGGAAAGAACAAAGAACAAAACAGCATGGGAAACAGGCCCTTTGGCCCAATGAGCTCGCGCCGCCATCCTGATGTTCCCACCTCTACCGCGATTCCTGTCCATGTTTATAGATTTATGGATTAAAAGCTAAATTTGAGGCAATTTAGGGAGAATTTGTTTTGCCAATTAGCCTAAGAGCACATCTTTGGGATGTGGGAGGAAACCGGAGCTCCCGGAGAAAACCCATGCAAGCACAGGGAGAATGCGCAAACTCCCACAGACACAGGCCCAAATTCACGTATCTGCACAGCACAGTGATAGTCACTGAGCTGTCGTGTTGCCCATCAAATGGTCCAGGTCAAGCGTTCACTAATGATGTGAAGCACTAGGATACTCTCAAAATAATCCAACAGCAGCTGTCTCACGACCCATTGCGCATATGCGCCTTGTTAGACAACAAGGTGGACAAAGAATGAAGAACAGTACAGCAGAGGAACAGGCCCTTTGGCCCTCCAAGCCTGCACTACTCATGCAGCCAACTAGACCATTCGTTTGAATCTCTATTCCCAGTTTGTTCCTGTGGCTATCTAGATAAGTCTTAAATGATCCCAGCGTGTCCGCCTCAATGGCCTTGCTTGGCAGCGCATTCCAGGCCCCCACCACCGTCTATGTAAAATACATCCCCCTGACATCAGTATTAAACCTTGCCCCCTTAACCTTGTGACTCCTTATGTTCATCACCTCTGACCTGCAAAAATGCCCTTCACCTCTATTAGATCACCCTTCATCCTCTGTCTTTCCAAGGAGAACAACCCCAGTTTATCCAATCTCTCCTCATAGCTAATACCCTCCATACCAGGCAACATCCTGGTAAACCTTTTCTGTACTCTCTCCAAAGCCTCCACGTCATTCTGGTAGTGTGGCGACACAGTATTCCAAATGTGGCCGAACCAACATGCTATACAGCTGCAACATCATACACCAACTTTTGTACTGTGTGCCTGTCCAGTAAAGTCAAACATGCCATATGCCTTCCTCACCACCCTCTCCACCTGTGCTGCCATTTTCAAGGATCTGTGGACTTGCACACCCAGGTTCCACTATGCGTCTATACATAGAACGTTGAACATAGAACAATACAGCACAAACAGGCCCTTCAGCCCATGAGTTGCGCCGATCACATCTATACCTACCAATCCACAGACCTATCTATAACCCCCTATCCTATTCGTTTCCATATACTGATCCAGAAGTGTTTTAAAAGACGCCAGCGAGTTTGCCTCAACAACCTCCAATGATAGCTGATTCCATTCACTCACCACCCTCTGAGTGAAAAACTTATCCCTAACATCTCCACTGTATTTGCTTCCTTGCATCTTAAATCTGTGTCCTGTCATAGCGACCATTTCAGCCCGGGGAAATAGCCTACGAGAATCCACCCTATCTATTCCTCTCAACGTTTTATAAACCTCTATCAGGTCGCCTCTCAACCTATGTCTCTCCAGTGAGAAGAGTCCCAGCTCCCTCAACCTATCATCATAAGGCCTGCCTCCCAATCCAGGCAGCATCCTTGTAAATCTCCTCTGAACTCTCTCAATAGCCTCTACATCCTTCCTATAGTGAGGCGACCAGAACTGCGCACAGTACTCCAAGTGGAGTCTGACAAGGGTCTTATAGAGCTGCATCATTACCTCCTGACTCCTGAACTCAATTCCACGATTAATGAAGGCCAGTACACCATACGCCTTCTTGACCAGTTCCTCCACCTGCGAGGCTGATCTAAGAGTCCTATGGACCCGGACCCCGAGATCCTTCTGCTCTACAACACAGCTAAGACTCCTACCCCTTATATTGTACTCCTTCATCCCATTATTCCTGCCAAAATGGACCATTACACATTTCTCTGCGTTGAAGTCCATCTGCCACTTCTCCGCCCAGTCTTGCATCCTGTCTATGTCCTGCTGCAACTTTTGACATCCCTCCAGACCATCCACAACACCACCGACCTTTGTATCGTCAGCGAACTTACTCACCCATCCCTCCACTTCCTCATCCAGGTCATTTATGAAAATGACAAACAGCAGGGGTCCCAGAACAGATCCCTGGGGCACTCTACTGGTGACCGACCTCCATGCAGAACAAGACCCATCCACAACCACTCTCTGCCTTCTGCTGGCAAGCCAGTTCTGGATCCACGAGGCCAAAGCCCCTTGGATCCCATGCCCTCTCACCTTCTCCAGAAGCCTTGCATGGGGACCTTATCAAACGCCTTACTAAAGTCCATGTACACTACGTCCACCGCCCTTCCTTCGTCAATGTGTTCAGTCACATTTTCGAAGAACTCAACTAGGCTCGTAAGGCATGACCTGCCCTTGACAAAACCATGCTGACTATTTCTAATCAGTCTAAACTTCTTCAAATGTTCATAAATCTTATCCCTCAGAAGCCTGTCCATCAGCTTACCAACCACTGAAGTCAGACTCACCGGTCGGTAATTTCCTGGACTATCCCTGTTCCCTTTCTTAAAGATAGGAACCATATCCACAATCCTCCAATCCTCTGGAACCTCTCCTGTTTCCATGGACAACGCAAATATCATCGCCAGGGGTGATGGTTTTGATGGTTCTGCCAATTATTATAAAGCTCCCCCCTACATTAGTCTTACCAAAATGCGTCACTTCGTATTTATCTGGATTAAATTCCATCTGCCATTTCTCTGCCCAATTTTCCAGCCTATCTATATCCTGTTGTATTCTCTGACAATGTTTATCGCTATCTGCAAGTCCAGCCATCTTCGTATCATCCGCAAACTTATTGATCACACCAGCTACACCTTCTTCCAAATCATTTATATATAACACAAATAGCAGAGGTCCCAGTACGGAGCCCTGCGGAACACCACTGGTCACAGACCTCCAGCCGGAAAAAGATCCTTCCATTACTATCCTCTGTCTTCTATGCCAGTTCTCTATCAATCAGCCATCTCTCCTTTTATCCCATGAGATTTAACCTTTTGCATCAACCTGCCACAAGGGGCTTTGTCAAATGCTTTACTAAAATCCATACAGATGACATCCATGGCTCTACCTTCGTCAACTGTTTTTGTCACCTCCTCAAAAAACTCCACCAAATTTGTAAGGCATGACCTCCCTCTTACACAACCATGCTGTCTATTACTAATGAGATTATTCCATTCTAAATGTGCATACATCCTATCTCCAAGAATCCTCTCCAATGATTTCCCTACCACGGATGTCAAGCTCACCAGCCTATAATTACCTGGGTTATCCCTGTTATCCTTCTTAAATAACTGTACCACATTCGCTATCCTCCAATCCTCAGGGACCTCACCTGTGTTCAATGAAGAGGCAAAGATTTCTGTCAGAGGCCCAGCAATTTCATCCCTTGTCTTCCTGAGCAGTCTAGGATAGATGCCATCAGGCCCTGGGGATTTGTCAGTTTTAATGTTCCTAAAAAACCTAACACTGCCTCCCTTGTAGTGGAGATTTTCTCTAATGGGTCAACACTTCTCTCTGAGACACTCCCAGTCAACACATCCCTCTCCTTTGTGAATAGTATTCATTTAGGATCTCCCCTACTTCTTGGCTGTAGGCGTAGTTCACCTCCTTTGTCCCTGAGAGGTCTGATTTTTTTTTCCCGACTACTCTTTTGTTCCTAACGTATGAATAATATGCCTTAGGATTCTCCTTAATCCTGTCTGCCAACAACATTTCATGACCCCTTTTTGCTCTTCTAGTTCCGCGTTTGAGTTCTTTTCTACTTCTTCTGTATTCCTCTAGTGCACTGTCTGTTTTTAGTTACCTGGACCTAACATTCGCCTCTCTTTTCTTTTTGATCACATCCTCAATTTCCCTGGTTATCCACGGCTCTTGAATCCTACCTTTCCTATCCTTCCTTTTTATAGGTACATGCCTGTCCTGCAGCTCCATCAACTGCTCAACATTCAGGCTTGAATTGATAAGTGGCAAATAGCATTTGCGCCATACCAGTGCCAGGTAATAATTATCTCCACAGACAGCAAAACCACATTCCCTATACGACCATTATGGATTCTCCACCATCAATATTTTGGGGGTTACCCAAAAAAAAAATTGAACCAAACATAAAAATATGTGGCTACAAGAGCTGATCTGAGATAGGGAAGTATGTGGCATGTAACTCCCCCTGACTTTCCAAAGCCTGTCCAACATCTATAAACAGCGAGTCAAATATATGATGTAATACTCCCCACCTGCCTAGATGAGTGCAGCTCCAACAATATTCAGACAGACAAATTATCACTTGAACAGCACTGATGGACTTCGACAAGGTCTCACGTAGCAGATTACTGTATAAAACTGAGGGATTGTGCTTAGTGCCTTGAGCTAGATAGAAAGCTGGTTAGCAGATAGGAAATAAAGAATTGGCATAAATGGGTATTTTTCTGATTGGCAGGCAGGGATCCTCAGGGATCTGTGCTTGAACTCACATTCAGTTCCTTCTTCCAAATTATTAATATATAATGTATTATCTCCAAATTTGCAGATGATACAAAGTTGGAAGGGAGGTGAACTGTGAGGAAAATGCAGAGATTCTTAAGTGTGATTTGGCCAGGTTGCGTGTGTGGGCATCTGCATGGCAGATGCAGTATAATGTAGATAAGTGTGAAATTATCCACTTCAGTAGGAATAATAGGAAGACAGATTATTTCTTGAATGGGTGTAAAGTGAGAGAGGTGGATACTCAGTGAGATCTTGAAGTACTTGTGTATCAGTTGCTGAAAGTAAATGCACAGGTACAGCAAGCAGTAAAGACAACAAAATAGTATGTTAGCTTTCATAGCAAGTGGAGTTGAGTATAGGGATAGGGATGTTTTATGGCAATAAGAGACTTGGATGGACTGGGACTTTTTTCTCTGGAGCTTAGAGGTGATCTTTTGGAGATCTACAAAATAATGAGGGGCATAGATCAGCTAGATAGTCAATGCTTTTTCCCAAAGGTAGGGGAGTCTAAAACTAGAGGGCATTGGTTTAAAGTAAGGCAGGGGAGAGATACAAAAAGGTCCAAAGGGGCAATTTTTTTCACATAGATGGTGGTGAATGTCTGGAACAAACTGCCAGAGGTAGTATTAGAGGCAGGTCTTTTAAAAAGGGTTTAGACAATTACACGGGTAAGATGGGTATAGAGAGATATGGGCCAATGCGGACAATTGGGACTAGCTTAGGGATTAATAAGTTGGACGGAAGGGCCTTGTTTCCATCTTGTAAACCTCTATGACTCTAATTGTATACAGTGTTGGTGAGGCCACACCTGGAGTATTGTGTGCAGTCTTGGTGTCCTTTTCTGAGGAAGGATATCCTTGCTATAAAGTACAGCGAAGGTTTACCAGGCTGATTCCTGGTATGGCAGGTCTGTCATATGAGGACAGATTAAGTTAGTTAGCAGTATGTTCATTGAATTTTAGAAAAGCGAGAAGGGCTCTCATAGAAACTTAGGAGCTAAACTGGGACTCCACTGTGAGGGGTTCAGACAGGCGTTTTTGTGGACGCAGGAGAGAGTTGCGGATGGTATTTGTCTTTCTGGAGCTGGGATCCGGGATGTTTCTGGACGTCTCCCAGACATCCTGAAAGGGGATGGTGAGGAACCTGAAATTGTGGTGCACATACGTACTGCAGACATAGGCAGGAAGAGGGAGGCAGTCATCAAAAGGGATTATGGAGAACTGGGTAGGAAGGTGAGGAAGAGAAAAGCAAAGGTAGTAATTTCAGGATTGCTGCCTGCACCTCGGGAGAATGAGAGCAGGAATCAAATGAGGTGGAGTATGAATGCATGGCTGAGGGACTGGAGCAGGAGGCAGGGATTCAGGTTCATAGATCATTGGGACCTCTTTAGGAGGAGGTGTGACCTGTACAGTAAGGACGGGTGGCACTTGAACCCAAGGGGGACTAATATCTTGGCAGGTAGGCTAGCTAGGACTACTGGGGGATCTTTAAACTAGAAAAGCTGGGGGGTGGGAATACTGATGGGTCGGTGAATAAGGAGGTTAGTTCCCAGGTAGGGAAGGACTGTAGGCACCCTGAGAGGGGGGTTAGGCAGGTGGTGGAAAAGGGAAATATGCTGACTGAGGGGCTGAGGTGTGTCTATTTTAATGCCAGGAGTGTAGTAAATAAGGTAGATGAGCTTAGGGCGTGGATTGCTGCTTGGGAGTGTGATGTGGTGGCCATTACAGAGACTTGGTTGTCTCAGGGACAGGACTGGGTACTTCAGGTACCGAGATTTAGGTGCTTCAGGAGGGACAGGGTTGGGGGCAAAAGAGGAGGTGGTGTGGCACTGTTGATCAGGGACAGTGTCATGGCTGTAGAAAAGGTGGAAGACATAGAACATAGAACATTACAGCACAGAACAGGCCCTTCGGCCTTCGATGTTGTGCCGACCAAAATAAAAAGCAATGCCCCTCCTAACTAAACCATTCCCTTCTCTTCCATATACTTATCAATTAACCTCTTAAACGCCACCAAACTTGGCGCATCTACAACAGCTGCAGGCAGGGCATTCCACTCCCTAATCACTCTTTGAGTAAAGAACCTACCTCTGATATCCGTCCTATAACTCATACCCCTTAATTTAAAGCTGTGTCCCCTCGTGCTAGCTTTCTCCATCCTAGGAAAAAGGCTATCACTGTCCACCCTATCTAAACCTCTAATCATCTTATATGCTTCAATAAGATCCCCTCTTAGCCGCCTCCTTTCTAACGAAAACAACCTCAAATCCTTCAACCTCTCTTCATAGGACCTGCCCTCCATACCAGGCAACATCCTGGTAAACCTCCTCTGTACCCTCTCCAATGCCTCCACATCTTTCTTATAATGTGGGCGCAGAACTGCACACAATACTCCAAGTGCGGCCGCACTAGAGTTTTGTACAGTTGCAACATGATGCTGCGGCTCCGAAATTCAGTCCCCCTACCAATAAAAGCTAAGACTCCATATGCTTTCTTAACAACTTTATCCACTTGACTGCCTACTTTCAGGGATCTATTGACACATACACCAAGATCCTTCTGTTCCTCAACACTATTAAGAGCCCTACCATTAGCCCTATACTCTACACATTTATTGTTCCTGCCAAAGTGCATTACCTCACACTTTTCCACATTAAACTCCATTTGCCACCTCTCGGCCCAGCTCTGCAACTTGTCCAAGTCACTCTGTAAACTATAACACCCCTCTTCACTATCTACCACTCCACCGACTTTAGTGTCATCTGCAAATTTACTGATCCATCCCTCAATACCCTCATCCAGATCATTTATAAAAATTACAAACAGCAGGGGCCCCAAAACAGACCCCAAGACGTGGAGGGAATGTCTACGGAGTCTCTATGGGTGGAAGTTAGGAACAGCAAAGGCTCGATAACTTAGCTGGGTGTATTCTATAGGCCGCCCAATAGCGACAGGGAACTTGAGGGGCAGATAGGGAAAGAGATCCTAGACAGATGTAGAAATAACAGGGTTGTCGTGATGGGAGATTTCAATTTCCCAAACATCGACTGGAATATCCCAAGGGTAAGGGGTTTGGATGGTGTGGAGTTTGTTAGGTGTGTTCAGGAAGGTTTCATGACACAGTACGTGGAAAAGCCTATCAGAGGACAGGCTGTACTTGACCTGGTGCTTGCTAATGAGCCAGGGCAGGTGTCGGATCTCACGGTAGGTGAGCATTGTGGAATGGAGATCATAATTCTATCTCTTTCACGATAGCGATGGAAAGTGATAGGATCAGGCAGGCTAGGAAGGTGTATGTCTGGAGTCAGGGGAAATATGAAAACATTAGGCAGGTAATTGGACGCATAAACTGGAAGGAGGTGTTCTTGGGGAAGAGTACAGAAGGGAAGTGGCGGTTTTTCAAGGAAAGTTTTTTTCTGGGGCACTGCATGACAACGTTCCAAGGAGTCAAGGAGGTTCTGGCAGGACACGGGAACCGTGATGCACAAAGGTAGTGGTGAACCTAGTTAGGAAGAAAAATTGATATATAAAAGGTTCAGAGAGCTAGGGGATGTTAGGGATCTAGAGGAGTATAAGGTGTGTAGAAGGGAACTTAAAAAGGAAATTAAGAGAGCCAGAAGGGCATGAGAAGGCCGTGGCAGGTAAGATTAAGGAGAATCCCAAGGCCTTCTACAAATATGTGAAAAGTAAAAGGATGAGAAGAGAAGGGATAGGGCCTATAAAAGGTGAAGGGGGAAAAGTCTGTGTGAATCCGGAAGAAATGGCAGAGGTGCTTAACGAGTACTTTGCCTCGGTATTCACGGTGGAAAGTGAACTGGGAGATTGCACTGCAGGTTTGAGGCATACGGAAAAGATTGAGTATGTGGATGTTAGGAAAGAGGATGTGTTAGACCTGTTAAATTCTATCAAGATAGACAAGTCGCCGGGACCAGATGGGATGTACCCCAGGTTATTGTGGGAGGTGAGGGAAGTGGTTGCAGAGCCCCTGGCGATGATTTTTGCGTCGTTCATGGAAACGGGAGAGGTTCCGGAGGATTGGAGGATTGTGGATGTGGTTCCTATCTTTAAGAAAGGGAACAGGGATAGTCCAGGAAATTACCGACCGGTGAGTTTGACTTCAGTGGTTGGTAAGCTGATGGAGAGGCTTCTGAGGGATAAGATATATGAACATTTGGAGAAGTTTGGACTGATTAGAAATAGTGATGGTTTTGTCAAGGACAGGTCATGCCTTACGAGCCTAGTTGAGTTCTTCGAAAATGTGACTGAACACATTGACGAAGGAAGGACGGTGGACGTAGTATACATGGACTTTAGTAAGGCGTTTGATAAGGTCCCACATGCAAGACTTCTGGAGAAGGTGAGAGGGCATGGGATCCAAGGGGCTTTGGCCTCGTGGATCCAGAACTGGCTTGCCGGCAGAAGGCAGAGAGTGGTTGTGGATGGGTCTTGTTCTGCATGGAGGTCGGTAACCAGTGGAGTGCCCCAGGGATCTGTTCTGGGACCCCTGCTGTTTGTCATTTTCATAAATGACCTGGATGAGGAAGTGGAGGGATGGGTTAGCAAGTTCGCCGACGATACAAAGATCGGTGGTGTTGTGGATGGTCTGGAGGGATGCCAAAAGTTGCAGCGGGACATAGACAGGATGCAAGACTGGGCGGAAAAGTGGCAGATGGACTTCAACGCAGATAAATGTGTAGTGGTCCATTTTATCAGGAATAATGGGTTGAAGGAGTACAATATAAGGGGTAGGAGTCTTAGCTGTGTTGTAGAGCAGAAGGATCTCAGGGTCCGGGTCCATAGAACCTGGATGCATGGATGAGGGATTGGTGTAGGTCAGAAGGCTTCATATTCATTGATCATTGGGAAGTCTTCAGGAGGGAGGGTCACCTATTCAAGAGGGATAGGGAGCAGTTGACTGGGAGGGGAACACATATTTTAGCTGGGAGGTTAGCTGGAGTGTTTCAGAAGTGTTTAAACTAATAGGGAGGGAGGGTGGGGAGAGAGAGGGAACTGGGAGTGGGAGAGAGAGGGATGATAGGGTAACACCAGAAGGTAGAAAGGAATATCCGAGAGCTGAGGGTCTTCAGTGCATGTGTTTTAATGCGAGGAGTGTGACTGGCAAAACAGATGAACTGAAGGCAATAATGTTCACGAGGAGTTTAGAAGTGGTGGCGGTGACCGAGACGTGGTTGAAGGAGGGGCAAGACTGGCAATTGAATATTCCAGGATATAAGTGTTTTAGGCGTGACAGAGTTGGTGTGAGGAGAGGCGGGGGAGTGGCTTTATTAGTTAAGGACAACATCATAGCAGTGCAGAGGGAGGGAGGTATGGATGATTTAGGAATTGAGTCTCTATGGGTGGAGTTGAGGAATAGGAAGGGAGTGGTTACTCTGTTGGGTGTTTACTACAGACCGCCCAACAGCCCGCGGGCCGTGGAAGAAGGGATATGCAGGGACATTTTAGATAAGTGTAGGAAAAATAGGGTAGTAGTAGTGGGAGATTTCAATTTATCCTGGAGTAGATTGGAGAGAGCCCAGAGCTGTAGGAGTGGTCGGGGAGGAATTTGTACAGTGTGTTTTGGAAGGGTCCTTGGAGCAGTATGTGGATGTCCCGACTAGAGAGGGGGCTATACTGGATTTGGTTCTGGGGAATGAGCCAGGGCAGGTGGTTGACGTCGAGGTAGGAGAGCAGGTGTCAAATAGTGATCACAACTCTGTCTGCTTTAGGATATTAATGGAAAAGGACGAGACCTGCCCAAAAGGGAAGGTATTTAACTGGGGGAGGGCTAGATACAGCCAGATTAGGCAAGATCTTAAAGATACCGACTGGGATAAGCTTTTCGAGGGCAGGTCGACGAGATACATGTGGGAGTCTTTCAAGGGAAGACTAAACTCTCTGCAGGAAAGATACGTGCCGGCAAGGAGGAAGGATGGGAAAGGTAGGATTAGAGAACCGTGGCTTACCAGGGATATTGAGGACTTGATCAGGAAGAAGCGAGAGGCTTACATTAGATCTAGGCAACTGGGGACTGAGACAGCGCTGGAAGCTTATAGAGAGTGTAGACGGGATCTTAAAAGGGGTGTTAGAAAGGCAAAAAGGGGCCACGAAGTGGCTCTGGCAGGTAGGATTAAGGAAAATCCTAAGGCATTTTACACCTATGTAAGGAGCAAAAGGATGGTTAGAGGCAAGATTGGACCTCTCAGGGCCAGAGGAGGGGATCTATGCTTAGAGCCTGAGGGAATCGGGGAGATCCTGAATGAATACTTTGCGTCGGTATTCACGCAGGAGACTGGCAAGATGTCTGTTGCTGATGTTGACAAAGTTGAGGATCGGTTGAGGGAAATAAAGATTACGAGGAAAGAGGTGTTGGGGCTGTTAGGCAGCTTAAAGACATATAAAGCTCCGGGGCCTGATGGCATTTACCCCAGGCTGCTAAGGGAGTTGAGGGAAGACCTAGCTGGGCCTCTGACGCAAATCTTTGTCTCTTCCTTGGACACAGGTGAGGTCCCAGAGGACTGGAGGATAGCAAATGTAGTACCGTTGTTTAAAAAAGGTCAGAGGGATAACCCAGGGAACTATAGGCTGGTGAGCTTGACTTCAGTTATAGGTAAGCTAATGGAGAGGATCCTCAGGGACAGGATGTATGAGCATCTGGAGCGCTGCGATCTGATCAGGGATACGCAGCATGGCTTCGTCAAGGGGAAGTCTTGTCTTACAAATCTAGTGGAATTTTTTGAAGAAGTGACAAAAACAGTTGATGAAGGACATGCTGTTGATGTCGTCTACGTGGATTTCAGTAAGGCGTTTGACAAGGTTCCTCATGGTAGACTGATAGAGAAGGTGAAGGCGCATGGGATACAGGGTCGGGTATGTAGATGGGTCGAGAACTGGCTCGGGAGGAGGAGACAGAGGGTAGTAGTGGAAGGCTCTTTTTCTGACTGGAAGCCTGTCACTAGTGGAGTGCCACAAGGCTCAGTACTAGGTCCTCTTCTATTTGTGGTCTACATAAACGACTTGGAAGTTGGGGTAGGTGGTGAGATCAGCAAATTTGCTGATGACACTAAGATGCTTGGATTGGCGGGTACAGAGGAGCAGTGTCAGGCAATACAACAGGACATAGACAGGTTGGTAGACTGGGCAGATAGATGGCAAATGGAATTTAATCCGGATAAATGCGAGGTGATGCATTTTGGCCGGAAAAATGTAGAAGAGAGTTATAGGATAAAAGGTAAAACTATTCGGAGTATAGAGACGCAGAGAGACTTGGGGGTGCAGGTTCACAAGTCTCTGAAGGTGTCTTCACAGGTGGAGAAGGTGATAAAGAAAGCGTATAGTATGTTAGCTTTCATAGAAAAGGGTATAGAATACAAGAGTAGGAGTTTGATGTTGCAATTGTATAGAACGTTGGTTAGGCCTCACTTGGAATACTGAGTCCAGTTCTGGTCGCCATACTATCGGAAGGATGTGGAGTCCTTGGAGAGAGTGCAGAGGAGGTTTACCAGGATGCTGCCTGGTATGGAAGGACTGTCTTATGAGGAACGATTAAATAGACTGGGGTTGTTTTCCCTTGAAAGACGTCGGCTTAGAGGGGATCTAATAGAGGTGTATAAGATTATAAGGGGTATAGATAGAGTAAATGGTGGTAAACTTTTTCCACCTTCAGAAATGGATAGGACGAGGGGTCATGGCCTTAGGGTGAGGGGGGCTATGTATAAGACGAATATTAGAGGGCAGTTTTTCACACAAAGGGTAGTGGGGGTGTGGAATGCACTGCCGAGTAAGGTGGTGGGAGCAGGCACGCTAGGGCTGTTTAAGGGTCTCTTGGACAGCCACATGAGCGGTATGCAGATAGAGGGATATAGTAGGACTGTTTAACTATGGCTTTTTTTCCACAGGTAATTCGGTCCATACTTGACCAACAAGGAGCATGCATTCGGCAGGTGGTGCGAGGACAGCTCTTGGATGTTGATTCATGGGTTGCCTGGTGCTTCATGTCGTAAATGAGTGCTTTATCTGGACCATCTGAAGGGCACCATGACAGCTCAGTGACTATCGCTGTAGCTGTGCAGACACTTGGAATTGGGCCGGTGTCTGCGGGAGTTTGCGCGTTCTCCCCGTGGTTGCGTGGGTTTTCTCCGGGCGCTCCGGTTTCCTCCCACATCCCAAAAAATTCGCTCTTAGGCTGATTGGGAAACAAATTGTCCCTACATTGAGACTCTTCCATATTAGGGATAACCTAAAATTAGAATAGGAAAATGAAATTGTTACTATATAGTTATGACGGCGGCGCGGGCTCGTTGGGCCGAAGGGCCTGTTTCCCGTGCTGTGTTGCTCTAATCTGAAAAAAAAACTCTTAAATCGGACTCGCAAGTGGAGGAAGTGGTCAAGAAGGCGTACGGTGTACTGGCCTTCATTAATCGAGGAATAGAGTTTAGGAGTCAGGAGGTAATGATGCAGCTCTATAAGACTCTTGTCAGACCCCAGTTGGAGTATTGTGCGCAGTTCTGGTCGCCTCATTATAGGAAGGATGTAGAGGCTATTGAGAGAGTTCAGAGGAGATTTACAAGGATGCTGCCTGGATTGGGAGGCAGGCCTTATGAAGATAGGTTGAGGGAGCTGGGACTCTTCTCACTGGAGAGACGTAGAACATAGAACATAGAACAAACAGCACAGAACAGGCCCTTCGGCCTTCGATGTTGTGCCGACCAAAATAAAAAGCAATGCCCCTCCTAACTAAACCATTCCCTTCTCATCCATATACTTATCAACTAACCTCTTAAACGCCACCAAACTTGGCGCATCTACAACAGCTGCAGGCAGGGCATTCCACTCCCTAATCACTCTTTGAGTAAAGAACCTACCTGATATCCGTCCTATAACTCATACCCCTTAATTTAAAGTTGTGTCCCCTCGTGCTAGCTTTCTCCATCCTAGGAAAAAGGCTATCACTGTCCACCCTATCCAAACCTCTAATTATCTTATATGCTTCAATAAGATCCCCCCTTAGCCGCCTCCTTTCTAACGAAAACAACCTCAAATCCTTCAACCTCTCTTCATAGGACCTGCCCTCCATACCAGGCAACATCCTAGTAAACCTCCTCTGTACCCTCTCCAATGCCTCCACATCTTTCTTATAATGTGGCGACCAGAACTGCACACAATACTCCAAGTGCGGCCGCACTAGAGTTTTGTACAGCTGCAACATGATGCTGCGGCTCCTAAATTCAATCCCCCTACCCATAAAAGCTAAGCCTCCATAAGCCTTCTTAACAACTTTATCCACTTGACTGCCTACTTTCAGGGATCTATTGACACATACACCAAGATCCTTCTGTTCCTCAACACTATTAAGAGCCCTAACCATTAGCCCTATACTCTACACATTTATTGTTCCTGCCAAAGTGCATTACCTCACACTTTTCCACATTAAACTCCATTTGCCACCTCTCGGCCCAGCTCTGCAACTTGTCCAAGTCACTCTGTAAACTAAAACACCCCTCTTCACTATCTACCACACCACCAACTTTAGTATCATCTGCAAATTTACTGATCCATCCCTCAATACCCTCATCCAGATCATTTATAAAAATTACAAACAGCAGGGGCCCCAAAACAGACCCCTGAGGCACACCACTCGTCACCGAACTCCACGATGAATATCTCCCATCAACCACCACCCTCTGTCTTCTATCTGCCAGCCAATTTCTAATCCAATTAGCTAAATCACCCTCTATTCCACACATCTGCATTTTCTGTAGAAGTCTTCCATGGGCCACCTTATCAAAAGCCTTACTAAAGTCCATATATACTACATCAACCGCCTTACCCCCATCCACCTCTCTGGTCACTTTCTCAAAAAACTCAATGAGGTTAGTAAGGCATGACCTACCCTTCACGAAACCATGCTGACTATCCCCAATCAATTCATTTCTCTCTAAATAACTATAAATCCTATCCCTAATAATTCTCTCCAATACCTTGCCCACAACAGAAGTAAGACTCACTGGCCTATAATTCCCTGGAAGGTCTCTCTTCCCCTTCTTAAACAATGGGACCACATTCGCTATCCTCCAGTCCTCCGGAACCACACCCGTAACCAACGAGGACCTGAAGATCAGGCCAGAGGCTCTGCAATCTCCTCTCTTGCCTCCCAGAGAATCCTAGGGTAAATCCCGTCCGGCCCAGGGGACTTATCCAACTTCAAACCCTCGAGAATTTCTAACACATCCTCCCTATCTACTACAATACTCCCCAATTTGCAACCCTGTACCTCAGTGCTCTCCACAGCTACATTTCCAGCACTCTGCGTGAATACCGAAGAGAAATATTTATTCAGTGCCTCACCAATCTCTTCAGGCTCCACGCACAACTTCCCACTGCTGTCTATGACTGGCCCTAATCTTGCCCTAACCAATCTTCTATTCTTAACATATCGAAAGAAAGCTTTAGGATTCTCCTTAATCCTATCAGCCAACATCTTCTCGTGTCCCCTCTTAGCTCTCCTCAATTCACTTTTTACCTCCTTCCTAGCTAATCTATAGCTATCCATTGCACTACCTGAGCCTTCAAGCCTCATCCTGACATAAGCCTCCTTTTTCTTCTTAACCAGCAAATCAACTCTTTTCGTACACCAAGGCTCTCTTACTCGTCCATTTCCTCCCTGCCTGACAGGGACATACTTATCAAGGACTCGCAGCAGCTGCTCCTTGAATAAGCACCACATTCCAGATGTTCCCAGTCCCTGTAGTTCCCTAGTCCAATCTATGCACCCTAATTCTCTCCTGATGGCCTCATAATTACCCTTCCCCCAGCTATAACTACTGCCCCCAGCTTCATGCCTATCCCTGTCCATCACTAAGGTGAACGTAACCGAATTGTGGTCACTATCACCAAAATGTTCACTAACTTCCAAGCCTAACACCTGGTCTGGCTCATTGCCCAGCACCAAATCCAATGTAGCCTCACCTCTAGTTGGCCTATCTACATACTGAGTCAAAAAACCTTCCTGCACACTCTGTACGAAAACTGACCCCTCTAACGAGCTAGAGCTATAGCTATTCCAATCAATATTAGCAAAGTTAAAGTCCCCCATCACAATTACCCTACTACTTTCACTCCTAATCAGAATTGACTTTGCAATCCTTTCCTCAACCTCTCTAGAACTATTAGGAGGTCTGTAAAAGACTCCCAACAGGGTGACCTCTCCTCTCCTGTTTCTAATCTCAGCCCATACTACCTCAACAGACAAGTCCTCATCAAACTTCTTTTCGATCACCGTGATACAGTCTTTGACCAGTAACGCCACTCCTCCCCCCCTTCTACCCCCTTCTCTACTCCGACTAAAGCATTTGTACCCCGGAACCTGCAACATCCATTCCTGTCCCTGCTCTACCCAAGTCTCTGAAATGGCCACAACATCGAAGTTCCAGGTACTGGTCCAAGCTGCAAGTTCCTCCCCCTTATTGCGAATACTCCTTGCATTAAAGTATACGCATCTCAAACCATGCCCCACCCCACCCATACGCCGCTGTGTTTTACAACTCTCCTCTATAACCCCCTTACTCTCATCCCTCTCGGCACCCCAACTACTTAGGATCCCACCCCCCCCCGAATCAGTTTAAAGCCCCCATCATAGCCTTAGCAAATTTTCCCCCCAAGATATTAGTCCCCCTCTGGTTCAGGTGTAGACCATCTCTCTTGAAGAGGTCCCACCTATCCCAGAATGAGTCCCAATTGTTAAGGAACCTGAACCCCTCCCTCCTGCACCATCCACGCAGCCATGAGTTCAAACTATCCCTTTCTCTGTTCATCTCTAAACTATCTCTTGGCACAGGCAAGAGTCCAGAGATAACCACTCTGCCTGTTATGGACCTAAGCTTCCACCCTAACTCCATAAATTTCTGTTTAATATCCCCTTCCCTTGTCCTACCTACATCATGTGTCCCCACATGAACAATGACTTGGGGCTGACTCCCCTCACCCTTAAGAATCCTAAAAACCCGATCTGCGACATCCTGGACCCCAGCCCCTGGGAGGCAACACACCAGCCCTGAGTCCTGTTTATTACTATTTACCCTCCTATCTGTCCCTCTAACTATGGAGTCTCCTATAACTAGGCCTAATCTCTTATTCCCCCCACCCACCTGAGCATTCTCAGCAGGCTCACCCCCAGAGACCTGCTCCCTTTGGTCAGCTCCAGTTGATTCTTCCTCAACTGTAGCCTCCAAGACAGAAAATTTATTTTGGAGGGGAACAGCCCCAGGGGATTGTCTCCCCGATTGCTTCTTACCCCTCCTCCTAATAGTTACCCAATTATCACTTATAGGAGTTACAATCTCTTTGTTACTCCTGCCTATATCCTCCTCAACCTCTCGAATTACCCTGAGCTCCTCTAATTCCAGCTCCAGCTCCTTAACACGATCCTCAAGGAGCTGCAAATGTGCACACTTCCTGCAGGTATAATCAGCAGGAACACTACTGGTGTCCCTCACCTCATACATACCGCAGGAGGTGCAATGTACTACCTGCACTGCCATCACTGTTACTTTAATTTGCAGGAGAGAAAAAAAAACTACACACACACTTTTATTATTAGGTTAGAGGAGGGGGGAGGGTGGGATACTCTACCTGTGTAGAGTATCGGGGTTCCTCTCTGGACCAATTTATAGAGTCAGAGAGAAAAACTACAACTACCGGCAGCCTCCTAGTGACGACTTCCGGTTACAAGTTAGTTTAAATAAAAAACGGCAAAAACTACTCCCACTCGCTGTTTTAAACAAAGAGAAAAGTTAAAAAGCTACTTAACAATCGAACTTCTCGCTCTCCCAAATCGCTGCCTCTCCGTGCTGCTCCAATGGAACAATGAGGCCGATGCCCAGAGGTTAGTACTTATATAGCTTAAAAACTACAACTACCGGCAGCCTCCTAGTGACGACTTCCGGTTACAAGTTAGTTTAAATAAAAAAAGGTAGGTTGAGAGGCGACCTGATAGAGGTTTATAAAATGTTGAGAGGAATAGATAGGGTGGACTCTCAGAGACTATTTCCCCAAGCTGAAATGGTCACTACGAGAGGACACAGATTTAAGGTGCAGGGAAGCAAATACAAAGGAGATGTCAGGGGTAGGTTTTTCGCTCAGAGGGTGGTGAGTGAATGAAACCGACTGCCGTCGGAGGTTGTTGAGGCAAACTCACTGGGGCCTTTTAAGAGAATTCTGGATGAGTATATGGAAAAGAATAGGATAGGGGGTTATAGATAGGTCTGTGGACTGGTAGATGTGATCGGCTGAACTCGTGGGCCGAAGGGCCTGTTTGTGCTGTATTGTTCTATGTTCTATGTTCTAAAGGGATTGAACGATATGGGAGGGAGAAGGGATCAAAATATTGAATTTGATGATCAGCCGTGATCACAATGAATGGCGGAGCAGCTCGAATGGCTGAATGGCCAATCCTCCTTCAAGTTTCTATTTTAACCTATCCATTGCCTTAAATACTCATTTGTTGCACAAATGCAAAGTGGCAGTAGCTTGTACTATCTAGAAGATGCACTGCAGGAACTCATTAAGAGTCCCTTTCTCAATCTCTGATCTCTAGCACCTGGAAGGATAAGAATAGCAGATGCATGAGAACACAACCACCTATAAGTTTCCCTCCAAGCCACATGCCATTATGAGTTGGAAAGTTATCACTGTTCTTTCACTATGGTTAGGTCAAAAGCTTGAAAATTACTCCCTAACAACATTATGTGAGTACCTACACTAGATGGCCTGTAGTGGTTTGAGAACACAGTTCAGACCGTCCTCAGGTGTGTGGAACTTGGCTATCAGTTTCTGCTCAGCAACTCTGTGCTGTCGTATATCGTGAAGGCCAGCTTGGAGAACGTTTACCCAAAGATCAAATGCGGAATGCCTGTGACTGCTGAAGTGTTCACCAACAGGAAGGCAACGGTCTTGCCTGGTGATTGTCGAGTAATGTTCATTCATCCTTCATAGGACCTTCAACCGATGCTATACACTATCAATGACGTTTTCTTCTTTTGGACTCATGATGAACAATCACTGAAACAACTACATGATTACATCAACAAGTTCCATCCCACCATCAGACTCACCATGGACTATTCTTTGGATTCAGTTGCATTCTTGGACACAGACATCTCCATCAAGGATGGTCACCTCAGCACCTCACTGTACCGCAAGCCCACAGATAACCTCATGATGCTCCACTTCTCCAGCTTCCACCCTAAACATGTTAAAGAAGTCATCCCCTATAGACCAGCCCTCCATTCTCACAGGATCTACCCAGATGAGGAGAATCACAACAGATACCTCCAGACGCTGAAAGATGCCCTCATAAGAACAGAAAATAGCACTTAGCTCATTGATTGACAGTTCCAATGCACCACAGCAAAAAAACGCATCGACCTCCTCAGAAGACAAACACGGGACACAGCGGACAGAGTACCCTTCGTCATCCAGTAACTCCCCAGAGTGGAGAAGCTATGACATCTTCTCCGGAGTCTTCAATATGTCATTGATGACGATGAACATCTCGCCAAGGCCATCTTCACACCCCTGCTTCTTGCCTTCAAACAACCGTACAACCTCAAACAGATTATTGTCCACAGCAAACTGTCCAGCCTTCAGGAGGATAGTGACCACAACACCACACAGCCCTGCCACAGCAACCTCTGCAAGACATGCCAGATCATCGACATTGATGCCATCATCTCATGTGAGAATACCATCCATCGAGTACACGACACATACTCTTGCAACTTGGCCAACGTTGTCTAACTAATATGCTGCAGGAAAGGATGTCCTGAAGCATGGTACATTGGGGAGACCATGCAGATGTTACGACAACGAATGAATGAATACTGCCCAACAATCACCAGGCAAGACTGTTCCCTTCCTGTTGGCGAACACTTCAGCGGTCACAGGCATTTGGCCTCTAATCCTCGGTTAAACGTTCTCCAAGGTGGCCTTCATGACATACGACAGCACAGAGTCGCTGAGCAGAAACTGATAGCCAAGTTCAGCACACATGAGGACGGCCTCACCCGGGATCTTGGGTTCATGTCACTCTATCTGTAACCTCCATGACTTGCCTGAATTTGCAACATCTCACTTACTGTCCTGTCTGGAGACAATACACATCTCTTTAACCTATGCTTAATGCTATCTCCACTCACATTGTCTGCACATTTAAGACTTGAATAGCAGATTAGCTGTAAAGATTTGCATTCTAATCAATATTCTGTAAACTGTGTGTGCCTTTATATGCCCTTCTCTGATCAGAACTTTCCACTTACCTGATGAAGGAACAGCATTCTGAAAGCTAGTGGCTTGTGCTACCAAATAAACTTTAACCTGTGTTGTGAGACTTCTTACTGTGTTTATCCCATTCAACGCTGGCATCTCCACATCGTGGTTCGAGAAGGCAGCTCACCATCGTATTCTGTAGGGTGTTTGGAGATGGGCACCTAATGCTGGCCTTGCCAGAAATGCGCACATCCACATTTAGAAAGATAAAATGCCTCCGGATCTGAGCATTGTGGGTCAAGCTGCACTCCAGGGACATAACCCAAAATCCATGTTGACAAGTTAGGTGCATTGGCCACGCTAAATTCTCCCTCAGTGTACCTGAACAGACACCGGAGTTTGACGACTAGGGAATTTTCAGAGTAACTTCATAATAGTGTGAATATAAGTCTATTTGTGACTAATGAATAAACTTTACTAGTGTGGTTGATTAGGTTTCTGCTATTATGTGAATGGGTTGCGCAGGTTGTTCAATACTGAGGGAAATTCAGTAGTGAGATGCAAGAATGGGGAGGGTTGTGTGATGAAGTGAACGATTGGTTGATTTACAGGACTCACTGAATTCTGATCCCTACTTCATTTAATGAAGTTACTGGACAGCATTTTACAGCCTTGTTCTTCCTGAAACTATGAAATCCCACCTGAAGTCAACGGATCTTCCCACTGTCCTCCCCTTCACCCACTCCAATCCCTGCAGCGGGTTGTATGTTCCAGCATTTGACTGAATTGCTGGTGTTTAGACAGTATTTTGCTCCTTGTAGTCTAAGACAGCTTTCTGCCTGATTTTGCATTAGTCATACTCTTATCAAAACTTTGTGTTTTTCAGAATCCAATTGTAACGCAGTTTTTCCCAACCCTGCTGCTGTGGACATTTTCTGTGCTGCTCCCGTTTATTGTGTACTACTCTGCTTTTTTTGAGTGTCATTGGACCAGGTAAGTGAGCTTTATTTGCCTATAATGTTAGGATGTCATGAACTAATGGAAACTGCTCTTTTAAGGCTCTAAGATGTAGGAGCAGAAGTATGCTATTTGGCCCACCGAGTCTGCTCTACCATGGTCAAGAAAATAGGTTGTTTTAGATGAGGTGTATTTGTATTGTTAAATATTGGTAATAAGATGTTGCTTTAAGTAGGTTTAATTTAGTGTTGCTGTGTAACTCAAGTTAGATTCATGCTGGACAAAGGAGTATCAAGTTGATGCTTGGTAAGCAGAGGCACCTTAGGTAGAAAGCTGGATTTATCGCAGTTGGAACAAGGTAGTGAGAGAGAAACAGTTCTCACAGTTCTCCTAAAAGCAGAATCAAACACACAATGGAGTAAGGTGCTGAAAAGCAAGTTGCAGGGGACCTAAAAGACAGAGGGTTCTAAAAACCAGGGAATTGAAAAGTAACTACAGGAATATTTAAATAAAAAGAATTTGTAACAGGATACTGCTTATATGACTCTGGGAAGAGAAGATTGATAAGGTTGGCTACAGACAAGCCACATATCTGAAGCAATCATAAGATTTGGTGTCCTTAATTCCAGTGTTTGAAATAATAGTATTCTATTGGGGACTGAATACCTGAGCTTGTTTAAAATCATTTAAGGCAAATCAAACAAAACTCTAGTGCGGCCGCACTTGGAGTATTATGTGCAGTTCTGGTCCCCGCATTATAAGAATGATGTGGAGGCATTGGAGAGGGTACAGAGGAGGTTTACCAGGATGTTGCCTGGTATGGAGGGCAGGTCTTATGAAGAAAGGCTGAGGGATTTGAGGTTGTTTTCGTTAGAAAGAAGGCGGCTAAGAGGAGACCTTATTGAAACATACAAGATGATTAGAGGTTTAGATAGGGTGGACAGTGATAACCTTTTTCCTAGGATGGAGAAAGCTAGCACGAGGGGACATAGCTTTAAATTAAGGGGTGGTGGTTTTAGGACAGATGTCAGAGGTAGGTTCTTTACCCAGAGTGTGGTAAGGGTATGGAATGCCCTGCCTGCGTCAGTTGTAGATGTGCCAAGTTTGGTGGCATTTAAGAGGTTAGTAGATAAGTTTATGGATGAAAAGGGAACGGTCTAGGTTAGAGGGTCATTGCTTGTTCCTAATTGGTCAGCGCAACATCGAAGGCCGAAGGGCCTGTTCTGCGCTGTAATGTTCTATGTTCTATGTTCAAACCTGAAAAGAGAGTTGAAAACTTGGAGCTGGATCTCTTATTAAAAGTGCAGTGGAAGCTTAATTGGAAAGGATAGCTAGAAAACATAAAGTTCTTCCATATTTTCCCAGTCTGAAGTTGAATGTTGGAAAACATCAGGTAGGTTAATGCCAGGTGATGGAAAGAAAAACAGAAAATGCTGGAAAATCTCAGCAGGTCTGTCAGCATCTGTGGAGAGAGAATAGAGCCAATATTTGGAGACTGGATGACTGTTCGTCAGAGCTTTATAGACCTGCTGAGATTTTTCAGCATTTCCTGTTTTTGTTTCCAACTCCAGCACCTGCAGTAATTGATGGAAAGCACTGTTTGAAAGAAGATTTTGAAATATGTCTTTTTTTGTGGGTGGAGTTTGGAAACACTTGTGACAATCATCTGTGGTGAATTTGAGAAGAAATTCACAGAAGATTGGTTGAGTGGCATTGGTCATTTGGTATCAGAGTGGGGTATTATCCTTAAAAACTGTATATATTTGTGCAGCTAAGAGTGGAGTAAAGGAGAATTATATTGTAATCAAATTAATGGTACTGTGACTGTTCTTCAGTATTTTCTCAAAAAAATTGAAGGTTACAATCTTTTGAGCCAGAGTTTCTGTCTGGAATCTTCCATCCAGTAGTAACACCAACTGCAATCATTCAGATTGCAATAATTAATTAATTAACAAAGAATATATAGCACAGTATAGCACAAAGAATGTATAGCACAGTAATCAGGTCCTTTGGCCCTTCAAGCCTGCACCGCTCATTGGTCCAACTAAATGATGGACCGCTCATTGGTCCAACAAACATTCGTTTGTATCCCTCCATTCCCAGTCTGTTCATGTGACTACCCAGATAAGTCTTAAACGATTCCAGCATGTCTGCCTCCACCACCCTACTTGGCAGCGCATCCCAGGACCCCACCACCCTCTGTGTAAAATACATCCCTCTGATACCTGAGTTAAATCTTGTCTCCCTCACCTTGAACCTGCGACCCCTCGTGTTTGTCACCTCTGACCTGGGAAAAAGCTTCCCACTGTTCACCCTATCCATACCCCTCATAATTTTATACACCTCTATTAGGTCTCCCCTCATTCTCTGTCTTTCCAGGGAGAACAACCCCAATTTCTCCTCATAGCTAAGAACCACCATACTAGACCACATCCTGATAAACCTTCTCTGTACTCCAAAGCCTCCATGTCCTTCTGGTAGTACGGTGACCAGAACTGGATACAATACTCCAAATGTGGCCTAACCAATGTTCTACACAGCTGTAACATCAGGTGCTAATTTTTATACTCTGTACTCCGTCCTATAAAGGCAAGCATGCCATATGCCTTCTTCACCACCTCACCTGTCCTGCAGCCTCATCAACTGCTCCATAAAAGACTCCCACATGCCAGATGTGGATTTACCCTCGAACAGTCTCTCCCAATCAATGGCCACCAACTGCCACCTTCAAGGATCTGTGGACTTGTACCCTCAGGTCCCTCTGTGTGTCTATACTTGTGATGGTTCTGCCATTTATTGTTTAGCTCCCCTCTACATTAGTCCTACCAAAATGCATCACTTCGCATTTATTTGGATTAAATTCCATCTGCCATTTCTCTGTACAATTTTTCAGCCTATCTATATCCTGCTGTATTCTCCGACGATGTTCATCACTATCAGCAAGTCCAGCCATCTTCATGTCATCCGTAAACTTACTGATCACACATTTACATCTTCTTCCAAATCATTTATAATAGCAGAGGTCTCAGTACAGAGCCCTGCGGAACATCACTGGTCATAGACCTCTAAATAAAAAGCCAGAAAAAGACCCTTCCACTTCTACCCTCTGTCTTCTGTGGCCAAGCCAGTTCTCTATCCATCTAGCCACCTCTCCTTTTACCCCATGAGATTTAACTTTTTGCAACAACCTGCCATGAGGGACTTTGTCAAATGCTTCACTAAAATCTATCCCATAAATGACATCCATGGCCCTACCCTCATCAACTGTTTTTGTCACCTCCTCAAAAAACTCCACCAAGTTTGTGAGGTCTGACCTCCCTCTTATAAAACCATGCTGTCTATCAGTAATGAGATTATTCCATTTCAAATGTGCATACATCCTATCTCTAAGAATCCTCTCCAACAATTTCCCTACCATGGACGTCAAGCTCAATGGCCTATAATTACCTGGGTTATCGTTGCTACCCTTCTTAAATAACAGTACCACATTTGCTATCCTCTCGTCCTCAGGGACCTCACCTGTATCCAATGAAGGGGCAAAGATTTCTGTCAGAGGCCCAGCAATTTCATCGCTTGTCTCCCTGAACAGTCTAGGATAGATGCCATCAGGCCCTAGGGATTTGTCAGTCTTAATGTTCCCTAAAAAACCTAACACTTCTTCCCTTGTGATGGAGTTTCTCTCTAATGGGTCAACACTTCACTCTAAGACACTCCCAGTCAACACATCCCTCTCCTTTGTGAATACTGATGTAAAGTATTCATTTAGGATCTCACCTACTTCCTTGGGCTCTGAGCATAATTAACCTCCTTTGTCCCTGAGATGTCTGATTTTTTTCCCTGACAACTCTTTTGTTCTTAACGTATGAATAAAATGCCTTAGGGTTCTCCTTAATCCTGTCTGCCAAGAACATTTCGTGACCTCTTTTTGCCCTTCTAATTCCCCATTTGAGTTCTTTCCTACTTACTCTGTATTCCTCCAGTGCTCTGTCTGTTCTTATTTGCCTGGACCTAACGTACATCTCTCTTTTCTTTTTGATCAGATCCTCAATTTCCCTGGTTATCTACGGCTCTTTAATCCTACCTTTTCTATCCTTCCTTTTTACAGGCACGTGCCTGTCCTGCAGCCTCATTAACTGCTCCTCAAAAGACTCCCACGTGTCAGATGTGGATTTAACTTCGAATCGTCTCTCCCAATCAACGGCCACCAATTCTTGCCTAATCCAGCTATAGTTAGCCTCCCCTCAATTCAGCTCCCTATCTGTAGGACAACACTCATCCTTGTCCATTACTATCCTAAAGTTAACAGAATTGTGGTCACTATTTGCCACATGTTTCCCTACTGAAACTTTGACAACTTGATTGGCTCATTTCCCAGTACTAGGTCCAGTATAGCCCCTTCTCTAGTTGGGCTGTCTACATATTGTTCCAAAGAACCTTCCTGTATATATTTTACAAATTCCTCCCTGTCCAGACAGCCAGCCCTAAGCACTTTCCAATCTATACCAGGGAAACTAAAGTCTCACACTACAACAACCCTATTTTTTCTGCACCTATCCAGAATCTCCTTACATATCCGTTCCTCCATTTCCCGTGGGCTGTTGGGTGGCCTGTAGTACACCCCCAGCATAGTGACTGCACCCTTCCTATTTCTGAGCTCCATCCACAGAGACTCATTACATGATCAAATAATAATTAATCACCAATGAGATTATGATTGATCTGACGATTCTCAACTCCACTTTCCCATCTTATCCTCATAGTCCATAATTCTCTTAGTGATTAAAAATCTGTTTATCTCAGCCCTGAACTTAATGACCCAGCCTCTACAGCCTTTTCTGGTAAAGAATTCCACAGATTCTTTCTCCTCTGAGAGAAGAAATTCCTCCTCACCTCTGTCTTAAATGGGTGACAATTAACTCTGAAATTGTGCCCTCTGGTCCTAGACTCTGCCAAAGGAGAAACCTCTCAACATTTACCCTGTAAAGCCCTAAGAATCCTATATGTCTCAATAAGGTCACTTCTCATTCTTCTAAACTCTAAATTGAGAAGGCCCAATCTATTCAATCTCTTCTCTGAAGAATATCTTAAAACCTTAACTAGTTTATGGTTGGTAATATTATATGACATCCATAGACTATGGATGAAACTATTTTACACCAGAAATAACAACCAAACTTTTCTTTATCATTTTGGGATAGGCTCTTTGACATTTCTCCACACAGTATTTTTGTGGGATAATATTGCTGCTATCCCATAGGGTGAAACATTGCAGGTCAGAGCTATTTCTTTCGAGGAATCAAAATGCACCAAGTGGTTTATTGACTGCAAAGCCAACCTGACAAGTTCAAAACTTCTTTTGGAGATTAACTCCAGTCCACCCCTGGTACCACCTAAGGAATGTACGCAAAGGTGCCAGCACTGTGGCAAGTTTGGGAATGAACAGCTGTAGTAATTTGCCGTGGCTGAGTAAGATTTTGATTCTGATATGTTTTTGGGACCTGGTGCTTCCTTGATTGACTTAATTGCCCCCTAGTTCCTGGGCAACAATTCTGAATCCAAAAGGGTACTTTGTGAGTTCAGAATGTACATTTTTCTCTTTTTAACCTCATTTCTATTTTTTTTAAATCTTTGCAGGACTTCCTCAAGATTTGCTAAATGTTCTCCCTTAGAAGCTCCTGTAATTAACATGTTGTCTAAATAGATTACTACCTTGGGAAATATTGCTAATATTGATTGGTATAGCTATAGCTCTAGCTCGTTAGAGGGGTCAGTTTTCGTACAGAGTGTGCAGGAAGGTTTTTTGACTCAGTATGTAGATAGGCCAACTAGAGGTGAGGCTACATTGGATTTGGTGCTGGGCAATGAGCCATACCAGGTGTTAGGCTTGGAAGTTAGTGAACATTTTGGTGATAGTGACCACAATTCGGTTACGTTCACCTTAGTGATGGACAGGGATAGGCATGAAGCTGGGGGCTGTAGTTATAGCTGGGGGAAGGGTAATTATGAGGCCATCAGGAGAGAATTAGGGTGCATAGATTGGACTAGGGAACTACAGGGACTGGGAACATCTGGAATGTGGTGCTTATTCAAGGAGCAGCTGCTGCGAGTCCTTGATAAGTATGTCCCTGTCAGGCAGGGAGGAAATGGACGAGTAAGAGAGCCTTGGTGTACGAAAAGAGTTGATTTGCTGGTTAAGAAGAAAAAGGAGGCTTATGTCAGGATGAGGCTTGAAGGCTCAGGTAGTGCAATGGATAGCTATAGATTAGCTAGGAAGGAGGTAAAAAGTGAATTGAGGAGAGCTAAGAGGGGACACGAGAAGATGTTGGCTGATAGGATTAAGGAGAATCCTAAAGCTTTCTTTCGATATGTTAAGAATAGAAGATTGGTTAGGGCAAGATTAGGGCCAGTCATAGACAGCAGTGGGAAGTTGTGCGTGGAGCCTGAAGAGATTGGTGAGGCACTGAATAAATATTTCTCTTCGGTATTCACGCAGAGTGCTGGAAATGTAGCTATGGAGAGCACTGAGGTACAGGGTTGCAAATTGGGGAGTATTGTAGTAGATAGGGAGGATGTGTTAGAAATTCTCGAGGGTTTGAAGTTGGATAAGTCCCCTGGGCCGGACGGGATTTACCCTAGGATTCTCTGGGAGGCAAGAGAGGAGATTGCAGAGCCTCTGGCTCTGATCTTCAGGTCCTCGTTGGTTACGGGTGTGGTTCCGGAGGACTGGAGGATGGCGAATGTGGTCCCATTGTTTAAGAAGGGGAAGAGAGACCTTCCTGGGAATTATAGGCCAGTGAGTCTTACTTCTGTGGTGGGCAAGGTATTGGAGAGAATTATTAGGGATAGGATTTATAGTTATTTAGAGAGAAATGAATTGATTGGGGATAGTCAGCATGGTTTCGTGAAGGGTAGGTCATGCCTTACTAACCTCATTGAGTTTTTTGAGAAAGTGACCAGAGAGGTGGATGGGGGTAAGGCGGTTGATGTAGTATATATGGACTTTAGTAAGGCTTTTGATAAGGTGGCCCATGGAAGACTTCTACAGAAAATGCAGATGTGTGGAATAGAGGGTGATTTAGCTAATTGGATTAGAAATTGGCTGGCAGATAGAAGACAGAGGGTGGTGGTTGATGGGAGATATTCATCGTGGAGTTCGGTGACGAGTGGTGTGCCTCAGGGGTCTGTTTTGGGGCCCCTGCTGTTTGTAATTTTTATAAATGATCTGGATGAGGGTATTGAGGGATGGATCAGTAAATTTGCAGATGATACTAAAGTTGGTGGTGTGGTAGATAGTGAAGAGGGGTGTTTTAGTTTACAGAGTGACTTGGACAAGTTGCAGAGCTGGGCCGAGAGGTGGCAAATGGAGTTTAATGTGGAAAAGTGTGAGGTAATGCACTTTGGCAGGAACAATAAATGTGTAGAGTATAGGGCTAATGGTAGGGCTCTTAATAGTGTTGAGGAACAGAAGGATCTTGGTGTATGTGTCAATAGATCCCTGAAAGTAGGCAGTCAAGTGGATAAAGTTGTTAAGAAGGCTTATGGAGTCTTAGCTTTTATTGGTAGGGGGATTGAATTTAGGAGCCGCAGCATCATGTTGCAGCTGTACAAAACTCTAGTGCGGCCGCACTTGGAGTATTGTGTGCAGTTCTGGTCGCCACATTATAAGAAAGATGTGGAGGCATTGGAGAGGGTACAGAGGAGGTTTACTAGGATGTTGCCTGGTATGGAGGGCAGGTCCTATGAAGAGAGGTTGAAGGATTTGAGGTTGTTTTCGTTAGAAAGGAGGCGGCTAAGGGGGGATCTTATTGAAGCATATAAGATGATTAGAGGTTTAGGATAGGGTGGACAGTGATAGCCTTTTTCCTAGGATGGAGAAAGCTAGCACGAGGGGACACAACTTTAAATTAAGGGGTATGAGTTATAGGACGGATATCAGAGGTAGGTTCTTTACTCAAAGAGTGATTAGGGAGTGGAATGCCCTGCCTGCAGCTGTTGTAGATGCGCCAAGTTTGGTGGCGTTTAAGAGGTTAGTGGATAAGTATATGGATGAGAAGGGAATGGTTTAGTTAGGAGGGGCATTGCTTTTTATTTTGGTCGGCACAACATCGAAGGCCGAAGGGCCTGTTCTGTGCTGTATTTGTTCTATGTTCTATGTTCTATGTTCTATGAAAGTGCTGCAACATTCTATGCTGGAATATCACACATGCTGTAAATATTCTGAATGGCAGCAGGCTATATTGAAATAAGCCTTTGTGGCTGTTGAATGTCATGACTTTCCTTGATGCCTATATAATGAAGGGAACTTATTGCAGATGCTGGAATCTGAAACAAAAGCAGAAAATGCTGGAAAATCTCAGCATGTCTAACAGCATCTGTGTTGAAAGAATAGAGCCAATGTTTCAAGCTCCAATTTTCTTTCTTATCTTTGCACTCTGCCTTGCTCATTGCTTTTTGCTGACAGTTTCTTGTGCCCTTATCCTGGAACTACAAGTACTAGTGGTTTCCCATCGAAGTTGCTTCACCTGTCTGTATACTCTGCAATGCTGATGTACTTTCTGTAGCATGAGTAATGTCCAACACTATAGTCAAGGTAATTTCTGTGTCTGCTAGTAATTGTTTTATGTAAATTGTATTATGTATATCAACAAATTGACCCTATATTTAGATTCTTCCATATTAGGAATAACCTAAAATTAGAATAAGAAAATGGAATTGTTACTATAAAGTTATGACGGCGGTGCGGGCTCGTTGGGCCGAAGGGCCTGTTTCCCGTGCTGTGTTGCTCTTTGACTCTTTGACTATATTGAGTTTATTTACACCACAGACTCATCTATCTTAGAACATATTGTTGAGCGTTGATCTGAATTTACATTGCTCAACCAATTGTTTTAACCTTGTAGTGAATATTGCAATTGTCTCCCTGCATTTTCTCAATGTTGAATTAAATTTGTATTATTGGATAATTACTGATGGCTTTGGGTTGCAATGTTCCTTAATTAATGCAATGAGTTGCTCTAAAGATTTTGTATTGGGGGGCCCTGGGAATGTCAGTCTTTGAATATGATGGTAAGCCTGAACCCCACAGGTTGTTAGAAGGATGAATTTCTGCTTTCACCCCTCCCCCGATTTCATTGGCCTTTAAAAAAAACGTATCAGAGATGCTCGACACATTGGACCTATTTCAGGGTTAACTTGCAAGTTGTGAAAGCAATGTTTTTCAAAGATGTTTGATGCAAGGACCAACTTCTTGATCTGTAGCATAGAGCTTTGGTTTACCTCATCACCAGATGTAATAGCTGCGAGTTAAAGATGACCAATTGAGCAAGTAAACTAACAAGGGGCTTATTGAGAGAAACAACCATAAATAGGACAGAGATAAGAATGCTTCTGAACTCCACAACTCCCAGAGTCCAACTGAACAATTCCATGTGTTAAACAATCGCCTCTCTACAATAGACTTGAGGCTCATGTGATCCCTGATAACTCGGAGTGGGGGAGGAAGTTATCAGAGATGGATAAACAAATGTGATCCCGGGTAACTTCACGCTCCCAAAGATGAATGTCACCTCTTGCCAACTTTTTGCCCAACTTATTTAACCTGTTTATATTCCTCTGTTTATATTCCTCTGTTTATATTCCTGTTTATATTCCACCACTTTCTGTCCCACCTATTTTTGTGTCATCAGCAAACTTGACCCTCGTCCAAGTCATAGAATCATAGTATGTGTGACAGGGAGGCAGGCTCTTTGGCCCATACTGGTCCAGGCCAACCAAAATACCCATCTAAACTAACCCCATTTGCCTGCATTTGGCCCATATCCTTCTGAACCTTCCCATCCATGTCCAAATGCTTTTTAAGGTGTTATCAAAACTCTACCTCAACCACTTCCTCTGGCAGCTCAACCTGTTTTGTCATCCAGGGTTCCTTATTCCTGTCAGCCTTGTCCTTCACCCTAACAGGAACATATAGATCCTGGACTCTAGCTGTTTCACTTTAAAGGCCTCCCACTTGCTGAGGTCCCTTTGTCCTCAAACAAGTTACTCCAATCAACCCTTGCAAGCTAATTCCTTCAAAATTCACCTTCAGAATGATGGGGAGTGAGATAGCTTGATCTTGGTTTTGGACAAAGTTTGGCACAACATCGAGGGCTGAAGAGTTTGTACCATGATACTTAATACTTCCTACTATCAAGCCAATTATACATAGAACATAGAAAAACTATAGCACAAACAGGCCCTTCAGCCAACAAGTTGTGCTGATTATATCCCTCCCTACTAAGCCTACCTATACCCCTCAATCCTACTAAGTCCCATGTACTCATCCTGCAGTCTCCCATACATGAAACTTTGCTCTCTGCTCCTAATCAAACCCTTCTTTCTAAATGCCTGAATATCTGATCCATCAGAATTCTCTCCAATCATGGTAAGCTTACTGGTCTATTATTCCCAGGTTTTTCTTTGCAGTCCTTTTTAAATAAGGGAACAATATTCGCTGCTCTGCAATGTTCTGGTACCTCACCCATAGCTAACAATGATGCAAATTTCTCAGCCAGGGCACCAGCAATTTCTTCTATAGCCTCATGCAGAATTCTTGGATATACGTAGTCAGGGCAAGGAGATTTATCCATCTTCGTACATTTTAATATGTCCATCACCTCCTCTACTTTGATGTGAACTGTCCCAAATATATCGCCACTAACTTTCCCAGGTTCCCAAGTCTCCATATCTTTGTCCATGGTAAACACGGAGGGGAAATATTCATTTGAGAATCTCAATCATCTCCTGTGGTTCCACACATATATATCCACCTTGGTCCTTGAGCGATTCTATTCTCTCTCTAGTTTTTTTTTCTTTAATATACTTACAGAATCCTTTTGGATTCATCTTAATCCTCTCAGTCAAAGCTACCTCATGGTCCCTTTTTGCCCTCCTAATTTCCTTCTTGAGTATACTCCTGTATCTCCTGTACACCTCCAGGGAATCCTTGATTCCAGCTGCTTGTACCTGAGCCATACCTCTTTTTCCTGGCCAAAACCTCAATATGTTTTGTCATCTAGGGTTCCCTACTCCTGCCAGCCTTGCCCTTTACCCTAACAGGAACATATAGAACTAGCTGTTTCACTTTTAAAGGCCTCCCACTTGCTGCAGGTCCCTATGTCCTCAAACAAGCTACTCCAATCAATCCTTGCAAGCTAATCCCATTAAAATTCACCTTCAGAATGATAGGCAGTGGGACAGCTTGATCCTGGTTGCGGACAAAATTCAGCGCAACATCGAGTGCCAAAGAGCCTATACTGTACTGTAGTATTCTATGTTCTAAAATTCACCTTCCCCCTATTAAATTTAATAGAACAATGGTCACTCGTCTCAAAGTGGACTCCCACCATCACCTCAGTCACTTGCCTTACCCTATTTCCCAAAAGCAGATCAAGTTTTCCAGTGTAGGACTCTTCACATACTGCCTGAGGAAACTTTTCTGAACACACTTAACAAATTACACTCAATCTAAGCCTTTAACACAATGGAAGTACCAGTCTATGTTAGGAAAACTGAAATCAAAAGAGAAAATGCTGGAAAATCTCAGCAGGTTTGGCAGCATCTGTAACTGGAGAAAAGAGCTGACGCTTTGAGTCATCTAGATTTGAAACATCATCTCTTTTCTCTCATAGAGTCATACAAGTTTATAGCATAGAAACAGGCCCTTTGGCCCAAATTGTCCATGATGCCCTTTTTTTTTAAAACCCCTAAGCTAATCCTAATCGCCCGCATTTGGCCCATATCCCGCTATATCCATTGTACCCATATAACTAAATGCTTCTTAAAAGATAAAATTGTACTGCCTCTACTGCTACCTCTGACAGCTGGTTTCAGACACTCACCATCCCCTTCAATGAGAAAAATTACCCCTCTGGATACTTTTGTGTCTCTCCCCTCTCACCTTAAATCTATACCCTCTCATTTTAGACTCCCATATGTAGCCGATCAGTGCCCCTCATTATTTTATAGATCTCTGTAAGATCACCCCTCATCTTTCTACGCTCCAGAGGAAAAATGTCCCAATTTATCTAGCCTCTCCTTATAACTCAAACATCAAGTCCCAGTAGCATCCTAGTAAATCTTTTCTGCACTCATTCTCATTTAATAATAGCCTTTCTATAATAGGGTGACCGGACTGTACACAATATTCCAAGTGTGGCCTTACCAATATCTTAGAACATAAGAACATAAAAAATAGGAGCAGGAGTTGGCCATCTAGCACTTCGAGCTTGCCCCACCATTCAATAAGATCATGGCTGATCTGAAGTGGATCAGTTCCACTTTCCCGCTTTCTCTCCATAACCCTTAATTCCCTTGTCTATCAGAAATGTATCTACCCATGACTTTGAATATATTCAGCGAAGTAGCCTCCACCACTTCAATGGGCAAAGAATTCCAGAACTCACCACCCTTTGAGTGAAGAAATTCCTCCTCAACTCGGATCTAAACTGCACCCCCCCCCCCCCCTTATTTTGAGGCTGTGCCCTCTAGTTTTGCTATCCTTTCTAAGCGGAAAGAATTTCTCTACTTCTACCCTATCTATCTCCTTCATCATCTTACATGTCTGTATAAGATCCCCCCTCAGCCTTCTAAACTCCAACGTGTACAGGCCCAGTTTATTCAATCTCTCCGCATAGGCTGACCCCCTCATCTCTGGTATCAGCCTAGTGAACCTTCTCTGCACTCCCTCCAAGGCCAATATATCCATTCACAAATGCGGTAACCAAAACTGCACACAGTACTCCAGCTGCAGACTCACCAGTGCCCTGCAAAGTTGCAATAACATAGAACATTACAGCGCAGAACAGGCCCTTCGGCCTTCGATGTTGCGCCGACCAATTAGGAAAAAGCAATGACCCTCCAAACTAAACCACTCCCTTTTCGTCCATAAACTTACCTACTAACCTCTTAAACGCCACCAAACTTGGCGCATCTACAACTGCCGCAGGCAGGGCATTCCGTACCCTTACCACCCTCTGGGTAAAGAACCTACCTCTGACATCCATCCTATAACTACCACCCCTTAATTTAAAGCTATGTCCCCTCGTGCTAGCTTTCTCCATCCTAGGAAAAACGCTATCACTGTCCACCCTATCTAAACCTCTAATCATCTTATATGTTTCAATAAGGTCTCCTCTTAGCCGCCTTCTTTCTAACGAAAACAACCTCAAATCCCTCAGCCTCTCTTCATAAGACCTGCCCTCCATACCAGGTAACATCCTGGTAAACCTCCTCTGTACCCTCTCCAATGCCTCCACATCTTTCTTATAATGCGGGGACCAGAACTGCACACAATACTCCAAGTGCGGCCGCACTAGAGTTTCGTACAATTGCAACATGACGTTGCGGCTCCGAAATTCAATCCCCCTACCAATAAAAGCTAAGACTCCATATGTCTTCTTAACAACCTCATCGACTTGATTGCCAACTTTCAGGGATCTATGCACATATACACCAAGATCTCTCTGTTCATCAACACTATTAAGAGTCCTACCATTAGCCTTATACTCTACACATTTGTTATTCCTGCCAAAATGAATTACCTCACACTTTTCCACATTAAACGTTGTGGGCAAGGTATTGGAGAGAATTATTAGGGATAGGATTTATACTTATTTAGAGAGAAATGAATTGATTGGGGTTAGTCAGCATGGTTTCGTGAAGGGTAGGTCATGCCTTACTAACCTCATTGAGTTTTTTGAGAAAGTGACCAAAGAGGTGGATGGGGGTAAGGCGGTTGATGTAGTATATATGGACTTTAGTAAGGCGTTTGATAAGGTGGCCCATGGAAGACTTCTACAGAAAATGCAGATGTGGGAATAGAGGGTGATTTAGCTAATTGGATTAGGAATTGGCTGGCAGATAGAAGACAGAGGGTGGTGGTTGATGGGAGATATTCATCGTGGAGTTCGGTGACGAGTGGTGTGCCTCAGGGGTCTGTTTTGGGGCCCCTGCTGTTTGTAATTTTTATAAATGATCTGGATGAGGGTATTGAGGGATGGATCAGTAAATTTGCAGATGACACTAAAGTCGGGAGTGGGTAGATAGTGAAGAGGGGTGTTTTAGTTTACAGAGTGACTTGGACAAGTTGCAGAGCTGGGCCGAGAGGTGGCAAATGGAGTTTAATGTGGAAAAGTGTGAGGTAATGCACTTTGGCAGGAACAATAAATGTGTAGTATAGGGCTAATGGTAGGGTTCTTAATAGTGTTGGAACAGGGATCTTGGTGTATGTGTCAATAGATCCCTGAAAGTAGGCAGTCAAGTGGATAAAGTTGTTAAGAAGGCATATGGAGTCTTAGCTTTTATTGGTAGGGGGATTGAATTTGGAGCCGCAGCATCATGTTGCAACTGTACAAAACTCTAGTGCGGCCGCACTTGGAGTATTGTGTGCAGTTCTGGTCCCCACATTATAAGAAAGATGTGGAGGCATTGGAGAGGGTACAGAGGAGGTTTACCAGGATGTTGCCTGGTATGGAGGGCAGGTCCTATGAAGAGAGGTTGAAGGATTTGAGGTTGTTTTCGTTAGAAAGGAGGCGGCTAAGAGGGGATCTTATTGAAGCATATAAGATGATTAGAGGTTTAGATAGGGTGGACAGTGATAGCCTTTTTCCTAGGATGGAGAAAGCTAGCACGAGGGGACACAGCTTTAAATTAAGGGGTATGAGTTATAGGACGGATATCAGAGGTAGGTTCTTTACTCAAAGAGTGATTAGGGAGTGGAATGCCCTGCCTGCAGCTGTTGTAGATGCGCCAAGTTTGGTGGCGTTTAAGAGGTTATTGATAAGTATATGGATGAGAAGGGAATGGTTTAGTTAGGAGGGGCATTGCTTTTTATTTTGGTCGGCACAACATCGAAGGCCGAAGGGCCTGTTCTGTGCTGTATGTTCTATGTTCTATGTTCTAAACTCCATTTGCCACCTCTCGGCCCAGCTCTGCAACTTGTCCAAGTCTCTCTGCAAACTATAACACCCCTCTTCACTATCTACCACTCCTCCGACTTTGGTGTCATCCAAATTTACTAATCCATCCTTCAATACCCTCATCCAGATCATTTATAAAAATTACAAACAGCAGGGGCCCCAAAACAGACCCTGAGGTACACCACTTGTAACCGAACTCCACGATGAATAACTTCCATCAACCACCACCCTCTGTCTTCTATCTGCTAGCCAATTCCTAATCCAATTAGCTAAATCACCCTCAATCCCATACATCTGCATTTTCTGCAGAAGCCTTCCATGGGCCACCTTATCGAACGCCTTACTAAAGTCCATATATACCACATCAACTGCCTTACCCCCATCCACCTCTTTGGTCACTTTTTCAAAAAACTCAATAAGGTTAGTAAGGCACGACCTACCCTTCACAAAACCATGCTGACTATCCCCAATCAATTCATTTCTCTCTAAATAACTATAAATCCTATCCCTAATAATTCTCTCCAATACTTTGCCCACAACAGAAGTAAGACTCACTGGCCTATAATTCCCCGGAAAGTCTCTCTTCCCCTTCTTGAACAATGGGACCACATTCGCTATCCTCCAGTCTTCCGGAACTATACCCGTAACCAACGACGACCTGAAGATCAGAGCCAGAGGCTCTGCAATCGCCTCTCTCGCCTCCCAGAGAATCCTAGGGTAAATCCCGTCCGGCCCAGGGGACTTATCTAACTTCAAACCCTCAAGAATATCTAGCACATCCTCCTTATCTACTTCAATACTTTCCAGTTTGCAACCCTGTACCCCAGTGTTCTTCACAACTACATTTACATCTCCCTGCGTGAATACCGAAGAGAAATATTTATTCAGTGCCTCTCCAATCTCTTCAGGCTCCGAGCACAACTTCCCACTGCTGTCTCTGACTGGCCCTAATCTTGCCCTAACCAATCTTCTATTCTTAACATATCTAAAGAAGCTTTAGGATTCTTCTTGATCCTATCAGCCAAAGTCTTCTCGTGACCCCTTTTAGCTCTCCTCAACTCACTCTTTCGCTCCCTCCTGGCTAATCTATAGCTATCCATTGCACTAACTGAGCCTTCAAGCCTCATCCTGACATAAGCCTCCTTTTTCCTTTTAACCAGCGAATTAACTTTTTTAGTACACCATGGTTCCCTTACTCGACCATTTCCTCCTTGCCTGACAGGGACATACTTATCAAGGACTCGCAGCAGCTGCTCCTTGAATAAGCTCCACATTCCAGATGTTCCCAGTCCCTGTAGTTTCCTAGTCCAATCTATGCACCCTAATTCTCTCCTGATGGCCTCATAATTACCCTTCCCCCAGCTATAACTACTGCCCCCAGCTTCATGTCTATCCCTATCCATCACTAAGGTGAACATAACCGATTTGTGGTCACTCTCACCAAAATGTTCACCAACTTCCAAGCCTAACACCTGGTCTGGCTCATTACCCAGCACCAAATCCAATGTAAATCCAAATCCAATAAGACCTTCCTGCTTTTATATTCTATCCCCCTCGCTATAAAGGCCAACATTTCATTCGCTTTCTTGATCACCTGCTGTACCTGCAGACCGGGTTTTTGCGATTCGTGCACAAGGACTCCCAGGTCCCTCTGCACCGTAGCATGCTGCAGCTTTTCACCCTTTAAATAATAATCCCTTCTACTAATATTTCTATCAAAGTGGATAACCTCACATTTGCTAACATTATAATCTGCCAGATCCTCACCCATTCATTCAGCCTATTCAGATCTCTCTGCAGACTTCCTGTGCCTTCCACGCAGTTTGCTTTCCAACTCATCTTTGTGTCATCAGCAAATTTTGTTATCCTACACTCAGCCCCCTCCTCCAGATCGTCTATGTAAATAGTAAACAGTTGAGCCCCAGCACCGATCCCTGCAGCACTCCACTAGTCACTAACTGCAAACCAGAATAGCACCCATTGATTCTAACGCATTGCTTCCTATCAGACAGCCAATCCTCTATCCATGCTAACACCTTAACCCCAACTCCGTTCATCTTAACCTTCTGCAGCAATCTTTTGTGAGACACCTTATCAAATGCCTTTTGGGAAATCTAAAAACACCACATCCACTGGTTCCCCTCTGTCTACTGCACTAGTCACATCCACATAGAAATCTAATAAATTCGTTAAACACGACTTCCCCTTCACGAATCCGTGCTGCGTCTGCTTGATCAAACCGTTCTTTTGTAGGTGCCTCGCTATTTCTTCTTTGAAGACGGATTCTAGCATTTTTCCAACTACAGATGTTAAACTAACTGGCCTATAATTCCCTGCCTTTTGTCTGCTACCTTTTTTAAACTGCGGCGTAAGTTGTTCCAACCCTGTGCTCAATGGTCTGATCAATGAAACCAAGCATGCTGAATTCTTTCTTCACTCTTCTGTCCATCTGTGACTCCACTTTCAAGGAGCTATGAACCTGTATCACTAGATCTCTTTGCTCTATAACTCTCCCCAACGCCCTACCATTAATAAAGTACTGCCATGGTTCAGTTTACCAAAATGCATCACCTCACATTTATTTAAACTAAATTCCAACTGCCATTCATCATCCCACTGGTCCAACTGATCAAGATCCCATTGCAATTGGAGGTTGCTGTCCACAATGCCACCAGTCTTGGTGTCATCTGCAAACTTACTAACCATGCCCCTATATTCTCATCCAAATCATTAATATAAAAGACAAATGACATTGACCAGCACTGATCCTTGAGGCACTTTGCTGGCCCCATAGACCTCCAGTTTGAAAACCAACTCTCTACAACGACCCTCTGGCTTCTGTCACCAAACCAGTTTTGTATCCATTTAGATACCTCATCCTGGATCCAGTGAGATTTAAATTTATGCAACAACCTACCAATGCAGTACCTTGTCAAAGGCTTTGCTAAAGTCCATGTAGACAACATCAATTGCACTGCCCCCACCTACTTTCTTCGTTACCCCTTCCAAAAAACTCAAATTTATGAGACATGATTTTCCAGTCACAAAGCCATGCTGACTGTCCCTAATCAGTCCTTGCATCTCTAAATGCCTGTAGATCCTGTCTGTCAAAATATCTTCCAACAATTTACCACCACAGGTATACTTGTTTCCACAGGTATACTTGTTTCCACAGGTATACTTGTTTCCTTGGGGAATGGCCATAGAGGCTCCTGCACTTTCTGCCTGCTCCCTTTGCTTTTCCTGGTGGTCACCCAGCTACTCTCTGCCTGAACCTTAAGTGTGATCACCTCACTAAAACTCTATAAAGTGCTGAGCATTCCGGATGATACTGAGTGATTCTAGCTCCAACTCCCTAATCCAGTCTCCCAGGAGCTGCAATCAGATGCAATTCCTACAGGTGTAGTCATCAAGGACAACAGAATTCTCCCTGAGCTCCCACAGCCTGCAGGAGGAGCATATCACTGCCCTCATTGCCATCCCAACTGCCCCAAGACTAAAGAGGAAGGCTAAGAGGACATTACCCGTACTCTGCTAAGACATTAATATATATATTGTAAATAATTATGGCCCAAGGAACATAGGAATTATAGCAGAAGTAGGCTGCCATTCAATCAAATCATGGCAAATGGAATTTAACCCTGAAAAGTATGAAGTGATACACTATGGAATGTGTACTTTGACAAGAAAGTATTTAATGAATGGTAGGAGACGAGGAGCTTCTAAGGAACAAAGGGACCTTGGTGTGTTTGTCCACAGACCTCTGAAAGCAGAAGGGCATGTTAGTACAGTGATGAAAAATCACATGAGACACTTGCCTTTATCGGTTCCTGTATGGATTACAAAAGTAGGGAAGTCCTGTTGGAGTTGTATAGAACTTTGGTGAGCCACAGCTAGAGTATAGTGTGCAGTTCTGGTCATGTCACTATGGGAAGGGTGTGATTGCATTGGAGGGGGTGCAGAGGAGATTCACCAGGACACTGCCTGGGATGGAACATTTAAGTTATGAAGAGATTTTGGATAGATTTGGGGTGTTTTTGTTTGGAGCAGAGTAGACCGAGGGGTGACCTGATCAAGAAACACAAGCAGATTGGATAAGGAACAGTTTCCCTTAGTTGAAGGGTCAGCCACAAGGGGACACAAGTTCAAGGTGAGGGATAGGAGGTTTAAGAGGGATGTGAGGAAAATCATTTTTATCCAGAAGGTGGTGACGGTCTGGAATGTGCAATCTTTGAGGGTGGTAGAGGCAGATTGATTCACGTCCTCTAAAAAGTATCCAGATGAGCACTTCGCACATCATAACATTCCGGGCTACAGACCAAGATGGAATTGGGTGGGATTTAAAATTTATTTATTAGTCACAAGTAGGCTTACATTAACACTGCAATGAAGTTATTATGAAAATCCCTTAGTTGCCATTTTGGCACCTGTTCAGGCACAGAGGGAGAATTTTGCATGGCCAATTCATCTAACCAGCATGTCTTTCAAACTGTGGGAGGAAACTGGAGTACCCGGAGAAAACCATGCATTTATAAGGAAAACGTACAGACTCCACAAAGACAGTGACCCAAGCCAGGAATCAAACTCAGATCCCTGGAGCTGTGAGACAATAGCGCTACCTACTGCGACGGTGCAGAGGGACCTGGGGGCCTTTGTGCATGAATCGCAAGAACACAGTATGCAGGTGCAGCAAGTGATTAAGAAGGCAAATACAATGTTGGCTTTTATAGCTAAGGGGATAGAATATAAAAGTAGGGAGGTTCTGTTGCAGATGTATAGGGTGCTGGTGAGGCCGCAGCTGGAGTACTGTGTGCAGCTTTGGTCGCCACATTCGAGGAAGGATATATTGGCCTTGGAGGGGGTGCAGAGAAGATTCACTAGGCTGATACCTGAGATGAGGGTGTTGGAATATGAGGACAGACTGAATAGGCTAGGTTTGTACTCTTTGGAGTTTAGAAGGCTGAGCGGGGATCTTATAGAGACGTGAAAGATAATGAAGGGGATGGATAGGGTAGAGGTTGAGACACTCTTCCCTCTTAGCAAAGATAGCAGGACTAGAGGGCACAGCCTCAAGATTTGGGGTGGGGGGGTTGCGGTTGTGGTTCAGATCAGATTTACAGAGGAGTTTCTTCACTCAAAGGATGGTGAATCTTTGGAATTTTCTGCCTGATGAGGTGGTGGAGGCTTCCTCGCTGAATATGCTCAAGTCAAGAGTGGATAGGTTTTTGATTGACGAGGGAATTAAGGATTATGGGGAGAAAGTGGTCAAGTGGTACTGAATCACTGCAGATCAGCCATGACCTTATTGAATGGCAGGGCAGGCCCGATGGGCTGGATGGCCGACTCCTGCTCCTATTTCTTATGTTCTTATGTTCTTATGTACTGTGTCGGTGTGGTCTCGATGGGCCAAAGGATCTCTTTTGCGCTGTCTAAAGATGTGCGGGTTAGGTTGATGGGCCATGCTAAAATTTGCCTGTACTGTCCTGAGATGCGTAGGTTAGAGGGATTAGTGGATAAATGTGTAGGGATATGGGGGTAATGCCTGGGTGGGATTGTGGTCGATTCAGACTTGATGAGCCAGAATGCCTCATTCTGTACTGCAGGGTTTCTGTGTTTCTATGTCTAATTCTGTGACTCTAAGATCTCTCCTGGTCTCAAATCCACCTCTCCACCTGTTCCCCATATCTCCTTATCCTTTTTTTTCAATTAGAAATATATCTATCTCCTTCTTGAAACCATTCAATGATTCAGACTCCACCACTTTATGGGGCAGCAAGTTCCACAAATTCACACCTTTCTGTGAGATGTAGATCCCTCTCATCTCAGTTTTAAATCTACTACCTCTAAACTTATATGTGCGACCTCTTGTTCCAGGTTACCCCATAAGGAGAAACATTTGGTTGACATTTACTTTATCCCTTCTAAAATGTTATGTACCTTGATCAGGTCCCTTCTAATTCTTAGTAGTATCAGTTATCCATGGACTCCTCTGTTTTGTGGAAGGATCATTTAGACTTGAAATATTAACATTCTTTCTCTCTCCACAGACACTGTCAGATCTGCTGAGATTATCCAGCATTTTCTATCCTTATTTCAGATTTCTAATATCCCCAGTATTTTACTTTTATTACCATGATTTTTTATCTTATCGAATACTTTTTGGAAATTCTATCTATAGGCTGTCTTTATCTTTCCTGCTTGTTACCGCCTCAAAGAATTATAATAAATTTGCCAGGTGTGATTCCCCTTCATGAAGCCATGCTGACTCTGTAATTAGATTCTGCATTTCTAAATGCTTTGCTATTATATCTTTTACTATGGACTCTAACCTTTTCCCAATGGTAGACAAAAGTCATAAGTAGAAGAAGGATTGGAATGAGGCACTCACTGAATGTTAAGATGAGTGGCATGGGCTTGTAGGGCTGAAGGGCCTGTTTCCTGTGCTGTGTTGTCCTTTGTTCTTTGATAGATGTAAACTAACTGGCCTATATTTTTTTTCTCCATCCCTTTTTGAATCAGGGCATATTGAATAACGGGAAATTGGCAGTTTTTCAATCCTTGGGACTTTTCCAGAATTTAATCATAAATACAAGATCTTCCATTAATTGTAATTTTCCAGCAGGAAGCTTAGAACATAGAACATTACAGCGTAGTACGGGCTCTTCGGCCCTCAATGTTGCGCCGACCAGTGGAACCAATCTAATGACCCTCTAACCTAAACTATTCCAGTGTTATCCATGTGCCTATCCACTGACCATTTGAACGTTCTTAAAGTTGGCAAGTCCACAACTGCTGCAGGTAGAGCATTCCACGTCCTTACTACCCTCTGAGTAAAGAACCTACCTCTGACATCTGTCCTATAACTACTACTCCTCAATTTAAAGCTATGTAACCTCGCCAGGCTGTGCCTGGTTGGTTTGGGCTTGGTTGGAAGCTTCCTGGTTGGAAACTTGGTATGGGCGGCACAGTAGCACAGTGGTTAGCACTGCTGCTTCACAGCTCCAGGGCCCTGGGTTCGATTCCTGGCTTGGGGTGCTGTCTGTGTGGAGTCTGCACATTCTCCTCATGTCTATGTGGGTTTCCTCTGGGTACTTCGGTTTCCTCCCACAATCCAAAGATGTGCGGGTTAGGTTGATTGGCCATGCTAAGAAATTGCCCCTTAGTGTCCAGGGATGCGGAGGTTAGAGGGATTAGTGAGTATAATATGAAGGGATATGGGGGTAGGGCCTAAGTGGGATTATGTTTAGTGCAGACTCGATGGGCCAAAAGGCCTCATTTTGCACTGTAGGATTTTATGGTTAATTATATGATGTCAGGAAGTCTTTCTTCACACAAAAGATATGGGCTATCTGGAATTCACTCCTTAAAGCTCTGGATGATGAGAGTTGGTTGGAGATTATAAGGTTGACAAGATAGTTTGGTGAGTTTTGGGTATCAAGTGATATGGAACAAGGATAGATGCTGTGATCTAATTAAATGACAGAACAGGCTCAAGAGACTAAATTATCTGTTAGTGCTATATTTAAAATCATTGTACATATTTACAAACTGTTCCATGCCATTTATACCTCTGCATATTTCTTTCCTATACCTCTCCCCTCAACTCTGATCACTTCCACTTCCTTTTCTGCACCATTGGAAGGGAAGACTTCAGGCAGATCAGAGCTGTTGTATTAAATTTTTCTCATTGTACTTCGAAAATCCAATTCCATCTCTTCTCTTACATTGATTTTCTTCTGTCTTATGACACAAAAGACAAATGTGTTGGTGCCATTACATAAAGTTCCTGAGGCATTATAATTTTCACTGAGAGCTGAATATTGATTTTCCATTTTGATTTTGTTTCAGGTCAACTGAGAACCAAGTGACAATGCACAAGTGTTATTTCTTTCTGGTTTTCATGGTGATCATTCTGCCATCACTGGGCCTGACCAGGTACTGATTCGATGACTATTGCCAAGTCTGTGAATAAAGAGCAAAAAGGCAGCTGGTATTGAGATGAAATATCTATTGCTATAGGTTCATTGTGTTTTCCTGTGACCAGCAAATAAGGAGATCTTCCTTTAAATCTTTGCAATGCAAGTCAGTACAGACACAGCGCTCAGTTTGTACTCAGCTCAAACTCAGCAATGTTAATCTGCATCCATGTCTCCTCTCACTAATGGCAGTAACCCCATGCCCCCCACTTGCTGACAACAGTTACTCCAATCCAGTCTTGTGCTCACTAACATCAATGAACCCCCTCCAACTGCACTCCACCTCTCCCTCCTCATTGCTGATGTTAAGAACAAGGTTGATGCTAAATGCCAGGTTATGCCAAATCCCACAACATTGAAACAACTACAATCAATTGTAATTTACAATTTGACAGAATGTGAGAAAAGATTTGAAATTCAGAGAATGATGTGCCACACATTTTGTGATGACTTTAAAATAAACGTTTATTAAACTAAAGTAAGCAACAATAATGCCAACTACAAGTACACTTAGCTAAAGTAATGGCTATACATATTATCACTAACCTTACCCAGTTCCAACACCTTGGCCAGGATTTTCTCAAAATGATTCTAAGTACTGAATTCGAGTAAAAACTGGAGGAAATCACACTTTTTTTGGGCAGGATTTTCAAAATGAATTTCCCATACTCTGTGCACTGTAGAGTACCTCAGCGAGAATCACACTAAAACTTGAGAGGCAGGGCCTATTCTCACCCAAGAGCGCTGAGTGTGCCACTGCGCATGTGATAATCTTTCAGAATGAAGATCAACACATGCATAGTATAGCTCTTAACTGCCAGTCTACTGATCACTGGCCAGCTTGATTGCTTGGCAGCCCTGCAACCCCAATATCGCTGGCTCACTGACCACCTCCCAACACATGATGCCCCAATCATTGGTCTCCCACATATCTCCAGACTTGTCCTGACCCCCCCCCCCCCCCCATCTCCCCCCACCCCACCCCCAGCAATGTTGATCACCTGATCACCCCATTCCCCACCCCCTAATCCCATTGGCCAGCCTGAATCAGACCCATTCTCCTGACTGCAGAGTGGTGACAGGCCAGCCCTTTTGGCCACATCCCTTGACACTGCCTAATGCCCAGTGAGCAGTGCCAAGATACCCCTTGGGCATGCCAGGAGGCCAAGTTGGCAATGCCCAGGGGCATCCCCTTACCTCTGGCCTCCCAGAGGTCCTAAATGGCCTACATTCGCTTCAGCAAAGTTGGGCTGCTGGCTGCCCACTATTGGGAACCCTGCTGAAATGAACCATTCCTGGCAGAGTTTTGGGGAGAGAGATAGCTAGCCCAGAGACTTCAGTCCATGGCATCCAGCGTACAACTCGTTAAATTGTCTCCACCGACGGCTCTCAGTGAAGCAGCGGGCTGGAAGATTTTCCCTGCCCCTTTAGTTCACTACTTTCTGGGCTAAATTTCCCAACAGAAGACAGAGGGTGGTGGTTGATGGGATATATTCAACCTGGAGTTTAGTTACTAGTGGTGTACCTCAGGGATCTGTTTTGGGGCCACTGTTGTTTGTTGTTTTTATAAATGACCTGGATAAGGGTGTAGAGGGATGGGTTAGTAAATTTGCTGACGACACCAAAGTCAGAGGAGTTGTAGACAGTGAGTAGACAGCAGGTGGATGTTACAGTTTGCAGAGGGACATAGATAAGTTGCAGAGCTGGGCCGAGAAGTGGTAAATGGAGTTTAGAACATAGAACATAGAACGCTACAGCACAAACAGGCCCTTTGGCTCACGAGTTGCACCGATCACATCTATACCTACCAAGCCACAGACCTATCTATAACCCCCTATCCCATTAGTTCCCATATACTCATCCAGAAGTCTTTTAAAAGACCCCAGCGAGTTTGCCCCTACCATCACCGATGGCAGCCGATTCCATTCACTCACCACCCTCTGAGTGAAAAATTTATCCCTATCATCCCCTCTGTCTTTGCTTCCTTGCACCTTAAATCTGTGTCCTCTCGTAGTGACCATTTCAGCGCGGGGAAATAGTCTCTGAGAATCCACCCAATCTATTCCTCTCAACATTTTATTAACCTTTATCAGGTCGCCTCTCAACCTATGTCTCTCCAGGGAGAACAGTCCCAGCTCCCTCAACCTATCTCCATAAGGCCTGCCTCCCAATCCAGGCAGCATCCTTGTAAATCTCCTCTGCACTCTTTCAATAGCTTCCACATCCTTCCCATAGTGAGGCAACCAGAACTGCACACAGTACTCCAAGTGGGGTCTGACTAGGGTCTTACAAAGCTGCATCGTTACCTCCCGACTCCTAAACTCAATCCCACGATTAATGAAGGCCAGTACACCATATGCCTTCTTGACCATTTCCTCCACCTGCAAGGCCGATTTAAGAGTCCTATGGACCCGGACCCCAAGATCCTTCTGCTCTACAACACAGCTAAGACTCCTACCCTTGATATTGTATTCCTTCATCCCATTATTCCTGCCAAAATGGACCACTACACATTTATCCGCGTTAAAGTCCATCTGCCACTTCTCTGCCCAGTCTTGCATTCTATGTCCCGCTGCAACTTTTGACGTCCCTCCAGAACATCCACAACTCCACTGACCTTTGTATCGTCAGCGAACTTACTAACCCAATGTTAGTAAGTGGAATTTAATGTGGAAAGTAAGTGTTCTTTAATGTGCAAAAGTGTGAGGTGATTCATTTTGATAAGAGTAATACGTGTGCAGAATATAGGGCTAATGGTAGGACTCTTAGTAGTGTAGATGAGCAGAGAGATCTCGGTGTACAGATGCGTAGATCTCTGAAAGTTGGTACTCAAGTTGATAAGGTTGTTAAGAAGGCGTATAGTGTGTCAGCATTTATTGGTAGAGGGACTGAATTTCAGAGCCGAGATGTTATGTTGCAACTGTACAAAATTCTGGTGCAGCTGCACTTGGAGTATTGTGTACAGTTTTGGTCGCCACATTATAAGAAAGATGTGGAGGCACTGGAAAGGGTGCAGAGGAGGTTTACCAGGATGTTGCCTGGTATGATGGATAGGTCTTATGAAGAAAGGCTGAGGGACTTGAAGTTATTTTCATCAGAGAGAAGAAGGCTAAGAGGTGAGATATATAATATTATATATATATTGAGACATATAAGATGATCAGAGGGTTAGATAGGGTGGATAGTGAGAGCCTTTTTCCTCGGATGGAGATGGATTACACGAGGGGACATAGCTTTAAATTAAGGGGTGGTAGTTATAGAACAGATGTTAGAGGTGGGTTCTTTACTCAGAGGGTAGTAAGGGCGTAGAATGCCCTGCCTGCAGCAGTTGTGGACTCGTCAAGTTTAAGGACATTCAGACGGTCAGTGGATAGGCATATGGATAGCATTGGAATAGTTTAGGATAGAGGGTCATAAAATTGGTTACATTGGTTGGCGCAACATCAAGGGCCGAAGGGCCTGTACTACGCTGTAATGTTTTATGTTCTAAAATGTCCACAACATCCTATAGGTTTTTAAACCTGTAAAAGAAGCCAGTAAAGTTAAAACACCATGCAGTTATATCTCTTTGAGGTTGTCTCTGAGGTAAGTTTAAGTTTAAAGTTTTTTTATTAGCGTCATAAGTAAGGCTTGCATTAACTTAGCAGTGAAGTTACTGTGAAAACCCTAGTCGCCACACTCCAGTACCTGTTTGGGTACACTGAGGGAGAATTTAGCACTGCCAGTGCACTTCATCAGCATCTGTTTTGGACTGTGGGAGGAAATATAAGGCCTGTGGTCTGACAGAATATAAGAACTACGAGCAGGAGTAGGCCATCTGGCCCCTTGAGCCTGCTCTGCCATTTAATAAGATCATGGCTGATCTTTTTGTGGATTCAGCTCCACTTACCACCACTGCCCCTCCTCCCCCCCGCATCCCCACCTCCACTCACCATAACTCTTAATTCCTTTACTGTCCAAAAATTTATCTATCTTTACCTTAAAAACATTCAATCAGGTAGCCTCATCTGCTTCACTAGGCAGGGAATTCCACAGATTCGCAACCTTTTGGGTGAAGAAGTTACTCCTCAACTCAGTCAAAGAATAAAGGAAGACAATTATAGCACAGGAACAGGCCCTTCGGCCCTCCAAGCCTATACTGACCACACTGCCCGACTTAACTAAAACCCTCTAGTCTTTCAGGACCATATCCCTCTATTCCCATCCTGTTCATATACTTGTTAAGACACCCCTTAAAAGTTATTACCGTATCCGCTTCTCTACCTCCCCCAGCAATGAGTTCCAGGCACCCACTACTCTCTGTATAAAAAATCTGCCTTGTACATCTCCTTTAAACCTTGCCCCCTGCTCATAATTGACTCTTCCACCCTGGGAAAAAGCTTCTAACTATCCACTCTTGTCCATGCCCTTCATAATTTTGTAGACTTCTATCAGGTCTCCCCTCAACCTCCATCGCTCCAAGTTTCTCCAACCTCTCATAACTAATGCCCTTCATACCAGGCAACATCCTGATAAATCTTTTCTGTATGCTCTCCAAAGTCTCCACATCCTTCTGGTAGTGTAGTGACCAGAATTGAACACTATATTCCAAGTGTGGCCTAACTAAGGTTCTAAATCTGCTTCCCTTTATTTTGAGGCCATGCCGTCTAGTTCTAGTTTCACCTGCCAGTGGAAACAACTTCCCTGCTTCTATACTATGTATTTCCTTCGTAATCTTATCTGTTTGGAGCACCCAGAGATAGTCCATGCAGACATGGGGAGAACATGCAGATTCCATATAAGCAATGATCCAAGCTGGGAATTGAATCTGGGTTCCTGGCACTGAGAGGCAGCAGTGCTAATCACTGTGTCACCCAATCAAACAAATAGTTTTTTAAGGCAGGTTTTCTTCACATGCATGGCTTGATGGTATTTAAGACAGCTATTCCTACTGTTGGTTGACTTTTCCTATTCTTGCACAGATTGAATGTTTCTGATATAGTTTTTCCCTTTTGATCTTCACTTATCTACACTAACCTCTTCAGAATTCAAACTTAATTAGCTTCATTTTGTGACTCTATCTTGATGTAAATTCAAAGTTCACATCTTGTTTCCTCCTTTGATTCTTTAACATCTTATCCAAATCCTTTCTGTTCTATTCCCCATTGTTTCTGGATGAAGAGCAGGAGCAGGAGTAAGTTTTTTAGATCCTCGAACCTCAAGCAGTAGGATCATGGCTAATTCGGCATCCCTCATGTCCACTTTCCCATAACAGTTGATTCTCGTGCTGATCAAAAATCTACCTTGGCCTTGAAAACTCTGCCTCAAAGTTCTCTGTGATAAGTAGTTCCAAAGGCGCCAAGTCCTTTGAGAGGAGAAATTCCTCCTCATCTCAGAATTAAATAGGCTCCCTTTTATTCTGAGACTCTGTGCTCTGGGTCTCGACTCTTCCACGAGGGGAAACATTCTCTCGGCATTTACCCTATCAAGCCCCCAAGAATCCGATAGGTTTCAATGAGATCACCTCTCATTCCTCTAAATTCCAGTGAGTAGAGACCCATCCTGCTTAACATTTCCCTCATTAGACAATCCCTCCACAGCGGGGATCATCCTCTGAACTGCCTCTAGTGAAATGATATCTTACCTTACATAAGGGGAGCAAAACTGCTCACAGTGTTCCAGATGTGGTCTCACCAGTATCTTGTACAGTTACAGCAAGACTTCCCAACTCATATACTCCAACACCCTTGAAATAAAGGCCAATATTCCATTACGTTTCCTGACGACCTGCTGCTCCTGTGTGATGGCTTTCTGTGTTTAGTGCACAAGTTTCCCCCAAGTCCCTTTGTGTTGCAGCTTTCTGCAATTTTTCAGTATTTAAATAATTCTCTGTTCTTTCGTTCTCCCTTCCAAAATAAACAACTTCACATTTTCCCACATTATATTTGCTTTAGATAAAGATCTGTTTGCAATGTTTCCAGACTTATCAACATCTGAAAGGCACTCATAACATTTGCAGAAGCAAATTGTCCCTGCCTTTAATCAGCTCCTATTTTCCAATAGTTTTTAAAAACATGTAACTAGCAGGAATCATTCTAGTTATTGCATTTCCCTGATCTTTTGATACCATCACTGTTTTTCCTGATACTGATTATAACTTTGACAAATCTTTGTCTTTCAGTCTTGATGTCTTTTTCCGCTGGCTGTTCGACATACATTTTCTGGATGAAGCAGATATTAAATTCCAGTGAGTATTCCTAGTTTATGATTGCTGAACTAGAACAGCCATATTGATATTGTGATGACAACAGTAGGTGTGAGGTTAGGAATTTTGCATCTTCTCCCACCCCAAAACTTGTTACTGTGTCAAAATCCTCCCAAACAGTGATTAGCGCTGCTGCCTCACAGCAACAAGAATCTGAGTTTGATTCCAGCCTCAGTTGACTGTCTACGTGGAGTTTGTACATTCTCCCTGTAGCTGTGAGTTTCCTCCGAGTGCTTCGGTTCCCCCCCCAGTCCAAGCACGTGCAAGTTAGGTGGATTGGCCATGCTAAATTCTCCCTTAGTGTCCCAGGATGTGTGTTATGGGGATTAATGGAGTAAATATGTTGAATTACAGGGATAGGGCTTGGTTAAGATGCTCTGTCAGAGAGTTAGTCCATGTTGTTGGGCTGAATGGCCTCTTTCTGCACTATAGAGATTCTGTGATGGCGAGGCAATGGTGTAATGGCGTAATTGCTAGATTATTAATCCAGAAACTCAACTAATGCTCTGGGGACCCAGGTTTGAATCCCACCAAGGCAGATGATGGAATTCAAATTCAATAAAAAATATTTGGAATTAAGAATCTATAGATGACAATGAAACTATTGTTGATTATTGGAAAAACACACCTGGCTCACTAATGTCCTTTTGGGAAGGAAATCTGCCATCATTACCTGGCCTGGCCTACACGTGACTCCAGAGCCACAGTAATAGGTTGACTCTGAATTGCCCTTAAAGCAATTAGGGATGGGCAATAAATGCTGGCCAGTCAGCAATGTCCATGTCCCACAAATGAGAGACCTATGAAGGAGAACTTTTCAGACTCCACTGGACAGGTTGTGTTTTTTCTCTATCCACTGCCAGACTAATAAATGGCTGGCTGGACCATTTCAGAGATCAGTCAAGAGTCACATGAAGGCCAGACCAGATAAGGAATTCCTTCCCAGAAATATTTTAATGAACTAGATGATTTTTTCTATCAATTGGGACTATTTGACATTATTTTTTACATCAGATTTTTAACTCATTGAATTTAAAATCCCAAGCTGCCACAATAGGATATAATCCAGATCTTCTCCTGAGCATTAGACCTAAACCTCTGGGGGTTACTCATCTGCTGCTTGATTCACTGCTGGGGATTGGTTTTATACGTAAACTACACAAACTCCTTGATTAGACTCCAGCCAGTAACTCATCCTGGATATCTGTTGTTCTATAAATAAATCCTCTCAATTAGATTAGCTTGTGATTTACTCCAGGGTTACATCTCCCAGTGCAAATTACTTATTTCTTTCTATCATAGGTGTGTCTTTCTCCCAGATAATGGAGCTTTCTTTGTGAACTATGTGATAACGTCCAGTTTGATTGGCACAGCGATGGAATTGCTACGAATCCCAGGGCTGCTTGTATACACAGCACGACTTGCTTTTGCTAAATCAAAGGCTGAGCAGATACATGTAAAAAAGGTAAAGGCCATGGCAAAAATATTCAAAGGATTCTTTTATATTATCAAGACCCAAAACATAGTGGATAAACAAGTCAATTCCATCTGGCACTGGAGAGCTTGTGTGTCTCAGTGTCCTGAGGTTAGTGGGAGGGCATTCATACCCTGGTCCCCACATTTCTGGTTCTGAGTCTTTTAATTAGTGATAGAACATAGAACATAGAACAATACAGCACAGAACAGGCCCTTCGGCCTTCGATGTTGTGCCGACCAAAATAAAAAGCAATGCCCCTCCTAACTAAACCATTCCCTTCTCATCCATATACTTATCAACTAACCTCTTAAACGCCACCAAACTTGGCGCATCTACAACAGCTGCAGGCAGGGCATTCCACTCCCTAATCACTCTTTGAGTAAAGAACCTACCTCTGATATCCGTCCTATAACTCATACCCCTTAATTTAAAGCTGTGTCCCCTCGTGCTAGCTTTCTCCATCCTAGGAAAAAGGCTATCACTGTCCACCCTATCTAAACCTCTAATCATCTTATATGCTTCAATAAGATCCCCTCTTAGCCGCCTCCTTTCTAACGAAAACAACCTCAAATCCTTCAACCTCTCTTCATAGGACCTGCCCTCCATACCAGGCAACATCCTGGTAAACCTCCTCTGTACCCTCTCCAATGCCTCCACATCTTTCTTATAATGTGGGGACCAGAACTGCACACAATACTCCAAGTGCGGCCGCACTAGAGTTTTGTACAGTTGCAACATGATGCTGCGGCTCCTAAATTCAATCCCCCTACCAATAAAAGCTAAGACTCCATATGCCTTCTTAACAACTTTATCCACTGACTGCCTACTTTCAGGGATCTATTGACACATACACCAAGATCCTTCTGTTCCTCAACACTATTAAGAGCCCTACCATTAGCCCTATACTCTACACATTTATTGTTCCTGCCTGATGTTCTGAGGATTGTGAAGATTGAATACGTTGTCATTCATTCTATCCTTCCATCTCTCTCTGTCTAGAATCAAGCCTATGAATATCAGTTTGGTTTGGAGTATGCTTGGACCATGTGCATATTTGCAGTTGTCATGACATACAGTATCACATGTCCGATAATCGTCCCATTTGGTGAGTGTCGTCAATGAACTGTTCAGTTAATAACCAGCAGCATATATTCCAAGTGATGGCAGTAGACATGCCCTCCAAAGCCAATCATAGAATCACAAAATCCCGACAGTACAGAAGGAGGTCACAAAGCCTGCATCGACAAAAACCCCACCCAGGCCCTATCCCCATAACTCCACATATTTACCCTGCTAACTCCCCAACAAGAGACAATTTACATGGTCAATCAACCTAACTTGCACATTTTTGGACTTTGAGAGGAAACCTGAGCACCCAGAGGAAACCCATGCAGACATGGGGAGAACATGCAAACTCCACACAATCACCCAAGGCTGGAATTGATGCTGGGTCCCTGGCGCTGTGAGGCAGCAGTGCTAAACACTGTGCCACTATGCCTTTCAATGTGTAAGCTCTTCCACTTTCTATTTCACCTGCATCCTTATCAGCCCAATAATCCATTAAAGAACGCCAATAAATTGGTTAAATCTAATATCCCTTTCACAAAGCCATGTTGACTCTGCCTGATTGTCATGAATTTTTGCAAATGCTGCATTACAACATTTTTCATAATGGCTTCTGACATTTTTCTTATAACAGATATTAAGCTAACTAGTTTTCTGCTTTATTTCCAAAAGACCATAAGAAGTAGGCCATTTGGCCCATCAAGTCTGCTTCCCCATTCAATGAGATTATGACTGATCTGATATTCCTCAATTCCACTTTCCTGCCTTATCCCCTTGGTTCTCTTGCTGATTAAAAATCTGTCTATCTTAGCATTGAACATATTTAATTACCTAAACTTTACAGCCCTCTGCTGTAAAGGATTCCACAGATTTAGTACTTCTGAGAGAAGAAATCCCTCTTCATCTCTGTCTCTTTCCCTTGTCGAATAAAGGAGTCACATTTTCTATCTTCAATGTAATGGAACCTTCCCTGAATCTAGAAAATTTTGGAAAATTAAAACCAATGCATCAATCATCTCATTAGCCACTTCTTTCTAGACTTTACAGAGAAAGTCTATCTGGACCCAGAGATTTGTCAGCTTGCAGCTCCAACAATTTGCTTAGTATCATTTCAACCCAAACCACGTCACAACCTGGTTTCCTAATTTACTCATCCCTTTCTAATATGCTAATATTATAATTTATTAACATGACCCACACCCCCCACCCCCACACTTGTTTTTAACTTCCCAAATGTTATATCACAATTACAGAATTGTTACAGCGTAGGAGGCCATTTCTTTGCACAACTGTCTCCATCCATCCTGCCACCTTCAATAGCCTATATACAAGTACACCCAGTCTCACTCCTGCAGCTCTTTAAGAATTTTAGCCCTTATTTTGTATTGTCTCTCCATGTTCTTCCTATCAGAGAGAAAGATTTGTACTAACTCTTCCTGTCATGGTATATTTATCATTTCCCAAATTAGTATCTTCCACTTTGGCCTTGTCTCTCCTCTCTGGTTTACCACATCGTTATAACTGTAGACCCTTGTCACCATTATTCAATTTTAAACTTTCTCTATTTCCATTAGAGCCAGCATGGTTCAGCTACAGACCTTCTACAGCTGAACTGCCCCAAAGGTACATATTCTACTTTCCCCAGTGCTGTTGCAAGTGCCCCAACAAACTGGAAACCACATTGCCCCCCCCGCCCCCCACAACTTTGCCATGCCTCTCAATTTCTCTCTCTCCCAGTCTGTACATCATTCCTTCTCACCCCCTCTCCCTTTCACCACCCTTCCCTCTCACCCCCCTCTCTCCCTTTCAACCCCCCCACCCCTGCTACCTCTCACTCCCCTCCCTCTCACTCCCGCTCGCTCTCACCCCACTCACATTTTCTGCCTGTCTCTCTCTCTCTGCCCCCAATCTGTCCCTCAACTGGTCTTTCTCTCCTACTCCCCCTCTCACCTGTCTTTTACCCTCTCTCCCCCAAATACAATTAAGTTAACACTTTGGATTATATCTAATACACACAGTTACATCTGTTTCCTCTGAGATAGAACAAACCAACTGGTTTTTCAAGACCAGTTGTCTTCATGTGCACAGCGTAATGACACTTCAAACAGCTATTGCTGCTATTGGCTGATGCCAAAGTTCCTCAAAGTAGCATGAGTTGTACAAAGAACAAAGAACAAAACAGCACGCGAAACAGGCCCTTCGGCCTAACAAGCCCTGCGCTGCTACCCTGATGTTCCCACCTCTACCCGTGATCCCTGTCCATGTTTATAGATCTATGGATTAAAAACCAAATTTGAGACAATTTAGGGAGAATTTGTTTTGCCAATTAGCCTAAGAGCACATCTTTGGGATGTGGGAGGAAACCGGAGCACCCGGAGAAACCCACGCAAGCACGGGGAGAATGCGCAAACTCCCACAGACACAGGCCCAAATCCATGTATCTGCACAGCACAGCGATAGTCACTGAGCTGTCGTGTTTCCCATCAAATGGTCCAGGTCAAGCGTACACTAACGACGTGAAGCACTAGGATACTCTCGAAAAAAAAATCCAAGAGCAGCCCTCTCAAGACCCATCGTGTGTATGCCCCTTGTTAGACAACAAGGTGGACCAAAACACCTGTAGGATAAAAACAAGTACATCAATATCATCATCTTTTTACACACTTCCCAGGGACTCCCAAGGCTCATGATCCCTATTTTAAATCAGTTTTCTATACCCCTCCATTCCCATTCTGTTCATGTGCCATCTAAGTATTTCTTAAATAACTCCAGAGTACCTGCCTTCACCACTTTACTTGGCAGCACATTCCATACCCTCAGCACCCTCTGTGTGAAAAAACTTCCTCTAACATCCAAATTATACCCTATCCCCCCTCACCCTAAGCCCATGACCCCTCGTGCTATTCGTGTCCATCCTATGAAAAAGCTTAACCCTGTTTACTCTATCTATACACCTCATAATCTTGTACACCTCTATTAGATCTCCTCTAAGTCTACATCCTTCTAAGGAAAACAGTCCCAATTTGCCTAATCTCTCCTTGTAACTCAGACCTTCCATACCAGGCAGCATCCTGGTAAACCTCCTCTGCACTCTCTCCAGAGTCTCCACAGTCTTCTGGTAGTAAGGCAACCAGAACTGGACGCAGTATTCCAAATGAGGTCTAACTAACGTTTTATACAACTGCAACATTAAAGGCCAGCTCTTGTACTCTATACCCCTTCCTATAAAGGCTAGCATACCATATGCTTTCTTCACAACCTTCTCCACTTGCTCTGCCACCTTCAGAGACTTGTTCACCTGCACTCCCAGGTCCCTCTGCATTTCTATACTCCTAATAGGTCTATCCTTTATCATATACCACCCCCCTACATTCTTTCTCCCGAAATGCATCACCTCACCTTTATCAGGATTGAATTCCATCTGCCATCTATCTGCCCAAGCTACCAGCGTATCTATGTCCTGCTGCATCGCCTGACAATGCTCCTCACTATCCACAAGTCCAGCCATCTTTGTATCGTCTGCAAACTTGCTGATCACTCCACTTACTACCTCTTCCAAATCATTTATATATATTACAAATAGAAGAGGTCATGTATAATGCTCTGGAAAGTCCTTGAATATCACTCAAATTCCTTCTTTGATTGATTGAAAGAAATGGATTTTATAACCCTTAATTTCCAAAATCACAAAAGTTATATTCTGAAATACATGAACAATGGACTAGATACTTACAACTCTCTCCTCAATCTATTTCATTCCATCAGCCCATTCCCTGTCACTATCTCTCTCCCTCAAGTTTTATTGATTACAAATTTAACTCCCAAAACAGAAACATCCCTCTGGCCTGCCCTTCCTGTAATGGTTGCAGACATCAGGGGTGGATTTTCCGTCTATGCTCGTCCTGAAACGGCAAAGTCCCGCTCAAAATCAGTGACCTTGCCATGGTCCGCCCTTCTTCCACTCCGATTCCTGTGGCAGGTGGAACAGGAAAATTCATTTCACGATCTCCAGTTCTTTAGTTAAGGAAGCCCATCTGCTGTTGAATGATTCCACCTTTCTAGTTGTTAATCTCTTAAGTCAACATGGGCATGGCCCCAATCTTTCATGAATCCCTACAGCGCCATTCAGCCCATCGAATCTGCGTCAACTCTCCATACATCTTACCCAGGCCCACTTGCCTGCCCTATCTCCATAAACCTGTGTATTTACCATGAAAATCCATGTAGCCCAAGCATCTTTGTGATGTGGGAGGAAACTGGAGCATCGAAAGAAAAAAGAAAATTACAGCACAGGAATAGATCTTTTGGCCTCCAAGCCTGCACTGACTGAATTAAAACTCCTTACCCTTCCCTCTATTCCCATCCTGTTCTTGTATTTGTTCTGACGTCCCTTAAAAGTCACTGCCATATCTACTTCCATTATTTCCCCCAGCAGTGAGCTGCAGGCACCCACCACCCTGTGTGTGTGAAAAAACTTGCTTCGTACATCTCCTTTAAATCTTGCCCCTCGCTCCTTATGTGTGCCGGTGATGCTCCTGGTAATTGACTCGCAATTGACGCTTAACCAGAAGAAACCCATGCAGACACAGGGAGAATTACTAACTACCCACAAGGCCAGAATTGAACCCAATCCCTGGTACTGTGAGGCAGCAGTGCTAACCACTGTGCCATGGTGTACTCTTTAAGTGCACTTTAAGTATAATAAATTCCAAACCAATGTTAATTGCAATTACCCCATTTTCTACTAGTAAAACTTTAATTTCCAAAATCACAAGTTATATTCTGAAATACTTGAGCAATGGACTAGATACTTACAACTCTCTCCTCAATCTATTTCATTCCATCAGCCCATTCCCTGTCACTATCTCTCTCCCTCAATCTCTCACACTTCTCTTTCATTCTCTTCCTTTCCCAACACTCTTGAACTGTGCATACTGCTTTCTGATTATCTCTTATACATTATTGTCAGGATTGCTGTACATGTTGCTGAAACACCTGGTGGATCGATATAATATTTACTACGCTTGCCTGCCCACCAAACTGAATTATCGCCTACACTCTGCAGCAATCGGCCAGGTCATCGTTGCACCAATCCTCTGCATGTTTTGGCTCCTCTTCTTTTCGGTGCTGAGACTAGGTATGTAAAATCTGCCTGAAATCACCTGAGTCACCAGTGCTCAGTGCGTTAAACTGCAGATCTGACAAGATTCCCTGCTCCTCACAATCCTGACCCCAAGTGACCTAGACCAGACCCTTTCCTTGACCCCAAGTGACTGAGACCAGACCCTTTTCCTGACCCCAAGTGACCGAGACCAGACGCTTTCCTTGACCCCAAGCGACCGAGACCAGACCCTTTTCCTGACCCCAAGTGACCGAGACCAGACCCTTTCCTTGACCCCAAGTGACCGAGACCAGACCCTTTTCCTGACCCCAAGTGACCGAGACCAGACCCTTTTCCTGACCCCAAGTGACTGAGACCAGACCCTTCCCCTGACCCCAAGTGATGAAGACCAGACCCTTTCCTTGACCCCAAGTGACTGAGACCAGACCCTTGCCTTGACCCCAAGTGACCGAGACCAGACCCTTTCTTTGACCCCAAGTGACCGAGACCGGACCCTTTCCCTGACCCCAAGTGACCAAGACCAGAACCTTTCCCTGACCCCAAGTGACCGAGACCAGAACCTTTCCCTGACCCCAAGTGACCGAGACCAGACCCTTTCCCTGACCCCAAGTGACTGAGACCAGACCCTTTCCCTGACTCCCAAGTGACCGAGACCAGAACCTTTCCCTGACCCCAAGTGACCGAGACCAGAACCTTTCCCTGACCCCAAGTGACCAAGACCAGACCCTTTCCCTGACCCCAAGTGACTGAGACTAGACTCTTTCCCTGACCCTAAGTGACAGAGACCAGACCCTTTCCCTGACCCCAAGTGACCGAGACCAGATCATTCCCTTCCCAACACCAGCTGAGTGACCGCCCTCCATCCACCCTGACAATTTTAACTCTGAAAAGAAGTTGGGCTTCATTACTACTTTTTCTGTTGAAAGTTGACAAGGAATTTGACCCCATTTTTGGCATTAATTTGTTTTTATTCCTAGGGCCAGTCCAACCTATCACCCTCTTCACCTTTATCTCTCTGCTACTCTGCATCATCTTTTCACTGTTTGGATTCTGCATCAAAGGACTGCACAAACTCAAACCTCAAAATTACCAGGTAAATGATGTTCAAGCAAGAATGAGGCAGAATGTGATGGTGATAGAAGGACAATGTGGATTGCAGAAAAGGATATGATGCATGAGGACATGGGACATGAGTGATGGGGCGGTGGGGGAAGTGGAGTCAGTTATAAAGGGAGATGGTCTGTTAAATAAGGATGTGGGGAAAGAATGTGTGGGCATGTGGAATATTCTGTCCTGTTCTAGGCACTATACCTTGTAAAGGATATTTTGACCTTGAATGTTGTTCAGTACAACTTTACCAGAATCCTACTATCAGAGACTTGTTTAAACACAAATTGAAACATGGCTGGTTTTAGAACATAGAACATAGAACAATACAGCACAGAACAGGCCCTTCGGCCTTCGATGTTGTGCCGACCAAAATAAAAAGCAATGCCCCTCCAAACTAAACCATTCCCTTCTCTTCCATATACTTATCAATTAACCTCTTAAACGCCACCAAACTTGGCGCATCTACAACAGCTGCAGGCAGGGCATTCCACTCCCTAATCACTCTTTGAGTAAAGAACCTAACTCTGATATCCGTCCTATAACTCATACCCCTTAATTTAAAGCTGTGTCCCCTAGTGCTAGCTTTCTCCATCCTAGGAAAAAGGCTATCACTGTCCACCCTATCTAAACCTCTAATCATCTTATATGCTTCAATAAGATTCCCCCTTAGCCGCCTCCTTTCTAACGAAAACAACCTCAAATCCTTCAACTCTCTTCATAGGACCTGCCCTCCATACCAGGCAACATCCTGGTAAACTTCCTCTGTACCCTCTCCAATGCCTCCACATCTTTCTTATAATGTGGCGACCAGAACTGCACACAATACTCCAAGTGCGGCCGCACTAGAGTTTTGTACAGCTGCAACATGATGCTGCGGCTCCTAAATTCAATCCCCCTACCAATAAAAGCTAAGACTCCATAAGCCTTCTTAACAACTTTATCCACTTGACTGCCTACTTTCAGGGATCTATTGACACATACACCAAGATCCTTCTGTTCCTCAACACTATTAAGAGCCCTACCATTAGCCCTATACTCTACACATTTATTGTTCCTGCCAAAGTGCATTACCTCACACTTTTCCACATTAAACTCCCTTTGCCACCTCTCGGCCCAGCTCTGCAACTTGCCCAAGTCACTCTGTAAACTAAAACACCCCTCTTCACTATCTACCACACCACCAACTTTAGTATCATCTGCAAATTTACTGATCCATCCCTCAATCCCCTCATCCAGATCATTTATAAAAATTACAAACAGCAGGGGCCCCAAAACAGACCCCTGAGGCACACCACTCGTCACCGAACTCCACGATGAATATCTCCCATCAACCACCACCCTCTGTCTTCTATCTGCCAGCCAATTCTAATCCAATTAGCTAAATCACCCTCTATTCCACACATCTGCATTTTCTGTAGAAGTCTTCCATGGGCCACCTTATCAAATGCCTTACTAAAGTCCATATATACTACATCAACCGCCTTACCCCCATCCACCTCTTTGGTCACTTTCTCAAAAAACTCAATGAGGTTAGTAAGGCATGACCTACCCTTCACAAAACCATGCTGACTATCCCCAATCAATTCATTTCTCTCTAAATAACTATAAATCCTATCCCTAATAATTCTCTCCAATACCTTGCCCACCACAGAAGTAAGACTCACTGGCCTATAATTCCCAGGAAGGTCTCTCTTCCCCTTCTTAAACAATGGGACCACATTCGCCATCCTCCAGTCCTCCGGAACCACACCCGTAACCAACGAGGACCTGAAGATCAGAGCCAGAGGCTCTGCAATCTCCTCTCTTGCCTCCCAGAGAATCCTAGGGTACATCCCGTCCGGCCCAGGGGACTTATCCAACTTCAAACCCTCGAGAATTTCTAACACATCCTCCCTATCTACTACAATACTCCCCAATTTCCAGCACTTTTACCTTACATTAGAACATAGAACATTACAGCACAGAACAGGCCCTTCGGCCTTCGATGTTGTGCCGACCAAAATAAAAAGCAATGCCCCTCCAAACTAAACCATTCCCTTCTCTTCCATATACTTATCAATTAACCTCTTAAACGCCACCAAACTTGGCGCATCTACAACAGCTGCAGGCAGGGCATTCCACTCCCTAATCACTCTTTGAGTAAAGAACCTACCTCTGATATCCGTCCTATAAATCATACCCCTTAATTTAAAGCTGTGTCCCCTCGTGCTAGCTTTCTCCATCCTAGGAAAAAGTCTATCACTGTCCACCCTATCTAAACCTCTAATCATCTTATATGCTTCAATAAGATCCCCTCTTAGCCGCCTCATTTCTAACGAAAACAACCTCAAATCCTTCAACCTCTCTTCATAGGACCTGCCCTCCATACCAGGCAACATCCTGGTAAACCTCCTCTGTACCCTCTCCAATGCCTCCACATCTTTCTTATAATGTGGGGACCAGAACTGCACACAATACTCCAAGTGCGGCCGCACTAGAGTTTTGTACAGTTGCAACATGATGCTGCGGCTCCTAAATTCAATCCCCATTCTTAACAGTCGTGAAATGGGATTGCAAGAGAAGGCAAGAGAGTGATTCAAGAAGCAGGTAGATAGACAGCCTTTGGTACAAAGAGGGGAAGGGCCATTATAAAAGAACAGAGGGGAGAAGTGTGAAGTGAGGAAGGAATTTTTGGGGGAGGGGTGCAGTTTGAGCAGAAGAGGAAGTGGCATGGGTTGAGGGGAGAAGGTGGGGTGTGAATTGAGTGGGTGGGCGTGTGAATGAAGTGTGTGTGTTCCATAGGGGAGAGATACAAGGGGGTACAGATAAAAAAAAGAGAATAAGGGAAAAGGTGTGGGAGAGGGAGAGGTCTGGATGGAAAGAGTGTGGGAGGGGAAATGATGTGGGGAAAGGGAGAACTGTGGAAAAGGTGGAGGTGTGGGAGGAGGAGAAGTTGGGGGGAGGAGACAGTGGTTACTGTTACCAGTTATCCTCTCATATTAATTTCACAATTAAAGTTAATGTAGAAGATCAACATTCAGAAAGCATTTGATAGGGTACCATGTAAGCTAAAATTATTGAGCTGGTTAGCCGATTGATGAAACAATGGGAAAGGGGGAGTAGGAATAATGGGTATGTACTCAAATTGGAAGTAAGTAACTCGTGGTATACATAAGTATCTGTGCTGAGGCCTCAACTATTCCTTGTTTGCTAAGGACACAAAAGAAATTGTAGAGGAAGTAGTTACACAATTACAAAGAGACATTGGCTGGAATTTTACTGTTCTGCTTGCCATGGGAATTGGAGGGGATGAAGGGCAGAACATGGAAAGTTCTTTGACCTCAGGCAAGATTTTCTGGTTTCAGGCTGTAAAATTCTGCTCACTGATAGTTTTGCCACACATTTAATTCTATCAGATGAATTTCAATGCATTTAAGTGTGAAGTCATTCGTTTTAAAGCAATAGAGGAAAGGAAAGCTCAGTATATAAATGTGAATGAAGAAGACTGGAGAGATAACGGGATCTGCATTCATAACTCACTAAAATATAATGGTCAGGTAAAAAAATAATAAAAGAAGCTCTTGAAATATTAGCTGGTTTCAGTAGATAATTAGCATATAAAGCAGAGAAATTTCTGCTGCAGTTGTACAAAAGCCCGGTTAGATCCTACTGGCTCAGTCATAGAACATAGAACATAGAACAATACAGCACAGAACAGGCCCTTCGGCCTTCGATGTTGTGCCGACCAAAATAAAAAGCAATGCCCCTCCTCACTAAACCATTCCCTTCTCATCCATATACTTATCAACTAACCTCTTAAACGCCACCAAACTTGGCGCATCTACAACAGCTGCAGGCAGGGCATTCCACTCCCTAATCACTCTTTGAGTAAAGAACCTACCTCTGATATCCGTCCTATAACTCATACCCCTTAATTTAAAGCTGTGTCCCCTCGTGCTAGCTTTCTCCATCCTAGGAAAAAGGCTATCACTGTCCACCCTATCTAAACCTCTAATCATCTTATATGCTTCAATAAGATCCCCTCTTAGCCGCCTCCTTTCTAACGAAAACAACCTCAAATCCTTCAACCTCTCTTCATAGGACCTGCCCTCCATACCAGGCAACATCCTAGTAAACCTCCTCTGTACCCTCTCCAATGCCTCCACATCTTTCTTATAATGTGGCGACCAGAACTGCACACAATACTCCAAGTGCGGCCGCACTAGAGTTTTGTACAGCTGCAACATGATGCTGCGGCTCCTAAATTCAATCCCCCTACCAATAAAAGCTAAGACTCCATAAGCCTTCTTAACAACTTTATCCACTTGACTGCCTACTTTCAGGGATCTATTGACACATACACCAAGAAGTCAGTAACACCTACGCCTGTAATTCAGAAATCCCAGATTTCAAGCTGCCTCCAGGAATTGAAGATGGTTCTGGAAGAAGTGTTCCTAATGTGACTTATCAGATTATTAACCATCCTATGAATCCTTCCAATGCTCCAAAAGCATGTGGAATATTGTGTACACTTCTAGGCACTGTACCTTATAAAAAATATTTTGACCTTGGATGTTGTTCAGTACAACTTTACTAGAATCCTACTATCAGAGACTTGTTTAAACATAAATTGTAACATATCTGGTTTTACCTTATATTCTTAACATTCAGAACCAACAGTCGTGAAATGGGATTGCAAGAGAAGGCAAGAGAGTGATTCAAGAAGCAGGTAGATAGACAGCCTTTGGTACAAAGAGTCATGCGTGACAGCCCTATGCTGTACAATCCTGTAATCAGGTTTTACTCTGGGCAATTCCGAGCTGTTACTACATTTACTAAACAGGGAGACCTCGTACTCAAGCAATTGAGTTGCTGGTTTGTACATGTAGCCATCATCCCAGTGCCCTCTTTAATTAGATCCCAGCTGGTAACTCACTCTGGATCTCTGTTATTAAAAGAACAACGAACAAAACAGCATGGGAAACAGGCCATTCGACCCAACGAGCCCGCACCACCACCCGATGTTCCCACCTCTACCTGTGATCTCTGTCTATGTTTATAGATCTATGGATTAAAAACCAAATTTGAGACAATTTAGGGAGAATTTGTTTTGCCAATTAGCCTAAGAGCACATCTTTGGGATGTGGGAGGAAACCGGAGGTCCCGGAGAAAACCCACGCAAGCACGGGGAGAATGCGCAAACTCCCACAGACACAGGCCCAAATCCATGTATCTGCACAGCACAGCGATAGTCACTGAGCTGTCGTGTTGCCCATCAAATGGTCCAGGTCAAGCTTACACTAACGACGTGAAGCACTAGGATACTCTTGAAAAAAATCCAAGAGCAGCCCTCTCACGACCCATCGCGTGTATGCCCCTTGTTAGACAACAAGGTGGACCAAAGCACCTGTAGGATAAAAACAAGTACATCAATATCATCATCTATTTACACACTTCCAGGGACTCCCAAGGCTCATGATCCCTATTTTAAATCAGTTTTCTATACCCCTCCATTCCCATTCTGTTCATGTGCCCATCTAAGTATTTCTTAAATAACTCCAGAGTGCCTGCCTCCATCACTTTACTTGGCAGCACATTTCATACCCCCACCACCTCTGTGTGAAAAAACTCCCTCTAGCATCCAAATTATACCTTACCCCCCCTCACCCTAAGCCCGTGACTCCTCGTGCTATTTGAGTGCATCCTAGAAAAAGCTTAACCCTGTTTACTCTATGTATCCCCTTCATATCTTGTACACCTCTATCAGATCTCCTCTAAGTCTACGTCTTTCTAAGGAAAACAGCCCCAATTTGCCTAACCTCTCCTCGTAACTCAGACCTTCCATACCAGGCAGCATCCTGGTAAACCTCCTCTGCACTCTCTCCAGAGTCTCCACGTCCTTCCAGTAGTAAAGCGACCAGAACTGGACGCAGTATTCCAAATGAGGTCTAACCAATGTTTTATACAACTGCAACATTAAAGGGCAGCTCTTGTACTCTCTACCCCTTCCTCTTAAGGCTAGCATACCATATGCTTTCTTCACAACCTTCTCCACTTGCTCTGCCACCTTCAGAGCCTTGTTCACCTGCACCCCCAGGTCCCTCTGCGATTCTATACTCTTAATAGCTCTACTCTTTATCATATACTGTCCCCTTCCATTCTTTCTCCCAAAATGCATCACCTCGCATTTATCAGGATTGAATTCCATCTGCCATCTGTCTGCCCAAGCTACCAGCCTATCTATGTCCTGCTGCATCGCCTGACAATGCTCCTCACTATCCGCAAGTCCAGCCATCTTTGTATCATCTGCAAACTTGCTGATCACTCCACTTACTCCCTCTTCCAAGTCATTTATATATATTACAAATAGAAGAGGTCCCAGTACCGAGCCCTGCGGCACACCACGAGTGACCGACCTCCAGCTAGAAAAACACCCTTCCACTATTACTCTCTGTCTCCGATTACTAAGCCAGTTACTTATCCATCGAGCTACCTGTCCTTGTATCCCATGAGCCTTGACCTTCTCAACTAACCTCCCATGAGGGACTTTGTCAAACGCCTTACTGAAATCCATATAGACGACATCAACGGTTCGCCCTTCGTCGACCGTTTTCGTCACCTCCTCAAAAAATCTACCAGATTTGTAAGGCACGACCTCCCCTTAACAAATCCATGCTGCGTATCCCTAATCAGATCGTAACGCTGTAAGTGCCTATACATCCTTCCTCTAAGAATCCCCTCCAACAGCTTCCCTATCACTGATGTCAAACTCACCGGCCTATAATTTCCAGGGTTATCCCGACTACCCTTTTTAAGCAACGGTACAACATTAGTATTCTCCAGTCCTCTGGGACCTATATATAATCCCCCTGAAAGCTCCCAGGTTGGACTCACTCTAAATATCTGTTATTTGATAGATAACCTTCTTGTACCCTGGAATGGATTCTCTGCTCCTGGGTTTTTGTTAGCTTTTCGATGCCCTTTGTCACTTCATCAGTTTCCTAGCTGTAACAATCTCCTTTTTGTCATGGACATTCCCATCCCCATAACAGATACAGCTTCACTTCTTGAATGGTGGAGGGAGTGCGTTCTTAAGATAGGAGATGAGGTGCTAATCAAATAGGTTATTTTACCTTGCATGATGTTGAGCTTCCCTTGATTGCTGTTGATACTGCATTCATTCAGGCAAGCGGCGAGCATTCCATTGCATTCCTGACTTGAGCTTTTGTGGATGATGGACAGAATTTGGGAAGTCTGTATGCAAGTTACTTGCTGCAGAATTCTCAGCCTTTGACCTGCTCTTATAGCCACAGTATTTCTATAGTTGGACCAGTTCAATTTCTGGTCAATGGTAATCCCCAGAATATTGATATTGGGGATGATCAGTGTCAAGAGGCAATGGTTCGATTCTCGCTTGTTGGAAATGGTTTTTGCTTAGGACCTTGTGATGTGAATGCTGCTTGCCACATATAAGTCTGCTTATGAGCACATACTTGGATTTAGTAGTCCAAGGAGGTGCAAATATGCAATCATAAGACCATGAGGTCTATCAAATCTGCATCACCATTCGATCATGGCTGATAAGTTTCACAACCCTATTCTCCCACCTTTCCACCACAACCTTTGACCGCCTTACCAAAAATATTCTCAATTCTGACCTTATGGTGGAATGGAGGTCATTGATGAAGCAGTAACCCTGAGGAATCCTGCAGAGATGCCATGGATGATTGCCCTGTAACAACTGCAATCATGTTGCTTTATGCTAGTATGACTGCAGTTAATGGAGAGATTGTACCACTTCCCATTGACTTCAATTTAGCTAGGATTCTTGGTGCCACATTCAGTCAAATGCTTAGATATCAAAGACAATCACTGCCATCTTGAGTTCAGCTCTTTTGTTCACATCTGGATTAAGGCTGAAATGAAGTTTGGAACTGCTTGGCAGTCGCTAAATAAAGTAAGGGTTGGTTTAACTCAGCTGACTAGTTAATGATGCACAGCCCAGGTTCAATTCCAGTACTGGCTTTGCTTTCTCAATCTTGCCCCTCGCCGGAGGTGTTGATCCTCAACTTAATTTACCACCAGTCAGCTCTTCCCCCCCAAAGGATCCATGGTCATCTGGGATGATGGTGACTTGACATACATAAGAACATAAGAAATAGGAGCAGGAGTAGGCCATTTAGCCTCTCGAGCCTGCCCCGCCATTCAATAAGATCATGGCTCTTCTGAAGTGGCTCAGTTCCACTTTCCCACTTTCTCCCCATAACCCTTAATTCCCTTGTCTATCAGAAACCCAATTGGAGTATTGTGCGCAGTTGTGGTCGCCTCATTATAGGAAGGATGTAGAGGCTATTGAGAGAGTTCAGAAGAGATTTACAAGGATGCTTCCTGGATTGGGAGGCAGGCCTTATGAAGATAGGTTGAGGGAGCTGGGACTCTTCTCACTGGAGCGACGTAGGTTGAGAGGCAACCTGATAGACGTTTATAAAATGTTGAGAGGAATAGATAGGGTGGACTCTCAGAGACTATTTCCCCGAGCTGAAATGGTCACTACGAGAGGACACAGATTTAAGGTGCAGGGAAGCAAATATAAAGGAGATGTCAGGGGTAGGTTTTTCACTCAGAGGGTGCTGAGTGAATGGAACCGACTGCCGTCGGAGGTTGTTGAGGCAAACTCTCTGGGGTCTTTCAAAAGACTTCTGGATGAGTATATGGAAAAGAATAGGATAGGGGGTTATAGATAGGTCTGTGGATTGGTAGATGTGATCGGCGCAACTCGTGGGCCGAAGGGCCTGTTTGTGCTGTATAGTTCTATATTCTATGTAAACCTATCTACCCGTGACTTAAATATATTCAGCGAGATAGCCTCTACCACTTCAACTGGCAGAGAATTCCAGAGATTCACCACCCTCCACTCCCATTTTGAGGCTGTGCCCTTTAGTTCTGCTATCCTTTCTAAGCTGGAATAATGTCTCTGCCTCTATCCTATCCGTCCCCTTCATTATCTCATATATCTCTATAAGGTCCCCCCTCAACCTTCTAAACTCCAACGAGTACAATCCTAGTCTACTCAATCTCTCCTCATAGGCTACCCCCCCGCCGCCCCCCATCCCAATCTCTGGTATCAGCCTAGTGAACCTTCTCTACACTCCCTCCAAGGCCAATATATCCTTTCTCGAATGCAGCGACCAAAACTGCACACAGTACTCCAGCTGCGGCCTCACCAGCACCCTGAACAGTTACAGCAAGACCTTCCTGCTTTTATATTCTATCCCCTCGCTATAAAGGCCAACTTTCCCTTTGCCTTCTTGATCACCTGCTGCACCTGGAGATTGGGTTTTTGCGATTCATGCACAAAGCTCCTCAGGGCCCTCTGCACCATAGCATGCCGCAGCTTTTCGCCTTTTACATAATAATCCCTCCTACTATTATTTCTAACAAAGTGGATAACCTCACACTTGCTAACATACTCCATCTGCCAGATCGTCACCCGCTCACTCAACCTATCCAGATCCCTCTGCAGGCTTTCCACACCCTCCACGCAATTTGCTTTTCCACTCATCTTCGTGTCATCAGCAAATTTCATTATCTTATGCTCAGTCCCTTCCTCCAGATCATCTATGTAAATGGTAAACAGTTGAGGCCCCAGCACCGATCCCTAGGGCACTTCACTAGTCACCAACTGCCAACCAGAATGGTACTCATTGAGTCCTACTCTCTGCTTCCTATTAGACAACCAATCCTCTATCCATGCTAATACCTTACCCCCAACTCCGTGAACCCTAACCTTTTGCAGCAACTTTTTGTGACACACCTTATCAACATCTTCTGGAAATCTAAAAACACCACATCCACCGATTCCCCTCTGTCTACCAGTCTAGTCACATCCTTATAGAAATCCAATAAATTCGTCAAACACGACTTCCCCTTCACGAATCCGTGCTGCATCTGCTTGATCAAATCGTTCTTTTCTAGATACCTCGCTATTTCTTCTTTGATGACAGATTCAAGCATTTTTCCAACTACAAACGTTAAACTAACTGGTCTATAATTCCCGGCCTTTTGTCTGCTACCTTTTTTAAACTGCAACGTAACATTAGCTGTTTTCCAATCTTCTGGCACTTTCCCGGAGTCCAGCAAATTTTGATAAATATTGACAATTGCTGAATAAATTGCACTTGAAAATACTGTACTCAATGCCTTCCATTACTTTGCTGATGATCGAGTGTGGACTGATGTGATGGTAATTGCTCAGATGAACTTGTCCTTTTTTTTTGTGGATATACCTGCACAATTTTCCATTTTTTAAATTTTATTTTTCCATGGAACATGGGCATTATTGTAAGACCAGAATTTGTTGCTCAATTTTAACTGTCCTTAACTCTTTGCTTACTACACCATTTCAGAAGTCCACTAAGAATCAACCACATCTGGAATCACATTAGGAATCACATTTTAAAAGGACAAAAAGAGGCTTATGTCAGGATGAGGCTTGAAGGCTCAGTTAGTGCAATGGATAGCTATAGATTAGCCAGGAGGGAGCTAAAGAGTGAGTTGAGGAGGGCTAAAAGGGGACACAAGAAGACTTTGGCTGATAGGATCAAGGAGAATCCTAAAGCTTTCTTCAGATATGTTAAGAATAGAAGATTGGTTAGGGCAAGGTTAGGGCCAGTTATGGACAGCAGTGGGAAGTTGTGTGTGGAGCCTGAAGAGATTGGAGAGGCACTGAACAAATATTTCTCTTTGGCATTCACGCAGGGAGATGTAAATGTAGTTGTGGAGAACACTGGGATACAGGGTTGCAAACTGGAAAGTATTGAAGTAGATAAGGAGGATGTGCTAGATAGTCTTGAGGGTTTGAAGTTAGATAAGTCCCCTGGGCCGGACGGGATTTACCCTAGGATTCTCTGGGAGGCGAGAGAGGAGATTGCAGAGCCTCTGGCTCTGATCTTCAGGTCGTCGTTGGTTACGGGTGTGGTTCCGGAGGACTGGAGGATAGCGAATGTGGTTCCATTGTTCAAGAAGGGGAAGAGAGACCTTCCAGGGAATTATAGGCCAGTGAGTCTTACGTCTGTTGTGGGCAAGGTATTGGAGAGAATTATTAGGGATAGGATTTATAGTTATTTAGAGAGAAATGAATTGATTGGGGATAGTCAGCATGGTTTTGTGAAGGGTAGGTCATGCCTTACTAACCTTATTGAGTCTTTTGAAAAAGTGACCAAAGAGGTGGATGGGGGTAAGGCAGTTGATGTGGTATATATGGACCTTAGTAAGGCGTTCGATAAGGTGGCCCATGGAAGACTTCTGCAGAAAATGCAGATGTATGGGATTGAGGGTGATTTAGCTAATTGGATTAGGAATTGGCTAGCAGATAGAAGACAGAGGGTGGTGGTTGATGGGAGATATTCATCGTGGAGTTCGGTTACTAGTGGTGTACCTCAGAGATCTGTTTTGGGGACCCTGCTGTTTGTAATTTTCATAAATGATCTGGATGAGGGTATTGAAGGATGGATTAGTAAATTTGTGGATGACACCAAAGTCGGAGGAGTGGTAGATAGTGAAGAGGGGAGTTATAGTTTGCAAAGAGACTTGGACAAGTTGCAGAGCTGGGCCGAGAGGTGGCAAATGGAGTTTAATGTGGAAGAGTTTAAGTGAATTAATGAGGTAAGTCACTTTGGCAGGAATAACAAATGTGTAGAGTATAAGGCTAATGGTAGAACTCTTAATAGTGTTGATGAACAGAGGGATCTTGGTGTATATGTGCATAGATCCCTGAAAGGTGGCAATCAAGTCGATAAGGTTGTTAAGAAGGCATATGGAGTCTTAGCTTTTATTGGTAGGGGGATTGAATTTCGGAGCCGCAACGTCATGTTGCAACTGTACAAAACTCTAGGGCGGCCGCAATTGGAGTATTGTGTGCAGTTCTGGTCCCCACATTATAAGAAAGATGTGGAGGCATTGGAGAGGTACAGAGGAGGTTTACCAGGATGTTGCCTGGTATGGAGGGCAGGTCTTATGAAGAGAGGCTGAGGGATTTGAGGTTGTTTTCGTTAGAAAGAAGGCGGTTAAGAGGAGACCTTATTGAAACATATAAGATGATTAGAGGTTTAGATAGGGTGGACAGTGATAGCCTTTTTCCTAGGATGGAGAAAGCTAGCACGAGGGGACATAGCTTTAAATTAAGGGTTGGTGGTTTTAGGACAGATGTCAGAGGTAGGTTCTTTACCCAGAGGGTGGTAAGTGTATGGAATGCCCTGCCTGCGTCAGTTGTAGATGCGCCAAGTTTGGTGGCGTTTAAGAGGTTAATAGATAAGTTTATGGATGAAAGGTGAATGGTTTAGGTTAGAGGGTCACTGCTTGTTCCTAATTGGCCGGCGCAACATCGAAGGCCGAAGGGCCTGTTCTGTGCTGTAATGTTCTATGTTCTAGGCCACACAAGGTAAAGGCAGCACATTTCCCTTCCCTACAATCAGTAATAGCTTTTGATTTCAGATTTATTAATTGGATTTATGTTCCACCAGCTGCTGTGTTGGGAACCGTTATCCCCAAATCATTTACCTGGCCTTCTATCCAGTGTCATTTCCATTCATCACCATCTTTTCCCAGATTGCTGGTAGATGCCAGTTTTGTAGCTGTACTGGAACAGCTTGATTAGGGGTATAGCTAGTTCTAGAGCATCGGTTGTCAGTATGGCGAGGTGACACAGTGATTAGTACTGTTGCCTAATAACACCAAGGACCTAGGTTCAATTCCAGCCTTGGGTGACTGTGCGGAGTTTGCACATTCTCCTCATGTCTGTGTGGGGTTCCTCCCAGAATCAAAAAAATCTGCAGGTTAGGTTGATTGGCCATGTTAAATTGTCCGTTAGTTGTTGGGAGATGCTAGTGAGAGTAACTACTGGGAATCATAGGAATAGGGCCTGGTGGGATTGTGGTCAATGCAGACTCGACGGGCCAAATGGTCTCCTGTACTATAGGATTCTATTCCATAAAACTATTGCTAACTTGAATGTTGTTAAACCCCATCACCTTCAGCCATTTCCTGGTATCATGTGAGATAAACTGAATTGACCGAGCACTGGTATCTGATGCTGAGGACCTTAGTAGGAGGCTAAAATGGATCACTGGGGCAGCCTAGTGGCACAGTGGTTAGCACTGCTGCCTCAGAGCGCCAGGATCTGGGTTCAATTCCTGGCTTGGGTCACTGTGTGGAGTTTATATGTTCTCCCTGTGTTTCCGTGGGTTTCCTTTGGGAGCTCCAGTTTCTTCCCACAATCCAAAGAGTTAGGTTGATTGGCCACAATAAATTGACCCATTTGTCAGAGGATTAGCCAGGTAAATATGTGGGGTTACAGGAATAAGGTCTGGGTGAGATTGTGATTGTTGCAGACTCGATGGGCCAAATGGCTTACAGAACAAAGAAAATTACAGCACAGGAACTGGCCCTTTAGCCTCCAAGCTTGCACTGATCATGATGCCCAACTTAACTAAAACTCCATACTCTTCTGGGGATCCTATTCCTCTACTCCCATCCTATTCATGTATTTGTCCAGATACCCCTTAAAACTCGTGATTGTATCTGCTTCCACTACCTCCGCCAGCAACGAGTTCAGTTCCACCACTCTCTGTGTAAAAAACTTGCCTTGTACATCTCCTTTAAATCTTGCCCCTCGCACCTTAAACCCATGCCCCTAATCTTCCACCCTGGGAAAAAGCTGTTGTCTATCCACTAACTCCATGCCCCTCATAATCTTGTAGACTTCTATCAGTCGCCCCCCTCAATCTCTTTCATTCCAGTGAGAACAAACCAAGTTCCTTCAATCTCTCCTCATAGCTAATGCCTTCCATGCTAGGCAATATCCTGGTAAATCTCTTCTGTAACCTCTCCATCTTTCTGTTAGTGTGGTGACCAGAATTGAACAAGTACAGCCTAACTAAGGTTCTATAAAGCTGCAACATGACTTGCCAATTTTTAAACTTAATGCCCTGGCTGATGAAGGCATGCCGTATGCCTTCTTGACCACATTCTCCTCTTGCGTTGCCATTTTCAATGACCTGTGTAACTGTATACCCAGATTCCTCTATCAATACTCTTAAAGGTTCTGCCATTTACTATATATTTATTAGACCCTTCAAAATGCATTACCTCACATTTATCTGGATTAAACTCCATCTGCCATCTCTCCGCCCAAGCCGCCAACTAATCTATACCCTGCTGTATCCAATGATAGAACATAGAACAATACAGCACAGAACAGGCCCTTCGGCCTTCGATGTTGTGCCGACCGAAATAAAAAGCAATGCCCCTCCAAACTAAACCATTCCCTTCTCTTCCATATACTTATCAACTAACCTCTTAAACGCCACCAAACTTGGCGCATCTACAACAGCTGCAGGCAGGGCATTCCACTCCCTAATCACTCTTTGAGTAAAGAAGATGATTCTCCACTATCCACAAATCCACTAACCTTTGTGTCATCTGTACTTACTAATCAATCCAGTTCCATTTTCTTATACTACAAACAACAAAAGTCCCAGCACTGACCCCTGAGGAATGCCACTTGTCACAGCCCTTCAATCAGAAATACACTCTTCCACTGCTTCTCTCTTTTTTGACCAAGTCACTTTTGTATCCACTTCGCTAGCTCGCCTCTCATCCCAAGCAGCTTCATCTTCTGCTCCAGTCTGCCATGAGGGACCTTGTCAAAGGCCTTACTGAAGTCCATGTAGACAATATCCACTGCCCTACCCTCATCTCCATCACTTCTTCGAAAAACTCAGTCATCAGTGAGGTGTGACTTCTCTTCACAAAATCATGTTGCCTTTTGCTAATACGGCCATTGATTTCCAAATGGGAATAAATCCTGTCACTCCTACACTAGGGTTTCTATGATTCACTTGATCTTTATGCCTGAAGATGATTGCAAAGCTTTGTCTTTTATACTGATGTTCTGATCTTCCTTATCATTGAAGATGCATTTCTGGCCACCACCCCAATTGTTTAATTGTCCACCACCATTTATAACTTTACTCAGAGGGTAGTAAGGGCGTGGAATGCCTGATCTGCAGCAGTTGTGGACTCGCCAACTTTAAGGGCATTAAAACGGTCAGTGGATAGGCATATGGATAGCATTGGAATAGTTTAGATTAGAGAGTCATTAGATTGGTTCCAGTAGTCAGCACAACATCAAGGACCAAAGGGCCTGTACTGCACTGTAATGTTCGACAACTGGATGTGGCAAGACTGCAGACCTTAGATCTGATCTGATGTTGGTTGTGGAATCACATCTTTGTCTATTGCTTGCTGTTTCCCCTATGTGGCAGATATCCAATACTGCTATGTTTTGCCTTGCACCATGAAATGTGTTCCTTAACTCTCCTGACTTCCATCTCAGTACAGAGCTTTTCTTTTGTGATTAACACCTCCCTGCCTATCATTTGCTGAAAATCTATTGCATTGCTAACTGCTCCCAGTTCTGATGAAAGGTCACACAGAACTGAAACATTAACTCTTACCCTTTCCACTGATGCTTTCAGACCCACTGCACATTTTCAGCATTTTTTTATTTTTATCTCTTCTAGTCCTCATACATTGGCTCACGCTCTGTTTCCTCACCGTCCATTGCAGATTTTTGGGTTTAACATAGAACAATACAGCACAAACAGGCCCTTCAGCCCACGAGTTGCACCGATCACATCTACCAATCCACAGACTTATCTATAACCCCCTAGCCTATTCTTTTCCATATACTCATCCAGAAGTCTCTTAAAAGACCCCAGTGAGTTTGCCTCAACAACCTCCGACGGCAGTTGGTTCCATTCACTCACCACCCTCTGAGTGAAAAACCTACCCTTGACATCTCCTTCCCTGCACCTTAAATCTGTGTCCTCTCGTAGTGACCATTTCAGCCTGGGGAAATAGTCTCTGAGATTCCACCCTATCTATTCCTCTCAACATTTTATAAACCTCTATCAGGTCGCCTCTCAACCTACGTCTCTCCAGAGAGAAGAGTTCCAGCTCCCTCAACCTAAGGCCTGCCTCCCAATCCAGGCAGCATCCTTGTAAATCTCCTCTGAACTCTCTCAATAGCCTCTACATCCTTCCTATAATGAGGCGACCACAACTGCGCACAATACTCCAATGCTATCCATGTAGCTATTCCAATGATATCCATATACCTATCCACTGACCATTTGAATGCCCTTAAACTTGACGAATCCACAACTGCTGCAGGCAGTTTAGGTTCTTCCTAAACTCCCCTTATTTTTATAACTCTGTGACAGTTCCTGTGAATCCACCTTCGATACAAGCTCAATTTCTGCTCCCACCTCAATTTGTTATTGAATCATAAAGCTGTCTCCTGTGTTCTAAGTATTCTATTAGCCCTTGTTTTCATGCTGGCTCTCTGCAAGTGCAATTCATCCAGACTGATTGACCTGCCTTTTTCCCAGAGCATTGTAATGTTCCTTCAAATCTGATGGTGTAAATTTGATTCTCACCTGTTACCTTCTGTCCTCAGATGGCGGAACACGAATCAGACGGTGTGTTTACAGATGGAGAACGGAGTAGTGTGTCATCAACACCAAATTCCAATGTAAGTTATGAACAGGGAGGAGACAGGGTCGGAAATATAACAACTTCAGGTTAACTCTGTGCTATCCTGGTAGTTCTATCAAATTCTCTTGTATTTAAATGTTGTGAATTTGGGATTACACAGAATGAGTTCCAAACACACTTATTTTCAGTTGCTATTGAACACAAAGCAATAGCATTTGGTCAACATTAAACTGATTCTTGAACTGTCCAATGTAGCTGAGAGGCTTCCGGGCAGAAACCAAACCAAATCAATAAATGGATTCAATGGCCAATGAGATAGTGAAAGTCATTACCACTTAACAAGATAGATTGTTCAATTGCTCATGCTGGAAGATGGAAACCACTCTCAATCCTCGCCCTTCCATTGCTGATTCTGCCTGTCTCCATTCAGTGGTCATTATTGAATTCCCTTGATTCTGGTAAGGTGCCAGTAGATTGGAATATTGTAAATTTAACCCTTCAATTCAAGAAAGAAAGACAGAGAGCAGGAAACTATAATCCAGTTATGTCTGTCAGTGGAGATAACTTCAATCCATTATTAAGGAGGTGATAGCAGGACATTTAGAAAATCATAATCCAATCAGGGAACGTCAACATAGTTTTATAAAAGGGAAATCTAGATTGGCAACTTAATCAGAGATTTCAAGGAAGTAACAAGCAGTGTTAATAAAGTTGATGGATATGGTGTAAAAGGCATTCGATAAGATACAACATAAAAGATTACTGGACAAGGTAACTAACGGAGTTGGGGCTGATACATTAACTTGGATACTGGAATTGGTTAGCTAACTAGAAGCACAGAATCAGATTAAATGGATTGGCAAACTGTAACTAATGGATTAGTGCTGTGGCCTCATAGAACATTACAGCACAGTACAGGCCCTTGGCTCTCGATGTTGCACCGACCAATGGAACCAATTTTATGACCCTCTAACCTAAATTATTCCAATGCTATCCATATGCCTATCCACTGACCATTTGAACGCCCTTAAACTTGACGAATCCACAACTGCTGCAGGCAGGGTATTCTACACCCTTACTACTGTCTGAGTAAAGAACCCGCCTCTAATATCCGTCCTATAACTACCACCTCTTAATTTAAAGCTATGTCCCCCTTGTGTTATCCATCTCCATCTGAGGAAGAAGGCTCTCACTATCCACCCTATCTAACCCTCTGATCATCTTATATGTCTCAATTAGGTCACCTCTTAGCCTTCTCTCTAATGAAAATAACTTCAAGTTCCTTAGCCTTTCCTCATAAGACGTACCCACCATACCAGGCAACATCCTGGTAAACCTCCTCTGCACCCTTTCCAATGCCTCCACATCTTTCTTATAATGTGGCGAACAAAACTGTACACAATACTCCAAGCCTCAGCTGTTTGTAATCTATACCAATGACTTGGATGAACACAAGGAAAAAAAAAAGGAATGATCAACAAGCCTGCCCACCATTCCATTGGATCATGGCTGATCTCGCTACCCTTAACTCCTTTTAGACAAAGGAGACCCTATTTATTAGTTACTTGGATTTCCAGAAGGTCTTTGACAAGATGTCGTACAGGAATCTGTTAAGAGGTGATAGTGTTACAGGCAAGATACAATGAATCCCCTCTGGAGAGGACAGATGGAGTTTAATCCGAACAAATGTGAGGTAATGCATTTTGGAAGGTCTAATATGGATAGGAAATATACAATAAATGGTAAAATCCTTAAGAATATTGATACACAGAGAGATCTGGATGTACAGTTACATAAATTACTGAAAGTGGTAATGCAGGTGGAGAAGGTAGTCAAGAAGGCATATGGCATGCTTGCCTTCATCGGCTGGGGCAAGTTTAAAAATTGGCAAGTCATGGTGTAGATTTATAGAACCTTAGCTAGGCCACATTTGGAATATAGTGTTCAACTCTGGTCTATTCTGTTGAGAGGAATAGATAGAGTGGATTCTCGGAGCCTATTTCCCAGGGCTGAAATGGTCGCTACGAGAGGACACAGGTTTAAGGTGCTGGGGGGGGCAAGTACAGAGGAGATGTTAGAGTTGAGTTTTTCACTGAGGATGGTGAGTGAATGGAATCGGTTGCCATCAGTGGTGGTAGAAGCGAACTTCTGGATGAATACATGGGATGTAATGGGATTGGGAGTTACAGATAGGTCTATGGCCTGGTAAGTATAGATATAATCGGCACAACTTGTGGGCCGAAGTGCCTGTTTGTGCTGTAGTGTTCTATGTTCTCTATACTACCAGAAGGTTGTGGAGGCTTTGGAGAGGGTACAGAAGATTTATCAGGATGTTGTCTGGTATCGAGGGCATTAGTATAAAGAGAGGTTGGGGAAACTTGGTTTGTTCTCACTGGAATGATAAAGATTGAGGGGCGACCTGATAGAAGTTTACAAGATTATGAGAAGTATAGAGTTAGTGGATAGTCAGAAGCTTTTTCCCAGAATGGAAGAGTCAATTACTAGAGGGCACAGGTTTAAGATGCGAAGGCAAGGTAGTGAGATTACAAGGTAAATTTTTTACACAGTGGGTGGTGGATGCCTGGAACTTGATGCTGGAGGAGGTAGTGGGAGTGGATCCGATAGTGACTTTTAAGTGGCGTCTTGGCAAATACACAAATAGGATGGGAACAGAGGGATGTGGTCCCCAGAAGGATAGGGGAATTTTAGTTAAGTTGGTGCATTCTTGGCGGGCCAAAGGACCTGTTTCTGAAGTGTAATTTTCTTCGTTCTGTGTGTCTAAGTTTGCAGATGATACAAAGATAGGTGGGGGAACAAGTAGCATTAAAGAGACAATGAGGCTGCAAAAGGATTCAATAGGTTAGGAGAGTGGGCAAAGAAGTGGCAGATGGAATACAATGTGGAAAAATATGGGATTATGCACTTTGGTAGGAGGAATAGAGGCTTAGACTATTTTCTAAATAGGGAGAGAATTCAGAAAGCTGAAGCACAAAGGGACTTGGGAGTCTTAGTTCAGGATTTTTTTAAGGTTAAAGTGCAGCTTCAGTCAGCAGTTAGGAAGATAAATACAATATCAGCATTCATTTTGAGAGGACTAGAATACAAAAGCAGGGATGTACTGCTGAGGCTGTGTAAGGCTCTGGTTAGCTTTCATTTGGAATATTGTGAGCAGTTTTGGGTCCCATATGTAAGGAAGAACATGCTGGCCTTGGGAGAGGGTCCAGAGGGGATTCATAAGAATGATCCCAGGAATGAAAAGCTTGATGTATGAAGGGTATTTGAGGACTTTGGATCTGTACTTGCTGGAGTCTAGAAGGATGAGGGGGAATCTCATTGAAACTTACACAATACTGGAAGGCCTGGATAATGTGGATATGGGGAAGAAATAGGCAGACCAGTATTTGAGGGCACTGCCTCAGAATAAAGGGATAACCCTTTAGAACTGAGATGAGGAGGACTTCTTCAGCCAGAGGGTGATGAATCAATGGAACTCATTGTCTCAGAACGCTGTGGAAGCCAGGTCATTGAATGTATTTAAGACAGAAATAGAAAGATTCTTGATTAATAATGGGATCAAAAGTTACAGGGAATAGGGATGAGAATCATATCAGCCGTGATCAAATTGCAGAGCTGACTTGATGGGCCGAATGACTCAATTCTGTTTCTATAGCTTATGTGTTACCTGTGTTTTTTTTTCATTGTCCTTCATTCCTTGATCTGTTCTCTTTAAATACCTCTAATGATCCAGCCTCTACCATCCTTTGGAGCAAAAATTTCTAGAGATACCCCACTTCTGTGAGAGGAAATTTCTATGTAGCTCAGTTATCCTGGTGTTATGTCTCCTTGTTCAAGAACATAGGACATTACAATACAGTACAGGCCATTTGGCCCTCGATGTTGCACTGACCTGTGAAAGCAATCTAAAGCCCACCTAACCTACACTATTCCAATATCATCCATATGTTTTTTGGAGAGTGGCTGGTGAGACTCCTGATTTGCAATTTCTGTCTTGCACTTTAGTTGTTAGAGTGTTTATTTCGGCGCTCCATAGCGGGAGATAGGCGCGGGGGGCTGCAGGGAAGGAAGCGCGTGAGTATAAAAGGAAGACCAAGGTAGACAGCGGGCAGCGTCGGGAGCGGACAGTGGAGTGAGATGGAAATTAGAGTGAGAGCAATAAGGGCTTAAGCTCACTGGGCTTGGGCAAGCGCAGGCTTGGACGCAGTGAGTACCTTGATTCCTACCTAATCAACACTCTTTTCCCAACACCTTTAAAGGAGGTATACAAAATGCCACGACACTTGGCCAAACGTGTCCACTGTGTACGCTGCTATATGTGGACCTTCTTGGAGGCATCACGTCTCCCGAAGGCCCACATATGCGCAAAATGTTTAGAATTGCAACGTTTAAGAGCTAGGGTGAGGCAGCTGGAGCTGCGCTTGGAGGACATGTGTCTAGTGAGGGAAAACGAGGTTACAATGAATAGGGAAGGTAGTCCTGCGGGGACCCCAGGATCTAGCAGTACGGACGGGCTGGTTATAGATACGAGGAACAAGAATAAAAATCAAGGCACAAAGGCCATCTCAAAGGAGGATTCCCAGAAAACCAAGGGAGGGGTAAAATCTGTGATGGAGAGGGCAAGTGAGGGGAACAGAATGCCACAGAGACCAGCAGGAAAGCAGGAAGTGAGATAATGGTGGGGGATGGGGTGGTTAAAGGGATCGATAGGAGATTCTGTGGGCAAAAGAGAGACTCCAGGATGGTAGTCTGCCTCCCTGGAGCAGGAGTCCAGGATGTTTCAGAGAGGGTAGAGGGAATTTTGAAGGGAGAAGGGTCTAAGGCAAATGTAATAGTTCATGTAGGACAGAAAGATGTAGGAAGAAAGCGTAGGGGGGACATACGTAGGCAGTTTAGGGAGTTGGGGGCTCAACTGAAAGGTAGGGCCTCCAGGGTGGCGTTCTCTGGCCTGCTGCCTGTGCCCGGGACCGATTGGGTAAAAACAAATGAGACACTCCAACTAAATGCGTGGATGAGGGATTAGTGTAGGTCAGAAGGCTTCATATTCATTGATCATTGGGAGGTATATGCAATGGAATTTAATCCGGATAAATGGAGGTGATGCATTTGGGCTGGAAAATGTAGATAGAGTTTAGGATAAAAGGTAAAACTATTCAGAGTATAGAGCCGAGAACTTGGGGTGCAGATTCCAAGTCTCTGAATGTGTCTTCACAGGTGGATAAGGTGTAAGAAGGCTATAGTATGTTATCTTCATAGAAAAGGTATAGAGTACAAGCAGTAGGATTTTGAGTTGCAATTGTATAGGCGTTTGTTAGGCCTCACTTGGAATACCGCGTCCCAGTTCTGGTCGCCGTACTATCAGAATGATGTGGAAGTCCTGAGAGAGTGCAGAGGTAGTTTACCATATGGCTGCCTGGTATGGAAGGACTGTCTTATGAGGACGTTAAAATAGACTGTGTTTGTTTTCCCTTTGAAAGATGTCGGCTTGGAGGGGATCTAATAGAGGTGTATAAGATTATAAAGGGTATAGATAGAGTAAATGGTGGTAAACTTTTTCCACCTTCAGAAATGGATAGGACGAGGGGTCATGGTCTTAGGGTGAGGGGGGCTATGTATAAGACGAATATTAGAGGGCAGTTTTTCACACAAAGGGTAGTGGGGGTGTGGAATGCACTGCCGAGTAAGGTGGTGGGAGCAGGCACGCTAGGGCTGTTTAAGGGTCTCTTGGACAGCCACATGAGCGTTATGCAGATAGAGGGATATAGTAGGACTGTTTAACTATGGCTTTTTTTTCCCACAGGTAATTCGGTCCATACTTGACCAACAAGGAGCATGCATTCGGCAGGTGGTGCAAGGACAGCTCTTGGATGTTGATTCATGGGTTGCCTGGTGCTTCATGTCGTAAATGAGTGCTTTATCTGGACCATCTGAAGGGCACCATGACAGCTCAGTGACTATCGCTGCAGCTGTGCAGACACTTGGAATTGGGCCGGTGTCCGCGGGAGTTTGCGCGTTCTCCCCGTGGTTGCGTGGGTTTACTCCGGGCGCTCCGGTTTCCTCCCACATCCCAAAAAATTCGCTCTTAGGCTGATTGGGAAACAAATTGTCCCTACATTGAGACTCTTCCATATTAGTAATAACCTAAAATTAGAATAGGATAACGGAATTGTTACTATATAGTTATGACGGTGGTGCGGGCTCGTTGGGCCGAAGGGCCTGTTTCCCGTGCTGTGCTGTGCTGCTCTAAAAAAAAATGTTTATCCAAAGACCATTTAAATGCCCTTAATGCTGGCAAACCTTCTACTGTTGCAGGCAGGGCATTCCACGCCCTTACTACTCTCTGAGTAAAGAACCTACCTCTGACATCTGTCTGTATCTATCACCCCTTAAAGCTATGTTCCGTCATGCTAGCCATCTCCATTTGAGGAAAAAGGCTCTCTCTGTCCACCCTATCTAAGCCTCTGATCATCTGGTATGCCTCTATTAAGTCACCTCTTAATCTTTTGTCTAACAAAAACAGTCTCAAGTCCCTCAGCCTGTCCTCATAAGACATCCATAAAACATACTGGTAAATCTCCTCTGCACCCTTTCCAATGCCTCCACATCCTTCCTATAATGCAGCGACCAGAACTGTATGCAATACTCGAAGTGTGGCCACACCAGAGTTTTGTACACCTGCAAAAAGACCTCATGGCTCCAAAACTCAATCCCTCTGCCAATAAGAGCTAACATACTGTAAGCCTTCTTTACAACCCTATCAACCTGGGTGCCAACTTTCAGGGATCTATGCACATGGACACCGAGATCTCTCTGCTCATCCACACTACCAAGTATCTTACCATTAGCCCAGTACTCTGTATTCCTGTTACTCCTTAGCAAATTAATCACCTCACACTTTTCCACATTAAACTCCATTTGCCACCTCTCAGCCCAGTTTTGCAGTTTATCTATGTTCCTTTGTAATCTACAACATCAACAATTGTCCACAACTCCACCGACTTTAGTGTCATCCACAAATTTACGAACATAAGAAATAGGAGCAGGAGTAGGCCATCTAGCCCCTCGAGCCTCCCCCCTATTGAATAAGATCATGGCTGATCTGAAGTAAATCAGTTCCACTTTTCCATCTTCTATGCCCTCATCTAGGTCATTTATAAAAATGACAAACAGCAGTAGCCCCAAAACAGATCCTTGTGGTACACCACTAGTAACTGAACTCCAGGTTGAATATTTCCCATCAACCACTACCCTGTGGCTTCTTGCAGCTAGCCAATTTCTGATCCAAACTGCTAAATCATCCTCAATCCCATACCTCCGTATTTTCTGCTATCGCTTTGAACTCCATGCACAACTTCCCACTACTGTCCTTGACTGGCCCTAATCTTACCCTAGTCATTCTTTTATTTCTGACATATCTATGGAAAACTTTAGGATTTTCCTTGATCTTACTTGCCAAAGAGTTCTCATGTCTGACCACTTTACTAAAATCCATATACACCACATCAACTGCTTTACCTTTATCCACCTCTTTGGTCACCTTTTCAAAGATCTCAATAAGGTTTGTGAGGCACGACCTACATTTCACAAAACCATGTTGACTATTCCTAATCGATAGGCTAAGACGTGACTTAATTGAGACATATAAGATGATCAGAGGGTTAGATAGGGTGGATAGTGAGAGCCTTCTTCCTCAGATGGAGATGGATAGCACGAGGGGACACAGCTTTAAATTAAGGAGTGGTAGATATAGGACGGATGTTAGAGGTGGGTTCTTTACTCAGAGGGTAGTAAGGGCGTGGAATGCCCTGCCTGTAGCAGTTGTGGACTCGTCAAGTTTAAGGGCGTTCAAATGGTCAGTGGATAGGCATATGGACAACATTGGAATAGTTTAGGACAAAGGGTCATAAAATTGACCTCATAAAATTGGTCGGCACAACATCGAGGGCTGAAGGGCCTGTACTGCGCTGTAATGTTCTATGTTCTATAATCAAATTATTCCTTTCTAAATGATTATAAATCCTATCTCTAATAATCCTTTCCAAAACTTTGCCACAAGAGAAAGCTCACTTGATTTATAATTACCAGAATCTACTCCCTTTCTTGAATAAGGGAATAACATTTGCTATCCTCCAGTCCTCTGGCACTATTCCTGTAGCCAATGATGACATAAAGATCAAAGCCAAAGGCTCTGCAATCTCCTCCCTAGCTTCCCAGAGAATCCTCGGATAAATCCCATCCAGCCCAGTGGACTTATCTATTTTCATACTTTCCAGAATTGCTATTACCTCCTCCTTATGTACTTCAATCCCGTCCAGTCTAATAGCCTGTATCTCAGTATTCTCCTCGACAACATTGTCTTTTTCCTGTGTGCATACTGACAACTTTCTCGGATGGAGAAAGCTAGCATGAGGGGACATAGCTTTAAATTAAGGGGTGGTAGTTATAGGACAGATGTCAGAGGTAGGTTCTTTACCCAGAGGATGATAAGGGTATGGAATGCCCTGCGCCTGCTGCACTTGTAGATGCGCCAAGTTTGGGGGCGTTTAAAAGGTCAGTGGATAGGTTTATGGATGAAAAGGGAATGGTTTAGGTTAAAGGGTCGTTGCTTTTTCTTAATTGGTCGGCACAACATCGAGGGCCAAAGGGCCTGTTCTGCGCTGTAATGTTCTATGTTCTAAATATTCATTTAGCACCTCCTATCGCTTTGAACTCCATGCACAACTTCCCACTACTGTCCTTGACTGGCCCTAATCTTACCCTAGTCATTCTTTTATTTCTGACATATCTATGGAAAACTTTAGGATTTTCCTTGATCTTACTTGCCAAAGAGTTCTCATGTCCCCTCCTGGCTCTTCTTAGCTCTCTCTTTAGGTTTTTCCTGGCTCACTTGTAGCTCTCAAGCACACTAACTAAGCCTTCATGTCTCATTTTAACATAAGTCTCCTCCTTTCTCTTCACAAGAGATTCTTTAGTAAACCACGATTCCCTCTCTTGACCACTTCCCTACCTGCCTGACAGGTATATATTTATCAAGGATATGCAATAGCTGTTCCTTGAACAAGCTCCACATTTTGATGTGCTCATCCGCTGCAATTTCCTTCCATATCTGATGCATCCTAAATCTCACCTAATCACATCATAATTTCCTTTCCCACAGCTATAACTCTTGCCCTGCAGTATATACTATTATTTTCCATCGCTAAAGTAAATGTAACCGAATTGTGGTCACTACCACCAAAGTGCTCACCTACCACCAAATCTAACATCTGGCCTGGTTCATTACCCAGTACCAAATCCAATGTGGCCTCGCCTCTTGTTGGCCTATCTACGTATTGTGTCAGGAAAGCTTCCTGTACATATTGGATAAAAATTGGCCTATCTAAAGTACTTGAGCTATTACTTTACAAATATTGACTGGAAACGCTGAAGTCCCCCATAACAACTACCCTATCCAGGATCATCTTTGCGATCCTTTCCTCTACATCTCAAACTATAGAAAACTCCCAAGAGGGTGAGTTTCCTTTTCTGTATCTAACCTCAGCCCATACTATCTCGATAGATGCATTTCATCAAACATCCTTTCTGCCACCATCATACTGTCATTGATTAACAATACCACACCTCCCCCTCTTTTACCACCTTCCCTGATCTCACTGAAACATCTGAACCCCAGAACCTGCAACAACCATTCCTGTCCCTGCTCTATCCATGTCTCTGAAATGGCCACAACATTGAAGTCCCAGGTACCAATCCAGGCTGCTAGTTCATAGAAACCCTACAGTGCAGAAAGAGGCCATTTGGCCCATTGAGTCTGCACCGACCACAATCCCACCCAGGACCTACCCCATATCCCTACACATTTACCCACTAATCCCTCTAACCTACAAATCTCAGGACACTAAGGGGCAATTTTAGCATGGCTAATTAGGCTAACCTACACATCTTTGAACTGTGGGAGGAAACCGGAGCACTCGAAAGAAACCCACGCAGACAAGAGGAGAACATAGAACATAGAACATTACAGCACAGAACAGGCCCTTCGGCCTTCGATGTTGCGCCGACCAATATAAAAAGCAATGCCCCTCCAAACTAAACCATTCCCTTCTCTTCCATATACTTATCAACTAACCTCTTAAACGCCACCAAACTTGGCGCATCTACAACTGCTGCAGGCAGGGCATTCCACTCCCTAACCACCCTTTGGGTAAAGAACCTACCTCTGATATCCGTCCTATAACTATCACCCCTTAATTTAAAGCTGTGTCCCCTCGTGCTAGCTTTCTCCATCCTAGGAAAAAGGCTATCACTGTCCACCCTATCTAAACCTCTAATCATCTTATATGTTTCGATTAGGTCCCCTCTTAGCCGCCTCCTTTCTAACGAAAACAACCTCAAATCCCTCAGCCTCTCTTCATAAGACCTGCCCTCCATACCAGGCAACATCCTGGTAAACCTCCTCTGTACCCTCTCCAATGCCTCCACATCTTTCTTATAATGGGGGGACCAGAACTGCACACAATACTCCAAGTGCGGCCGCACTAGAGTTTTGTACAGTTGCAACATGATGTTGCGGCTCCGAAATTCAATCCCCCTACCAATAAAAGCTAAGACTCCATATGCCTTCTTAACAACCTTCTCGACTTGACTGCCTACTTTCAGGGATCTATGCACAAATACACCAAGATCCCTCTGTTCATCAACACTATTAAGAATCCTACCATTAGCCCTATACTCTACACATTTATTATTCCTGCCAAAGTGCATTACCTCACACTTTTCCACATTAAACTCCATTTGCCACCTCTCGGCCCAGCTCTGCAACTTGTCCAAGTCCCTCTGCAAACTATAACACCCCTCTTCACTATCTACCACTCCACCGACTTTAGTGTCATCTGCAAATTTACTAATCCATCCTTCAATACCCTCATCCAGATCACTTATAAAAATTACAAACAGCAGGGGCCCCAAATCAGATCCCTGAGGTACACCACTTGTCACCGAACTCCACGATGAATATCTCCTATCAACCACCACCCTCTGACTTCTATCTGCTAGCCAATTCTTAATCCAATTAGCTAAATCACCCTCTATCTCATACATCTGCATTTTCTGCAGAAGTCTTCCATGGGCCACCTTATCAAACGCCTTACTAAAGTCCATATATACCACATCAACCGCCTTACCCCCATCCACCTCTTTGGTCACTTTTTCAAAAAACTCAATGAGGAAGAATGTGCAAACTCCACACAGACAGTGACCTGAGCCAGGAATTGAACCCAGGTCCCCAGACCCGTGAAACAGCAGTGCTAACCACTGTGCTACCGTGCTGCCCCCCCATCTTATTCTGGATGCTCCTGGTGTTGAAATAGACATACTTCAAACTACCTTCCTGCCTGCCAGTACACTCCTGTGACCTTGAAACCTTATTCATGATCTCATTACTCTCACCATCCTGTACACTGGAGCGACAATTCAGGATCCCATCCCCCTGCGGAATTAATTTAAACCCTCCCAAACAGCATTAGCAAATTTTCCCCCCAGGATATTGGTACCCCTCTGGTTCAGATGTGGACCATCCTGTTTATAGAGGGCCCATCTATCACAGAATGAGCCCCAATTATCCAGGTATCTCAATCCCTTCCTCCTGTACCATCCCTGTAGCCACATGTTCAACTGCTCTCTCTCCCTATTCCTCGCCTTGCTAGCACTTGGCATGGGTAACAAACCAGAGATGACAATTCTGTTTGTTCTACCTCTAAGTTTCCACCCTAACTTCTTGAATTTCTGCTTCATATCCCCATCCCTTTGCCTACCTATGTCTTTGGGGCCTACGTGGATCACGACTTGGGACTGGATCCCTCCCCCCTGAAGGATCCCGAAAACACGATCTGAGACATCACAGACCTTGGCATCTGGGAGGCAACACACCAACTGCAAGTCCCGCTCATTCCACAGTATTTCTGTCTGTCCCCCTAACTATTGGAGTTCCCCAATATTAATGCTCTCTTATCCTCCCTTCCCTTCTCTCCTACCAGTGAAAACATCTCACCATCTCCCCTGTTAAGTCCCCACAGTTCACCCCTTACTTTTTTAAACTCCAAGGAATACAAACCCAGACTATTTAATCTCTTTTAATAGTTCAGTCCTGTCATTCCAGGAATTAGCTTGGTTATGCTCCTTTGGATTGCCACCAGTGTTACCATAATCTTTTATCGGTAAAGGAACAAAAACTTTCTGCAGAATTCTAGTTGAGGCCTTACTAACACCCTGTACAATTGCAACAAAACTTTCCTATTTTAAACACCAACTCCTTTGCAGTAAAGGCCTAAATGCCATTTGCCTTCTTAACTATTTGTTGGACCTGTCTGCTTGCTTGCTAAGGACCAATGTATGGTAGCTAAGTTTACTGATGATACAAAATGGGTAGAAAGCAAGTTTTAAATAGGGATGATATGACTGAAACCTGTAAAATTCTGAGGGGACTTTAAAAGGTGGATGCTGGGAGGATTTTTCCTTTCGGGGAGTAGAAAAATAAGGATGTCCAATTAAAGGTGGCAAGGAAGATGACTTCTTTTCTCTGAGAATCATTAAACTTTGGAATTCTCTTGTCTGAATAGAAGTGGATGCTGAATTTATTCAGGACCGGATTAGACAGATAGTTGATAGATCAGAGAATATAGAGTTACGATCACAGTCAGATTAGCCATGATCTTATTGATTGGTGGAACAGGCTTTGAGTGCCTACTTCTGCTGCTATCACAATCTTATATTCTTATGATCTGTGCTAACTATATTCTCTCATTGACTTCTAGGTATTTGTTGCAGCTGTTCTCCAGGATTCTGAATTGGGATTAACACCTGCTGCATCCCCTGCACATCACACGTACGGAACCATGGAAAATCGTGTTGATGAGACCAAATCTGAGGACTCTGCAAGAATACAAACTTTTGAAACAGATTTGGGAAGTCAGCAATGTGAGCTCACTGGTGCATCAGTGATGGACAGTGAGATTCACTATCACTAGACAATGCTGTGGATAACCATACAATAGCAAGTTTGAATTGAAGATTGTATCTCTCTGGAGGTTCTTGATTTTAATGCCACAGACATCTGCTAACTGTGGAGGCAATCGAGGCTATGGAGCTTTAGTGAAAAGTTGGGTTGGACCCAAATGTCTGATTGCTTTGTTCTGTAACTCTGCCTGTGATAGCAACGAGGCTGAGAATGTACAGGCTACCAGCATGTCCCAGTGAATGCTGCATGTTTCTGAGTGCCCAGACATATGGCGGCACAAAGTCTGTTTCTACATGGGAGCTGGAACGCTGCTGAAACATGCTCCTAACAAAGGTGCCTCACTAGGTAGAAAACAATGTGGTTGAAGGCCAGCATCCTCTCTCACTGACCAAATACATTAACAAGGCCTGGCATCCTGTGATCTTATTCAGTTTTCTATGTACTATTGCTTTAATCTGTATAGTTTCTGAACAATTGTCTTTTGCTTTGTTGATGCATAATTTCTTGATTTAAGTTGAGCAAGGGATAAATATTCTGGTGTTTCTCTCAATCCTGCAATATTGCTTCTTGATTTCACTACCTTGACCATTCTGTCCTCTTTCCTAATTAGATGTAACCCCCTCCCCCCTCTTGCACTGCCTGGATTTCTTTCCCCACTGTCTACTCATTCCTTTTAATTTCTACATTTATCATATTTGTGAATTCCTAATGCTCCATTTCTGTGTTTATATTCCCAGTTATACTTGTATTTCTGCTTTCTCAGTAATTCTGAATATTCACATTACCTTTCCCCTGTTGTCACTGTGCAGCGATTATAATTGGACAGGCCAGAGAAGGGGGGTGGTGCTTCAGCTTGACAGAAGTGCTGTAGTAACCCAACAGGCAAGGCTGCAGTTGAATAGAGTTTTTTTGAAGTGGAAAAAGCTGTAATTTGACACTGACATTCTGGACATTTTTAGACTGTGAGCACTCAGTTACACAATGAACATAGACAGCAAGGTGAAAAGCAGAGGTTTGTACATTAACATTATTCAAACTAATAATTAGGACCTTATATTTACTACAATGAAAAGCAACTTGTGCACAACGCCTCTCAGACTAAGGAATCAAGTCTGATTCTATCTTGCTCCCTCTACGAGATCATGGCTGATCTGCAATCCAACTTCATAGAACTATCTTTGGCCAATATCTTTGGATTCTGATATATCTGTGCTGCAATCCCTTCATTCCAATAAATATATCCTTTCTAAACACTCAGACTGCTCACATTAACTCTAGGTGTGATCTATCCAGAGCTAAAGCATGATCTCTACCCCTTTATGTTCTTGTCCTCTAGATATAAAGACCATTAACTATTTTGATTTTCTTCTCTATCCGTTCATGATGCTTTAATGATCTACATACTTTCTGTATCATTGTTTAAGTTGTTAATAGTTTGGCAGCAGTAAGTCCATCTCTACTGTAATCACAGCCTGTGTGTTGCTGATCTGTGAAGGTGCTTGGATCAGCCTGACCAAGTTTGATTCATGTAGAAGTCAGTTCAAAAAGTATAATCTTTAAAATTTATTTGAAAAAACTCAATATAATCAAGTTCCATTATTGTAAAATTAAATAATTATTTTCTTATATAATAATCCAAATTTATTATAATAAAGAATTTAAAACTTCTTAGCTAAATAATAGTTCATTTTAATGAATCTGTCCTGATCTTTTTCTTTGAGGCATTTAGTTTAATTCTATTCTCCACACCCATTTCCCTGTTACTCTTCTCCATCTAATTCCACTCTCTGTATTGGCCATGCTAAATTGGCCCTTAGTATCCCAGGATGTGCAGGTTAGGGATTAGTGGGGTAAATATGTGGGATTACGGGGATAGGGCTCGAGTGGGATTGTTGTCAGTGCGGACTTGATGGGTCGTATGGTCCTGTTCTGTACTGCAAGCTTTCTATGACTCTAACCTTTAATATGCCACTCCATCTAATCTCAATCTCCACACCTATAATATCCCTCCCAGTATAATACCAGTTTTGGTGCCACGAGATGAAATGTACTTGCCAGCGTGAAATATGGCTCTATTCTGGAAATGGACAAATCAAGAAAATGAATGTGAGATTAAGATGGGAGTTTGTTGTCTGATGTACAAGATGGCAGATGTAGGAAGCACAGGAAGATGAAACAACAAACTCAAGTGACCAAATCAAAGCAGCAAGCTTCCAAGATTATTGATGAAGCTGTGAGTGTATCTGTATTAATTAATCAGACTTTTAACATATCTTTCAGTCTTGTTCAGTGAAATTCTTAAGACTCTTTATATAAAGTTTATCTAGGTACAAATTAAATTCTTGGCCTTTGAGATTGGTATCATCTTAAATCAGAGCTATTACTAACTTCCAGGGAATTATCGCAACTGCCTTTGTAACCTCAATTATTACATGCACTATCTGCTAAATATTTTATGTATTTCAATGCTGCAAGTTGTATTATGAGATTAATAAACAAATGTAATTGTGACTTCACCATCTAACTTTCTCTTTGAACGCATTAACCCATCTGGCCCAACTACTGATGGAATCTGCATCGATAACAACACACAAAATGGGAGAAGAAGCGAACTATTCAGCCCGAGCCTGCTTCCCCATTCAAAAAGATCACAACTGGTTTGGATACCTTGTTCATATCTATTTCTGATAACCTTTCATTGCTATTGATTGGTCAAAAACACCTGGCTTGGACAAGTGCTCCATGGAGTTTAATGCGGAAAAGTGTGAGGTAATTCACTTTGGCAGAAGTAACAAATGTGTAGAGTATAGGGCTAATGGTAGGACTCTTAATAGTGTTGATGAACAGAGGGATCTTGGTGTATATGTGCATAGATCCCTGAAAGTTGGCAATCAAGTCGATAAGGTTGTTAAGAAGGCATAGGGAGTCTTGGCTTTTATTGGTAGGGGGATTGAATTTCGGAGCCGCAACATCATGTTGCAACTGTATAAAACTCTGGTGCGGCCGCACTTGGAGTATTGTGTACAGTTCTGGTCGCCATATTATAAGAAAGATGTGGAGGCATTGGAGAGGGTGCAGAGGTGGTTTACCAGGATGTTGCCTGGTATGGAGGGCAGGTCTTATGAGGAAAGGCTGAGGGATTTGAGGTTATTTTCATTAGAGAGAAGGTGGCTAAGAGGTGACCTTATTGAGGCATATAAGATGATCAGAGGATTAGACAGGGTGGACAGTGATAGCATTTTTCCTCGGATGGAGAAGGCTAGCACGAGGGGACATAGCTTTAAATTAAGGGGTGGTAGTTATAGGACAGATGTCAGAGGTAGGTTCTTTACCCAGAGGGTGGTAAGGGTATGAAATGTCCTGCCTGCAGCAATTGTAGATGCGCCAAATTTGGGGGCGTTTAAGTGGTCAGTGGATAGGTTTATGCATGAAAAGGGAATGGTTTAGGTTAGAGGGTCACAACATCGAGGGCCGAAGGGCCTGTTCTGCGCTGTAATGTTCTATGTTCTATGGCATTTTATTCTGAATCGTGCCTGTGAAGGTCGTGCCTGTCTGTCTCTCCTATATTGCCTGTAGCCCAAAGTGATTAACTTTCAGTTGGAAAATTCTCACTTAGAATAACTCATCTGTATTTTTGAAAACCTGCCAGCTGAAAGATGTGCTGGTTAAATGCACTGACCTGAACAGGTGCCGAAGTGTGGGGACTAGGGGAATTTCACAGTAACTTCATTGCAGTGTTTATGTAAACCTTACCTGTAACTAATAAATAAAATTTAACTTAGCTGCGACAAACAACAGTTATCACTGTTTCACCAAGAACCCATCTAAAAGGACTTCCAGAACTATCCTAACCAGACATCTGTCAGAACAAGCCTTTTGAACTTCAACCTTTTTTAAAATGCCCCTTACACCAATCGCTGCAGAGACTTTACTTCTCTTGTCCTTTGGTGTGGGAATTTTTAAAAAAGGGAAATCATTGCACTCAAATTATAAATTGTATGTTCACCAGTTTTGCAACTTATTTTGAAAGAAACTTGTCTTATAATAAATCAATCATTCTGTGTTTATTGAAGGAAGTCTGGTTAAGGGCTCTTTATGCAAGGCATAGCAGTAGCAAAGGTAAATAATTAGCCAGTTTGTAAGTGAATTAAACACTTGAAGTATTATAACCTGTGGAGAAATAGGACTAGAATGAACATTGGTGAGGTTGAATTTAGAGTATTGTATGCAGTTTTGGTCACCTAATTACAGGAAGGATATTAATAACGTTGAAAGAGTGCAGAGAAGGTTTACAAGGATATTGCAGGACTTGAGAAACTGAACTACAGAGAAAGATTGAATAGACTAGGACTTTATTCCCTGGAGCGTAGAAAAATGAGGGGAGATTTGATTAGAGGTGTATAAAATGATGATAGGTATAGACAGAGAGAATACAGGCAGGCTTTTTCCACTGGGGCTAGGGAAGAAAAAAGCTAGAGGACATGGGGTGAGGGTGAAGGGGGAAAAGTTTAAAGGGAATATTGGGGAGGTTGGGGGGGCTTCTTCACAGAGAGTGGTGGGAGTGTAGAATGAGCTGTCGAATGAAATGTTGAATGCGGATTCACTTTTAACATTTAAGAAAAACTTGGACCAGTTCATGGATGAGAAGGCGGGTGGAGGGATATGATCCAGGTGCAGGTTAGTAGGACTGGGCAGAAAAATGATTTGGCACTGCCAAGAGGGGCCAAAAGGCCTGTGTCTGTGCTGCCGTATTTGTTCTATGGAACTCTACATTATTTCCATCACTGTCATAATGAAAGATTAGCTCCCTGTAGTTAAAATCTTTTTTTGCACTTTGTGCTGGCAGATTGCAAATACAGGCTACCTGAGAACATAGAACATAACAGCGCAGAACAAGCTCTTCGGCCTTCGATGTTGCGCCGACCAATTAAGAAAAAGCAATGACCGTCTAACCTAAACTATTCCCTTTTCATCCATAAACTTATCTACTAACCTCTTAAATGCCACCAAACTTGGTGCAGGAAAAACAGGAAAAAAGAATAATTTCCAAAACTTCCCAAGCATTATTTCTCAGTTCTGTGGGTACACATTTTTCATTATGTTTAAGGTTATTTTTATTACACAATTACACACAATGTTAAAGAAAGTCTACATTAGCTTGTATTTCCTACAAAATATTAGATTCCTGAATAGCTGACAGTCCTTTCAGTTGATAGTTTGTGTGCACAGTTCCATAACAGGCAGTTTTAAGTTCGTTCTGCAGCATCCTACAAACAAGCAGTTAGTTTTAGAAAAGGTAGCATTTTTTAATTCCATCATTGCAGTTCAGACCTATATGAAAGTTGTAGTAGTCTGGCTAGTTCCAAGTTAAAGAAAAATATCTTGAGAATAAAGCATATGCTTTATTAAAAGTCTATTACACATGTCCGTTCCAAAGGGACAACGATAAGTGCACCACCAACTTTGATGACAAAAAAACATACCAAAAGCTTAAGGCAAAGGCAAAGATCCTGTCTCCATTCATCAACGTCTTTGGTTCAACCGTATGCCAGTAACAATAATAGCTGCCACGTCCCATCTTCGACTTCTGGTAAGGTTTAGAACTCCCAAGAGTCCAGCCACCTTAATCCTGCCATTGGACTGCGAGGATCCTGAGCAAGTGGACCGATCATTCCATAGGATAAGGGGTGGAACAAGTAGAAACTGGAATAAAAAGGCAATCATTTCCAGTGTCATTGTAACCACATCTGGAAAATCCATTTGTCGCTAGGCAGCGTTTTTTTTGGGAGGGGGTAGGAGGTACTGAGCTAAAATTCAAGCCATTATAGCACAAAGATTGACCATTTATCTCAATAAGTCTCTACTGGTTTTCCAGAATAATATAGTCAGTTTCATTCCTTGTTCTATCTTTGTATCCTGAGTGGTTATTTTCCTCAAGTGCTTATCGAATTTCCATTTGAAGTAATTTATTATCTTGGTTTCCATCATCCTTGCAGACAACAAATCATTACCACTCTGCATAATGCAAGTTCTTTATCACATGTTTGGAGAGGGTACAGAAAAGAATTACCAGGTTGTTGTCTGGTATGAGGGCATTAGGAATGAGGAGAGGCTGGAGAAAGTTCTCTTTTCTTCACTGGAACAACGGAGGTTGAGGGGCGATCTGATGGAAGTCTACAAGATTATGAGGCATGGACAGAGTAGATAGAAGCTTTTTCTCAGGGTGGAAGGGTCAATTACTAGAGGACATAGGTTTAAGGTACGAGCGGTAAGGTTTAAAGGAAAAGTTAATTTATTAGTCAAAAGTATGCTTACATTAACAGTGCAATGAAGTTACTGTGAAAATCCCCTAGTCACCACACTCTGGCACCTGTTCGGGCACACTGAGGGAGAATTTAGTATGTCCAACGCAACTAATGAGCACCTCTTTCAGACTGTGGGAGAAAACCGGAGCACCCCGAGGAAATCCACAGAGACATGAGGAGAACAATCCCACACCCTGCATTCTCACACTCACCCACTGAGGTGGCAGGCTGGAGGACTATCTGTGTCTCCCCTCACTGAATGCATCACTAAGAACACAGCCTCAGCCAAACTCTTTCTGTTTTGCGGGGGAGGTATCTGGTCTTTTTACGACCCTAAGATTTACCAGGATGCTATCGGAACTTGATGGATTGAGTTATAATGAGAGGCTGAATAGATGAGAGGACACAGGTTTAAGGTGCTGGGAAGCAGGCACAGAGGAGATGTCAGGGGTAGGTTTTTCATTCAGAGGGTGATGAGTGAGTGGAATTAGAGCATAGAGCATAGAACATTACAGCACAGAACAGGCCCTTCGGCCTTCGATGTTGTGCCGACCAAAATAAAAAGCAATGCCCCTCCAAACTAAACCATTCCCTTCTCTTCCATATACCTATCAATTAACCTCTTAAATGCCACCAAACTTGGCGCATCTACAACAGCTGCAGGCAGGGCATTCCACTCCCTAATCGCTCTTTGAGTAAAGAACCTACCTCTCATATCCGTCCTATAACTCATACCCCTTAATTTAAAGCTGTGTCCCCTCGTGCTAGCATTCTCCATCCTAGGAAAAAGGCTATCACTGTCCACACTATCTAAACCTCTAATCATCTTATATGCTTCAATAAGATCCCCTCTTAGCCGCCTCCTTTTTAACGAAAACAACCTCAAATCCTTCAACCTCTCTTCATAGGACCTGCCCTCCATACCAGGCAACATCCTGGTAAACCTCCTCTGTACCCTCTCCAATGCCGCCACATCTTTCTTATAATGTGGCGACCGGAACTGCACACAATACTCCAAGTGCGGCCGCACTAGAGTTTTGTACAGTTGCAACATGATGCTGCGGTTCCTAAATTCAATCCCCCTACCAATAAAAGCTAAGACTCCATATGCCTTTTTAACAACTTTATCCACTTGACTGCCTACTTTCAGGGATCTATTGACACATACACCAAGATCCTTCTGTTCCTCAACACTATTAAGAGCCCTACCCATTAGCCCTATACTCTACACATTTATTGTTCCTGCCAAAGTGCATTACCTCACACTTTTCCACATTAAACTCCATTTGCCACCTCTCGGCCCAGCTCTGCAACTTGTCCAAGTCACTCTGTAAACTATAAAACCCCTCTTCACTATCTACCACTCCACCGACTTTAGTGTCATCTGCAAATTTACTGATCCATCCCTCAATAACCTCATCCAGATCATTTATAAAAATTACAAACAGCAGGGGCCCCAAAACAGACCCCTGAGGCACACCACTCGTCACCGAACTCCACGATGAATATCTCCCATCAACCACCACCCTCTGTCTTCTATCTGCCAGCCAATGCCTAATCCAATTAGCTAAATCACCCTCTATTCCACACATCTGCATTTTCTGTAGAAGTCTTCCATGGGCCACCTTATCAAATGCCTTACTAAAGTCCATATATACTACATCAACATCCTTACCCCCATCCACCTCTCTGGTCACTTTCTCAAAAAACTCAATGAGGTTAGTAAGGCATGACCTACCCTTCACAAAAACCATGCTGACTATCCCCAATCAATTCATTTCTCTCTAAATAACTATAAATCCTATCCCTAATAATTCTCTCCAATACCTTGCCCACCACAGAAGTAAGACTCACGGGCCTATAATTCCCAGGAAGGTCTCTCTTCCCCTTCTTAAACAATGGGACCACATTCGCCATCCTCCAGTCCTCCGGAAACACACCCGTAACCAACGAGGACCTGAAGATCAGAGCCAGAGGCTCTGCAATCTCCTCTCTTGCCTCCCAGAGAATCCTAGGGTAAATCCCGTCCGGCCAAGGGGACTTATCCAACTTCAAACCCTCGAGAATTTCTAACACATCCTCCCTATCTACTACAATACTCCCCAATTTGCAACCCTGTACCTCAGTGCTCTCCACAGCTACATTTCCAGCACTCTGCGTGAATACCGAAGAGAAATATTTATTCAGTGCCTCACCAATATCTTCAGGCTCCACGCACAACTTCCCACTGCTGTCTATGACTGGCCCTAATCTTGCCCTAACCAATCTTCTATTCTTAACATATCGAAAGAAAGCTTTAGGATTCTCCTTAATCCTATCAGCCAACATCTTCTCGTGTCCCATCTTAGCTCTCCTCAATTCACTTTTTAGCTCCTTCCTGGCTAATCTATAGCTATCCATTGCACTAACTGAGCCTTCAAGCCTCATCCTGACATAAGCCTCCTTTTTCTTCTTAACCAGCAAATCAACTTTTTTCGTACACCTGCCATTGGCTGCCATCGGTGGTGGTAGAGGCGAACTCGCTGGGGTCTTTTAAAAGACTTCTGGATGAGTATATGGGATCCAATGGGATTGGGAGTTACAGATTGTTCTATGACCTAGAAGGTATGCATATGACCAGCATGATTTGTGAGCCAAAGGGCCTGTTTGTGCTGTGGTGTTCAATGTTCTATGTAGACTGGGACTTCTTTCTCTGGAGCATAAGAGGCTGAGGGGTGATCTTATAGAGATCTATAAAATAATGAGGGGCATAGACAAGGTAGATCATCAATATCTTTTCCCAAAGGTAGGGGAGTCTAAAACTAGAGGGCATAGTTTTAAGGTGAAAGGGGAGAGATACCAAAGTATCCACAGGGGCAATTTTTTCACAGAGTGTGGTGAGTGTCTGGAACAAGCTATCAGAGATAGTAGTAGAGACGGGTACAATTTTATCTTTTAAAAAGCAGTTAGATAGTTACATAGGTACGATGGATATAGAGGGACATGGGAGCAATTGGGATTAGTATAATAGAACATAGAACATAGAACAATTCAGCACAAACAGGCCCTTCGGCCACAAGTTGCGCCGATCACATCTACCAATCCACGAACCTATCTATAACCCCCTGTCCTATTCGTTTCCATATAATCATCCAGAAGTCTCTTAAAAGACCCCAGTGAGTTTGCCTCAACAACCTCCAACGGCAGTCGGTTCCATTCACTCACCACCCTCTGAGTGAAAAACTCCTGACATCTCCTTTGTATTTGCTTCCCTGCACCTTAAATCTGTGTCCTCTCGTAGTGACCATTTCAGCTCAGGGAAATAGTCTCTGAGAGTCCACCCTATAATATCAAGGGTAAAGGAGTATAACATCAAGGGTAGATGCACCACTCTTAGCAGTGTAGAGGATCAGAAGGACCTTCGGGTCTGGGTCCATAGGACTCTTAAATCGGCCTCGCAAGTACAGGATGTGGTCAAGTACGGAATACTAGCCTTCATCAATCGAAGAGCTGAGTTTGGGAGTCAGGAGATAATGCCGCAGGTTTAAAAGATCCTAGTCAGAGCCCTCTTGGAGTACTGTGCTCAGTTCTGGTTGCCTCATTACAGGAGGGATGTGGAAGCTATTGAGAGGGTGCAGAGGAGATTTACAAGGATGTTGCCAGGATTGGGATTGTTACAAGGATTGTTGCCAGGCCTTATGAGGATATGTTGAGGGAATTCGGTCTTTTCTCCTTAGAGAGACAAAGGATGAGTGGTGACTTGATAGAGATTTATGAGATGTTGACAGGTATAGATCAAGGTGGATTCTCAGAGGTTTTTTCCCAAGGCTGAAATGGTCACTATGAGAGGATACAGGTTTTAAGTTGCTGGAGAGTAGGTACAGAGGAGATATCAGGGGTAAGTTTTTCACTCAGAGGATAGTGGATGAATGGAATCAACTGCCATCAGTGGTGGTGGAAGCAGATTCGATAGGGTCTTTTAAGAGACTTGTTGATGAGTACATGGGACTTAATAGGATTGAGGGTTATAAGTAAGCCTAGTAGGTAGTGATATGATTGGCACAACTTGTGGGCCGAAGGGCCTGTTTGTGCTGCAGTTTTTCTATGTTCTATTAGCTTATGAGTTTTAAAAAAAGGGCAGAATGGACAAGTTGGGCCGAAGGGTCTGTTTCCATGCCGTAAATCTGTATGACTCTATAACATGCAGACAGTCACCCAAACCGGGAATTGAACCAAGGACCATGGAGCTATGAGGTAGCTGTGCTAACCACTGTGCCACCGTGCCATATAAGATGTATGAGGCAAGTTTTTTTTTTTACAGAGAGGCAGGGTTCCTGGAACTTGGTGCAGGGAGGAGATAGTGGAAGCAGTGACTTTTAAGGGGCATCTTGACAAACGCATGAACAGGATGGGAATAGAGGGATATGGTCCCCGGAAGTGTAGGGGGCTTTGGTTCAGTTGGGCAGCATGTTCAGTGCAGGCTTGGAGGGCTGAAGGGCCTCTCCCTGTGCTGTAGTTTTCTTTGTTCTGTTCCTTTCCTTTGCTCAACACCTTAAAACTGTGTCCTCTATTCTTTGTACTATTAATTAATAGGAATCTTGTAGCTAAAATCATGGAATCTCTTCTGCACCTTCTCAAACGCCTTTGTATCCTTTCTAAAGCTACACTGCAATTCCTCACCTATGCTAACCAGGTAGTCCACTACTCCAAATAGGTGAGAATAAACATGAGGTGGGTTGGTGCTGATGGAAGAGGAAAAAGCACATTTGTATTTTAGGATTCCACTTGGCAAAATAAAGTGCAAGTGGAAAATTTAAAAATGACAAATTACCAAGCATCAAGGGAATGCAATTTTGGAGATTGAATGCTCAGCTGGTCTCAATTTGGGACTATATGACCATGGAATTCCTACAGTGCAGAAAGAGGCCATTCGGCCCATCAAGTCTGCACTAATTATCTAAAAGAGCATCCCATCCAGATCTTCCCCTCCCATACATTTACCACAGCTAATCCACTTAACTTATACATCTTTGGACACTATGGAATAATTTACCATGACCAATCCATTTAATCTGCACACATTTGGATTGGAGGAGGAAATCCTCGCTGACATGGGGAGAATGTGCAAATACCACAGAGAGAGTCACCCAAGGATGGAATTGAATCTGAGTTGATGGCGCTGAGATGCATTAGTGCCAATCGCTGTGCCATCATGCCACAGAGACAGAGTTAAATCCAATCCAAACATCTGCCACTGAAACTACTTTTCTGTGCTTTTCAACACTACCTACCTTGTAACCCTTAAGCAACCCAACTAAACCTTGTTTTTTCATCCTTACATACGCTTCCTTTTCCCTCTTGACAAGACATTCAACCTCCCTTTGTGAATCATGGTTCCCTCACTTGGCCATTTCCTCCCTGCCTGATAGGGACATAACTATCAAAGACACGCAGTATTTGTTCCTTGAACAAACTCCACTTTTCATTTGTGCCTTTACCTGACAGTTTCTGTTTGCATCTTATGCTCCCTAATTCTTGCCTAAACACATCATAATTACCCCTGTCTCAATTACCCCAGAACTGTCAACAACCATTCCTGTTCCTGTTCTAACCATGTCTCCGTAAGGGCCGCAACATCAAAGTTTCAACTACCAATCCATGCTTCAAATTCATCTACCTTATTCTAGTTGATCTTTGCATTGAAGTAGATACGCTTCAACCCACCATCCTGTCTGTCTGCAACTCCTGCGACCTTGATACTTCCTCAGTACCTCGTAATCCTCAACACTGGCTTCTGGACTACAGCTTGTACAGGCTTCTGGATTACAACTACCCCCTTATCTCATAAACTTCTATTAAATCACCTCTCATCCTCCTTTGCTCTAACGAGAAAAGCCCCAGCTCCCTCAACCTTTCCTCATAAGATCTACCCTCCAAACGAGGCAGTATCTTGGTGAATCTCCTCTGCACTCTCTCCAATTCTTCCACATTTGTGGTGTATATGGATTTTAACAAAGCGTTTGATAAGGTTCCCCTTGGAAGACTACTGCAGAAAATGCAGATGTATGGGATTGAGGGTGATTTAGCAATTTGGATTACGAATTGGCTAGCTGATAGAAGACAGAGGGTGGTGGTTGATGGGAAATATTCAACCCGGAGTTCAGTTACAAGTGGTGTACGTCAGGGATCTGTTTTGGGGCTACTGCTGTTTATCATTTTTATAAATGACATGGATGAGGGTGTAGAAGAATGGGTTAGTAAATTTGCGGACGACACCAAAGTTGGAGAAGTTGTAGACAGTGAGGATGGATGTTACAGTTTGCAGAGGGACATAGATAAGTTGCAGAGCTAGGCCGAGAGGTGGCAAATGGGGTTTAATGCGGAAAAGTGTGAGGTGATTCATTTTGGTAAGAGTAATATGTGTGCAGAATATAGGGCTAATGGTAGGATTCTTGGTAGTGTCAACGAGCAGAGAGATCTCGGTGTGCATGAGCATAGATCGCTGAAAGTTGGCACCCAGGTTGATAAGGTTGTTAAAAATGCATACGGTGTGTTAACTTTTATTGGTAGAGGGACTCAATTTCGGAGCCGTGAGGTCATGTTGCAACTGTACAAAACTCTGGTGCGGCCACACTTGGAGTATTGCTTACAGTTCTGGTTGCCACATTATAAGAAAGATGTGGAGGCATTGGAAAGGATGCAGAGGAGGTTTACCAGGATGTTGCCTGGTATGGTGGGAAGGTCTTATGAGGAAAGGCTGAGGGACTTGATGTTATTTTCATTACAGAGAAGAAGGCTAAGAGGTGACCTAATTGAGGCATATAAGATAATCAGAGGGTTAGATAGGGTGGACAGTGACAGTCTTTTTTCATGGATAGTAATGGCTAACACAAGGGGACATAGCTTTAAATTAAGGGGTGGTAGTTACAGGATGGATGTCAGAGGTGGGTTCTTTACTCAGAGGGTAGTAAAGGCGTGGAATGTCCTGCCTGCAGCAGTTGTGGACTCGCCAACTTTAAGGACGTTCAAGTGGTCAGTGGATAGGCATATGGATAACATTGGAATAGTTTAGGTTAGAAGATCATTAGATTGGTTCCACTGGTTGGCACAACATCGAGGGCTGAAGGGTTTGTACTGCGCTGTAATGTTCTATGTTCTACATCCTTCTTATAAGGAGGTGACCCAAACTGCATACAATTCTAGTTAAAGAATATCCTTGCTATAATAGGATGACCAGAATTGCACGCACATTCCAAGTGTGGCCTGACCAACGTCTTGTACAATGTCAATAGGCTATCCCAACTCCTGTATTCAATGTTTTGACCGATGAAACCAAGCATGCTGAATGCCTTCTCTGTCCATCTGTGACTCCACTTTGAAGGAGCTATGAACATGTACCTCTGGATCTCTTTGTCTGTAACTGTCCCCAGTGCCCTACCATTAACTAAGTGCTGCCTGGTTCAATCTACCAAAATGCATCAGCTTGCATTTGTCTAAATTAAATTCCATCTGCCATTTATCAGCCCACTGGCCCAACTGATCAAGATAGAACATAGAACATAGAACATTACAGCACAGAACAGGCCCTTCGGCCTTCGATGTTGTGCCGACCAAAATAAAAAGCAATGCCCCTCCAAACTAACCCATTCCCTTCTCTTCCATATACTTATCAACTAACCTCTTAAACGCCACCAAACTTGGCGCATCTACAACAGCTGCAGGCAGGGCATTCCACTCCCTAATCACTCTTTGAGTAAAGAACCTACCTCTGATATCCGTCCTATAACTCATACCCCTTAATTTAAAGCTGTGTCCCCTCGTGCTAGCTTTCTCCATCCTAGGAAAAAGGCTATCACTGTCCACCCTATCTAAACCTCTAATCATCTTATATGCTTCAATAAGATCCCCTCTTAGCCGCCTCCTTTCTAACGAAAACAACCTCAAATCCTTCAACCTCTCTTCATAGGACCTGCCCTCCATACCAGGCAACATCCTGGTAAACCTCCTCTGTACCCTCTCCAATGCCTCCACATCTTTCTTATAATGTGGCGACCAGAACTGCACACAATACTCCAAGTGCGGCCGCACTAGAGTTTTGTACAGTTGCAACATGATGCTGCGGCTCCTAAATTCAATCCCCCTACCAATAAAAGCTAAGACTCCATATGCCTTCTTAACAACTTTATCCACTTGACTGCCTACTTTCAGGGATCTATTGACACATACACCAAGATCCTTCTGTTCCTCAACACTATTAAGAGCCCTACCATTAGCCCTATACTCTACACATTTATTGTTCCTGCCAAAGTGCATTACCTCACACTTTTCCACATTAAACTCCATTTGCCACCTCTCGGCCCAGCTCTGCAACTTGTCCAAGTCACTCTGTAAACTAAAACACCCCTCTTCACTATCTACCACTCCACCAACTTTAGTATCATCTGCAAATTTACTGATCCATCCCTCAATACCCTCATCCAGATCATTTATAAAAATTACAAACAGCAGGGGCCCCAAAACAGACCCCTGAGGCACACCACTTGTCACCGAACTCCACGATGAATATCTCCCATCAACCACCACCCTCTGTCTTCTATCTGCCAGCCAATTCCTAATCCAATTAGCTAAATCACCCTCTATTCCACACATCTGCATTTTCTGTAGAAGTCTTCCATGGGCCACCTTATCAAACGCCTTACTAAAGTCCATATATACTACATCAACCGCCTTACCCCCATCCACCTCTTTGGTCACTAAAGATCATGAGCAATTGGAGATAACTTTCTTCATTGTCCACTATGCCACCAATCTTGGTGTCACCTGCAAACTTACTAACCAAGACAGGAGTGGTAAGTGGTTATTTTACAGGCTAGGATTATCCAAGAGTGTGTATTGGGCTGCACAGTGGCCCAGTGGTTAGTACTGCTGCCTCACAACGCCAGGGATCCAGGTTTGATTCTGGCCTTGGTCACTGTCTGTGTGGGGTTTGCATTTTCTCCCTGTGTCTGCACGGGTTTCTTCTGGGTGCTCTAGTTTCTCTCCACAGTCCAAAGATGTGCAAGTTACACTGATTGGCCATGCCAAAATTGACCCCAGTGTCAGGGGCATTAGGAGGGTAAATGTGAATTTGCAGATCATACAAGATTTGGAAGTATTGTGAAATGTGAGGAGGATTGTGGTTGAAAGGTAAATATGTAGAGTTATGGGGATAGGATCAGTGTGGGATTATTGTTGGTGCAGGCTCGATGGACTAAATGGCCTCCTTCTGCACTGTAGGGGTTCTATGAACTGCTCAGGACCACACCTTGATGAATCATTTTTACCTGTCCAACATGGAAAATATGGTGTATAAAAAGTAACTCAATGGTTCCCTGCCTATGAATGTCTATCTCTATGGCCCTTCTCCCATGTAAAAGTGCGAAGGCATAGGAAATTTAAAAGTCTAAAAAGGGAATAGAAAAAAATAATTTACGAGTGAAATATTAAGGAACTAGTAAGTGTTTTTCTGAAGTTCAAATAGAGGGAGAGATCACTGGGGATGTGAAAGTGTTAGCCACAGTGGAAGATGAAGGAATGGCAGAGGTAATAAATGCTTTTTCTAAACAATACAAATAATATTGCAGCTGTACTGCAAAGCTAAACCAACTGTCAGATGGCTGCATAAAAATTGTTTCTAAAGTAGTAGCAGAATCCAAGGTGCAGGAGTTGTAACTTTGACGTGAAAATTCTCACTTACCTGTATAGACAGGCAAGGACCAGGAATGTCATTCCAGCAGAGTAAACTCTCTGGGCTGCTTCATCACTTAAGAAGAGGTCAAAGCTTTGCAGGAAGACATGCCAAGTGATTGCTAAATAGGGAAAAAAAACTATTTGGTTGGAACACATTCATTTCATTAAAAAAAATTAATTTGGCATCTAAAACACTGAATATGGAATTAAAGAACAATCGAGTTTCTGATTCTGCCTCAAACAGGCTTCTAAATAGATGAAGAAACAAAGCTGGGAGGATGATATTGTTTCAAATGCACAACATTGGCATTAGCAAGTCAAGTTTCTGAGTAATTTGTGCGAGTATAATAAGAACATAAGGAATAGGAGCAGGAGTAGGCCATCTAGCTCTTCCAGCCTGCCCTGCCATTCAATACATGGCTGATCTGAAGTGGATCAGTTCCACTTTCCCGCTTTCTCCTCATAACCCTTAATTCCCTTGTCTATCAGAAATCCATCTACCTGTGACTTAAACATATTCAACAAGGGAGGCTCCACCACTTCAATGGGCACAGAATTCCAGAGACTCACCATCTTTTGAGTGAAGAACTTCATCCTCAACTTCTAATCTGCATATCTCCTGCTTATTTTGAGGCTGTGCCCTCTAGTTCTCCTTTCCTTTCTAAGCGGAAAGAATTTTTCTACCTCTACCCTATCCAGCCCCTTTATCATCTTATATATCTCTATAAGATCCCCCTCAGCCTTCTAAACACTAACAAATACAGGTCCAGTCTATTCAATCTCTGTTCATAAGCTAACGCCCTCATTTCCAGTATCAGCCTGGTGAACCTACTCTGCACTCCTTCCAAGGTCAATATATCCTTTTGCAAATAAGGGGACCAAAACTGCACACAGTACTCCAGCGCCCTGTACAGTTGCAGCAAGACATCCCTGCTTTTATATTCTATCCCCCTCGTGATAAAGGCCAACATTCCATTTGTCTTCTTGATTGCCTGCTGCACCTGCAGACTGGGTTCGTGCACAAGGACCCCCAGGTCCGTCCATACTGTAGCATGCTGCAACTTTTCACCCTTTAAATAATACTCCCTTCTATTATTATTTCTACCAAATTGGATAACCTTACATTTGCTAACATTATACTCCATCTGCCAGATCCTTGCCCACTCACTCAGCCTATCCAGATCTCTCTGCAGACTCTCTGCGCCCTCCACGCAATTTGCTTTTCCACTCATCTTCATGTCATCAGCAAATTTTGTTACCCTACACTTAACTCCCTCCTCCAGATCGTCTATGTAAATGGTAAACAGTTGAGGCCCCAGCACTGATGCCTGGGCACTCCACTAGACATCAACTGCCAACCAGAAAAGCACCCATTGATTCTAACTCTATGCTTTCAGTTAGATAACCAATACTCAATCCACGAAACACTTTACCCCCAACTCCGTGTACCCTAACCTTCTGCAGCAACCTTTTGTGAGGCACCTATCAAACACCTTCTGGAAATCTAAAGACACCACATCCAACGGTTCCCCTCTGTCTTCCGCACTAGTCACATCTTGGATGTAAATGCTGCTAAGTCTTCTTAAGCAGCACAGTGGGGGTAAGGAGGGAGTTTGCAGGACTGGATAAGTTGCTTTTTTGGAGAATTGGTGCAGGTTCAATGGGCCAAATACCACTTTCTACACTGTAAAGATTTCATGGTTCTATGGTTATCTTCAACATAAATGTATGTCCAATCATGTGACGAGGATTGGTAAAACAACAAGGAGAATCCTAAAGCTTTCTTTAGATATGTTAAGAATAGAAGATTGGTTAGGGCAAGATTAGGGCCAGTCAGAGATAGCAGTGGGAAGTTGTGTGTGGAGCCTGAAGAGATTGGAGAGGCACTGAACAAATATTTCTCTTCGGTATTCACGCAGGGAGATGTAAATGTAGTTGTGGAGAACACTGGGATACAGGGTTGCAAAGTGGAAAGTATTGAAGTAGATAAGGAGGATGTGCTAGATATTCTTGAGGGTTTGAAGTTAGATAACTCCCCTGGACCGAATGGGATTTACCCCAGGATTCTCTGGGAGGCGAGAGAGGAGATTGCAGATCCTCTGGCTCTGATCTACAGGTCGTCGTTGGTTACAGGTATAGTGCCAGAAGACTGGAGGATAGCAAATGTGGTCCCATTATTCAAGAAGGGGAATAGAGACTTTCCTGGGAATTATAGACCAGTGAGTATTACTTCTCTTGTGGGCAAAGTATTGGAAAGAATTATTAGGGATAGGATTTATAGTTATTTAGAGAGAAACGAATTGATTGGGGATAGTCAGCATGGTTTTGTGAAGGGTAGGTCGTGCCTTACTAACCTTATTGAGTTTTTTGAAAAAGTAACCAAAGAGGTGGATGGGGTTAAGGCAGTTGATGTGGTATATATGGACTTTAGTAAGGCGTTCGATAAGGTGCCCCATGGAAGGCTTCTGCAGACAATGCAGATGTATGGGATAGAGGGTGATTTAGCTAACTGGATTAGGAATTGGCTAGCTGATAGAAGACAGAGGGTGGTGGTTGATGGAAATTATTCATCATGGAGTTTGGTTACAAGTGGTGTACCTCAGGGATCTGTTTTGGGGACCCTGCTGTTTGTAATTTTTATAAATGATCTGGATGAGGGTATTGAAGGATGGATTAGTAAATTTGCGGATGACACCAAAGTCGGAGGAGTGGTAGATAGTGAAGAGGGGTGTTATAGTTTGCAGAGAGACTTGGACAAGTTGCAGAGCTGGGCCGAGAGGTGGCAAATGGAGTTTAATGTGGAAAAGTGTGAGGTAATTCACTTTGGCAGGAATAACAAATGTGTAGAGTATAGGGCTAATGGTAGGACTCTTAATAGTGTTGATGAACAGAGGGATCTTGGTGTATATGTGCATAGATCCCTGAAAGTTGGCAATCAAGTCGATAAGGTTGTTAAGAAGGCATATGGAGTCTTAGCTTTTATTGGTAGGGGGATTGAATTTCGGAGCCGCAACGTCATGTTGCAACTGTACAAAACTCTAGTGCAGCCGCACTTGGAGTATTGTGTGCAGTTCTGGTCCCCACATTATAAGAAAGATGTGGAGGCATTGGAGAGGGTACAGAGGAGGTTTACCAGGATGTTGCCTGGTATGGAGGGCAGGTCTTATGAGGAGGGGCTGAGGGATTTGAGGTTGTTTTCGTTAGAAAGAAGGTGGCTAAGAGGAGACCTTATTGAAACATATAAGATGATTAGAGGTTTATATAGGGTAGACAGTGATAGCCTTTTTCCTAGGATGGAGAAAGCTAGCACGAGGGGACATAGTTTTAAATTAAGGGGTGGTAGCTATAGGACGGATGTCAGAGGTAGGTTCTTTACCCAGAGGGTGGTAAGGGTATGGAATGCCCTGCCTGCGTCAGTTGTAGATGCGCCAAGTTTGGTGGTGTTTAAGAGGTTAGTAGATAAGTTTATGGATGAAAAGGGAATGGTTTAGGTTAGAAGGTCATTGTTTTATCTTAATTGGTTGGTGCAACATCGAAGGCCAAAGGGCCTGTTTTGCGCTGTAATGTTCTATGTTCTAATAATATGGGTTCTTTATTAGGAGATGCACACATACACAATATGATCCACATATGTCTGATACTGTTTGACGACTACTGCTTTAAACTGAGTTTATAGTTATGGGACTAATAAATCTCATCCTGTCTCAGTGCTGGTGATTAACAGTAGTTGAAGATACATTGCTTAAAAAGGCACATCCCATTAATATTAAGTACCACCATCATCACCAGATAAGTAGTATTAGACAAATTAATGGATAAAGGCAGAAATGTCTCCTGACCCTAATAGCTTGTGTCCTAGGAGCCTAAAAGAAGTAGCTATAGTGGCTGTATTGGTCACAATTATCCAAAAATCTTTGGTTTTTGGAGAAGTACCAGTGGATTGGAAAACTACCAGCATGACACCGTCATTCAAAAAGGGAGGCAAAAACGCAGGTAACTACAGGCTAATCAGCCTAACACCTATTGTTGGAATCAATTATTAAGGAAGTCATAGCAACACATTTGGAAAATCACAATCTAATCAAGTAGACTCAGCAAGGCTTTGTGAAAGGGAAATCGTTATCTTAAGTTTTTCGAGGAAGTTTTAATTAGAGTGACAAAGGGGATCCTGTAGCTGTGTTATATTTGGACTTCCAGGTGTTTGAAAGTTATCTCACAAAAGGTTGTAATTAACAGGCCATAGTAGAGGCCATACTACTAAGAGGTAGTATAATGGCACGGATAGAGAATTGGCTAAGGGGCAGGAAAAAGCGAGTGAGGATAAGTAGTTCTTTTACGTTTTGGCAACTAGTCGAGGATCATTGCTAAGACTGCAACTGTTTAGAAAATATACTAATAACCTGAAGGGAGGAAGCAAATGTACTGTAATCAAATTTGCAGATGACACAAAAATAGGTGGAAAGGCAAGTTGTGAGAAGGATACAAACAATATACAAAGAGATATTAATAGGTTAAAAAAGTGAGCAAATGGAGTCTAATGTGGGAAAACGTGAAGTTGTTCATACTGGAAGGGAGAACAAAGAAACAGAGTAATATTTAAATTTAAAAAAAACTGCAGAAAGTTGCAACACAAAGGATCTTGGGGACTTGGACAAAATACAAAGCTAGCACACAGGTACAGCAGGTAATCAGGAAGGCTAATGGAATGCTGGCCCTTATTTGAAAAAGGTTGGAGTTTAAAAGTAGACAAGCCTTGCTGCAGATGTGCAAGATATTGGTGAGACCACATCTGGAGTACCATGAGCAGCACAGTGGCACAATGGTTAGCACTGCTGCCTCACAGCATCAAGGACCAGGGTTCAATTTGCAGCTTGGATCACTGTCCGTGTGGAGTCTACACTTTCTCAGACCTGGGTTTCATAGAACATAGAACATTACAGCACAGAACAGGCCCTTCGGCCTTCGATGTTGCGCCGACCAATATAAAAAGCAATGCCCCTCCAAACTAAACCATTCCCTTCTCTTCCATATACTTATCAACTAACCTCTTAAACGCCACAAACTTGGCGCATCTACAACTGCTGCAGGCAGGGCATTCCACTCCCGAACCACCCTTTGGGTAAAGAACCTACCTCTGATATCCGTCCTATAACTATCACGCCTTAATTTAAAGCTGTGTCCCCTCGTGCTAGCTTTTTCCATCCTAGGAAAAAGGCTATCACTGTCCACACTATCTAAACCTCTAATCATCTTATATGTTTCGATAAGGTCCCCTCTTAGCCGCCTCCTTTCTAACGAAAACAACCTCAAATCCCTCAGCCTCTCCTCATAAGACATGCCTCCATACCAGGCAACATCCTGGTAAACCTCCTCTGTACCCTCTCCAATGCCTCCACATCTTTCTTATAATGTGGGGACCAGACCTGCACACAATACTCCAAGTGCGGCCGCCCTAGAGTTTTGTACAGTTGCAACATGACGTTGCGGCTCCGAAATTCAATCCCTCTACCAATAAAAGCCAAGACTCCATATGCCTTCCTAACAACCTTCTCGACCTGACTGCCTACTTTCAGGGATCTATGCACATACACACCAAGATCCCTCTGTTCATCTAGACTACTAAGAATCCTACCATTTTCCCTATACTCTACACATTTATTATTTCTGCCATAGTGCATTACCTCACACTTTTCCACATTAAACTCCATTTGCCACCTCTCGGCCCAGCTCTGCAACTTGGCCAAGTCCCTCTGCAAACTATAACACCCCTCTTCACTATCTACCACTCCACCGACTTTCGTGTCATCTGCAAATTTACTAATCCATCCTTCAATACCCTCATCCAGATCATTTATAAAAATTACAAACAGCAGGGGCCCCGAAACAGACCCCTGAGGTACACCACTTGTCACCGAACTCCACGATGAATATCTCCCATCAACCACCACCCTCTGTCTTCTATCTGCTAGCCAATTCCTAACCCAATTAGATAAATCACCCTCTATCCATACATCTGCATTTTCTGCAGAAGTCTTCCATGTGCCACCTTATCAAACGCCTTACTAAAGTCCATATATACCACATCAACCGCCTTACCCCCATCCACCTCCTTAGTCACTTTTTCAAAAAACTCACTGAGGTTAGTAAGGCACGACCTACCCTTCACAAAACCATGCTGACTATCTCCAATCAATTCATTACTCTCTAAATAACTATAAATCCTATCCCTAATTATTCTCTCCAACACTTTGCCCACCACCGAAGTAAGACTCACTGGCCTATAATTCCCTGGAAGTCTCTCTTCCCCTTCTTGAACAACGGGACCACATTCACTATCCTCCAGTCCTCCGGAACCACACCCGTAACCAACGACGACCTGAAGATCAGAGCCAGAGGCTCTGCAATCTCCTCTCTTGCCTCCCCGAGAATCCTAGGGTAAATCCCGTCCGGCCCAGGGGACTTATCCAACTTCAAACCCTCGAGAATTTCTAACACATCCTCCCTATCCACTACAATACTCCCCAATTTGCAACCCTGTACCTCAGTGCTCTCATAGTTCCTTGAAAGTGGAGTCACTTCACTGTGACTCCATTTTCAAGGAGCTATAAACATGTACTCCTAGATCTTTTTGTTCCATAACTCTCCCACATTAATGTAAGTTACTTGTGACACGAATCAAACTTAAAACACTTTTGATCTCCTTATTAAAGAAAAATATTATTTCATTGGGGTCAGTTCAGAGAAGGTTCACTAGGATGATCCAGTATAGAGGCATTGTTTAATGAGGGAAAGGTTAAATAGGCTGGGGCTTTACTCACTGGAATTTAGAAGAATGAGAGGTGATCTTATTGAAGCATATTTGATTCTTAAGGGTTTGACAGGGTAAATGCTGAGAGGATGTTCCCCTCATGGAAAAATCTAGAATCAGACGGCACAATCTTAGAATGAAGGCACCAATTTAAGACTGAGATAAGGAGGGATTTCTTTTATCAGAGGACTGGATGCCGTTGGAACTATTTGCCACAGAGAGCTGTGGGGCAGAGTCCTTGGTGTATATTTAAGACAAAGATTGATAGAATCTTGATCAGCAATGAGATCAAGGGCTATGGGGGAAAGAGCAGGAAAGTTTATGACCATGATACATGATGTGTTTAGACCACATTGTAGCCTTAATCCAAATGTGAACATAGCATTTCACTTTGACAGAAGAGAAATAGACAGATCAGATAGATACACCAAACACAGGGGGGCACTGAATGGATCAAATCAGAAAGAACAAATTAGGGGATGTTTGGAATTGACAGTCCAAGGGCATTGGTCAATGTTTGATGGTATTAATAATTGATGGTATCAATAATTAGGGCAGGATGGTGGTTAGTACTGCTGCCTAACGGCACCAGGGACACGGGTTCGATTCCAAATCTGGGTCACTGTCTGTGTGGAATTTGCACTTTTTCCCCATCTTTGCGTGGGTTTCCTCCAGATGCTCCAATTTCCTCCCACAGTCCAAAGATGTGTGGATTAGGTTGACTGGCCATGCCAAATTGATCTTAGTGTCAGGAGGATTAGCAGGGTAAATGTGTAGGGATACGGGAATAGGGCCTGTGTGGGTCAGTGATCAGTAATGACTCGATGGGCCAAATGGCCTCCTTCTATTCTGCAAGGATTCTATGTGGTTCTATGATTCTTGGAGGAAATTGAACAGGTATGAGATGAGAAATTTCAACCAAGGAATATCGGGAGTGACCAGTTTGCTGCTCAAACTCTGCAACCAATCTTCTGAAGCCAAATGGCCTCTCTATTCACATAGTTACCAAACTTCCATTGTTTCTGTCTTGTGCACAGTTTTACTCGGACCATCTCACCACGTTTTAATCTGTGCCCAAATCAGAATGCACAGTGTCACGAACCTAGACGACGTTCAAAGAACTATATCGGATCTATCTGTCCACTGAAGTTCCAGATGAAGGTAATTGCTCCACCACAATGCAAACGTTAGCAACTGGAAACTGAAGTAGCAATGAGTTAGGAAGACAACAGTAATTCAGGGCAGGATAAAACTGTGTGCCATAATACAAGATGTTTAAAAGTAGAGAAACATGCCCAACATGCAAATAGTCTACTTCAATACACTGTCATAAGATCCTCAAAATATCCCAGTCAGATCAGTAGGATGTTAGTGAGATGGTTACACACCTGTCAACATGCTGCTGAAAAGCATTGCAGGGAAGTAATGATGATAATAGAGGATTCGGCCCATCAGGTAGAATGGAAGATAATGTAGCAACCATCCTAGCAGCACCAGGTTGGCTCCACTCCGAATAATACAAGTGCGCTCTGAATCAAAATAAATTAGTGTTAATGTGCTATTTGTGCCTTCTGAAAGTGTTGCAGAAACATATTATCTGTTTTTCTCCCTACCCTAAATAAGGTATATAAATTTGCTTTTATATAGAGTCTGCAATATTGAAAAATATCCCATATTTCACAAATATCTGATTCCTGATTCCAAGCTAGAGAGAGAGAGAGAAAACATAGGGTATACAACAGTATAGCACAGTACAGGCCCTTCGGCCCTCGATGTTGTGCTGAGTTATGTCTCATAAGGAGAGAAATAGGGTGCATAGGTTGGAGAAGTAAACTACAGGGACTGGGAACATCTGAAATGTGGAGCTTATTCAAGAAGCAGCTGCTGCGAGTCCTTGATAAGTTTGTCCCTGTCAGGCAAGGAGGAAATGGTCGAGTAAGGGAGCCATGGTGTACGAAAAAAGTTAATTTGCTGGTTAAAAGGAAAAAAGAGGCTTATGTCAGGATGAGGCTTGAAGGCTCAGTTGGTGCAATGGATAGCTATAGATTAGCCAGGAGGGAGCTAAAGAGTGAGTTGAGGAGAGCTAAGAGAGGACACGAGAAGACTTTGGCTGATAGGATTAAGAAGAATCCTAAAGCTTTCTTTAGATATGTTAAGAATAGAAGATTGGTTAGGACAAGATTAGGGCCAGTCATAGACATCAGTGGGAAGTTGTGCGTGGAGCCTGAAGAGATTGGAGAGGCACTGAATAAATATTTCTCTTCGGTATTCATGCAGGGAGATGTTAATGTAGTTGTGGAGAACACTGAGGTACAGGGTTGCAAACTGGAAAGTATTGAAGTAGATAGGGAGGATGTGTTAGATATTCTTGAGGGTTTGAAGTTAGATAAGTCCCCTGGGCCGGACGGGATTTACCCTAGGATTCTCTGGAAGGCGAGAGAGGAGATTGCAGAGCCTCTGGCTCTGATCTTCAGGTCGTCGTTGGTTACGGGTATAGTGCCGGAAGACTGGAGGATAGCGAATGTGGTCCCATTGTTCAAGAAGGGGAAGAGAGACCTTCCAGGGAATTATAGGCCAGTGAGTCTTACTTCTGTTGTGGGCAAAGTATTGGAGAGAATTATTAGGGATAGGAGTTATAGTTATTTAGAGAGAAATGAATTGATTGGGGATAGTCAGCATGGTTTTGTGAAGGTAGGTCGTGCCTTACTAACCTCATTGAGTTTTTTGAAAAAGTGACTAAAGAGGTGGATGGGGGTAAGGCGGTTGATGTGGTACATATGGACTTTAGTAAGGCGTTTGATAAGGTGGCCCATGGAAGACTTCTGCAGAAAATGTAGATGTATGGGATAGAGGGTGATTTAGCTAATTGGGTTAGGAATTGGCTAGCAGATAGAAGACAGAGGGTGGTGGTTGATGGGAGATATTCATCTTGGAGTTCGGTGACAAGTGGTGTACCTCAGGGGTCTGTTTTGGGGCCCCTGCTGTTTGTAATTTTTATAAATGATCTGGATGAGGTTATTGAAGGATGGATTAGTAAATTTGCAGATGACACTAAAGTCGGTGGAGTGGTAGATAGTGAAGAGGGGGGTTATAGTTTACAGAGAGACTTGGACAAGTTGCAGAGCTGGGCCGAGAGGTGGCAAATGGAGTTTAATGTGGAAAAGTGTGAGGTAATTCACTTTGGCAGGAATAACAAATGTGTAGAGTATAGGGATAATGGTAGGACTCTTAATAGTGTTGATGAACAGAGGGATCTTGGTGTATATGTGCATAGATCCCTGAAAGTTGGCAATCAAGTCGATAAGGTTGTTAAGAAGCATACGGAGTCTTAGCTTTTATTGGTAGGGGGATTGAATTTCGGAGCCGCAACGTCATGTTGCAACTGTACAAAACTCTAGTGTAGCCGCACTTGGAGTATTGTGTGCAGTTCTGGTCCCCACATTAGAAGAAAGATGTGGAGGCATTGGAGAGGGTACAGAGGAGGTTTACCAGGATGTTGCCTGGTATGGAGGGCAGGTCTTATGAGGAGAGGCTGAGGGATTTGAGGTTGTTTTCGTTAGAAAGAAGGCGGCTAAGAGGAGACCTGATTGAAACATATAAGATGATTAGAGGTTTAGATAGGGTGGACAGTGATAGCCTTTTCCCTAGGATGGAGAAAGCTAGCACGAGGGGACACAGCTTTAAATTAAGGGGTGATAGTTATAGGATGGATATCAGAGGTAGTTCTTTACCCAGAGGGTGGTTAGGGAGTGGAATGCCCTGCCTGCGGCAGTTGTAGATGCGCCAAGTTTGGTGGCGTTTAAGAGGTTAGTTGATCAGTTTATGGAAGAGAAGGGAATGGTTTAGTTTGGAGGGTCATTGCTTTTTTTTCATAATTGGTCGGCACAACATCGAAGGCCGAAGGGCCTGTTCTGCGCTGTAATGTTCTATGTCTGAATCCAAGATCAAGTTTTCCCACTCCCCATCATTCTAGTGTGTTCCATGTGCCTATCCAATAACCGCTTGAAAGTTCCTAAAGTACCTGACTCCACTATCACAGCAGGAAGTGCATTCCACACCCCAACCACTCTGAGTAAAGAATCTACCCCAGACATCCGTCCTATATGTCCGCCATGAACCTTAAAGTTATGGCCCCGACTAACAGCTACATCCACCCGAGGAAATAGTCTCTGAACTCCCCTCTATCAATCCTCCTCATCATTTTATAAACCTCTATTAAGTCGCCTCTCATCCTCCTCTGCTCTAAAAAAAGCCCCAGCTCCCTCAACCTTTCCTCATAAGACGTACCCTCCAAACCAGGCAGCATCCTGGTAAATCTCCTCTGCACTCTCTCCAATGCTTCAACATCCTTTTTATAGCAAGGTGACCAGAACTGCACATAATATTCCAAATCTGGTCTCACCAACATCCTGTATTGTTGCAGCATAACCCTACGACTCAAACTCAAACCCCCTGTTAATAAACCTTAACACACTATTAGACTTTTTCACAGCTCTATCGATTGAGTGGCAACCTTCAGAGATCGTGGATATGAACCCCAAGATCTCCCTGTTCCTCCACATTCCTCAGAACCCTATGCAGGTCCTATGAAGAGAGGTTGAAGGATTTGAGGTTGTTTTCGTTAGAAAGGAGGCGGCTAAGGGGGGATCTTATTGAAGCATATAAGATAATTAGAGGTTTGGATAGGGTGGACAGTGATAGCCTTTTCCTAGGATGGAGAAAGCTAGCACGAGGGGACACAACTTTAAATTAAGGGGTATGAGTTATAGGACGGATATCAGAGGTAGGTTCTTTACTCAAAGAGTGATTAGGGAGTGGAATGCCCTGCCTGCAGCTGTTGTAGATGCGCCAATTTTGGTGGCGTTTAAGAGGTTAGTTGATAAGTATATGGATGAGAAGGGAATGGTTTAGTTAGGAGGGGGATTGCTTTTTATTTTGGTCGGCACAACATCGAAGGCCGAAGGGCCTGTTCTGTGCTGTATTGTTCTATGTTCTATGTTCTATAACCCTGCTGTTGACCCTGTACTCTGCATTCAAGTTTGTCCTACCAAACTGAATCACCTTGCACTTATCACGGTTAAACTCCATCTGCCACTTTTTGGCGCAGCTCTGCATCCTAAGGGTGTATTTTTGCAGCTTACAAGAGCGCGCCACCTCTTCCACGACTCCATCAATCTTGGTGTCATCAGCAAATTTACTGACCCAGCCTTCGGTCCCCTCCTCCAAGTCATTGATTAAAAATCACAAATAGCACAGGACCCAGCACGGATCCCTGTGATCCACCACTGGTAACTGGCCTCCAGTCTGAAAATTTTCCCTCAACCACCACCTTCTATGAGATAGTCGGTTACTTATCCAATCAGCCAAATTTCCTTCTATCCCACACCTCCTTACTTCATGAGCCTACCATGGGGAATCTTACTAAATGCCTTACTAAAATCCAAGTATACGACATCAACTCATCTACCTTCATCTACAAACTTAGTTACCTCATCAAAAAATTCAATCAGATTTGTGACGCAGGACTTATCCCTCACGAAACTGTGCTGACTATCCTGGATGAAGCTGCATCTTTTCAAATGGTCATAAATCCTATTTCTCAGGATCCTTTCCATTAACTTACTTACACTTACTTTCCATTACTTACACTGAAGTAAGACTAACTGATTCTGATTCAGAGGGGGGGTGGGATCCTGAGTAGTTTGGATGTTAAGAGGGACGAGAACAGGGGGGTCATAGATGAGAACTGTAAAACACAGCAGCGTATGGGTGGAGTAGGGCATGGTTTGAAATGCGTACACTTTAATGCAAGAAGTATTCGCAATAAGGTGGAGGAACTTGCAGCTTGGACCAGTACCTGGAACTTTGATGTTGTGGCCATTTCAGAGACTTGGGTAGAGCAGGGACAGGAATGGATGTTGCAGGTTCCGGGGTTCAAATGCTTTAGTCGGAGTAGAGAAGGAGGTAGAAGGGGGGGAGGAGTGACATTATTAGTCAAAGACTGTATCACAGTGACAGAAAAGAAGTTTGATGAGGACTTGCCTGTTGAGGTAGTATGGGCTGAGATTAGAAACAGGAGAGGAGAGGTCACCCTGTTGGGAGTCTTTTATAGACCTCCTAAAAGTTCTAGAGAGGTAGAGAAAAGGATTGCAAAGTCAATTCTGGTCAGGAGTGAAAGTAATAGGGTAATTGTTATGGGGGACTTTAAATTTACTAATATTGATTGGAATAGCTATAGCTCTAGCTCGTTAGAGGGGTCAGTTTTCGTACAAAGTGTGCAGGAAGGTTTTTTGACTCAGTATGTAGATAGGCCAACTAGAGGTGAGGCTACATTGGACTTGATGCTGGGCAATGAGCCAGACCAGGTGTTAGACTTGGAGGTTGGTGAACATTTTGGTGATAGTGACCACAGTTCAGTTACGTTCACCTTAGTGATGAATAGGGATAGGCATGAAGCTGGGGGCAGTAGTTATAGCTGGGGGAATGGTAATTATGAGGCTATAAGGAGGGAATTAGGGTGCACAGGTTGGACTAGGAAACTACAGGGACTGGGCACATCTGAAATGTGGAGCTTATTCAAGGAGCAGCTACTGCGAGTCCTTGATAAGTATGTCCCTGTCAGGCAAGGAGGAAATGGTAAGGGAACCATGGTGTACTAAAAAAGTTAATTCGCTGGTTAAAAGGAAAAAAGAGGCTTATGTCAGGATGAGGCTTGAAGGCTCAGTTAGCGCAATGGATAGCTATAGATTAGCCAGGAGTGAGCTAAAGAGTGAGTTGAGGAGAGCTAAAAGGGGACACGAGAAGACTTTGGCTGATAGGATCAAGGAGAATCCTAAAGCTTTCTTTAGATGTGTTAAGAATAGAAGATGGGTTATGGCAAGGTTAGGGTCAGTTATGGACAGCAGCGGGAAGTTGTGCGTGGAGCCTGAAGAGATTGGAGAGGCACTGAACAAATATTTCTCTTCAGTATTCATGCAGGGAGATGTAAATGTAGTTGTGGAGAACACTGGGATACAGGGTTGCAAACTGGAAAGTATTGAAGTAGATAGGGAGGATGTGCTATATATTCTTGAGGGTTTGAAGTTAGATAAGTCCCCTGGGCCGGACGGGATTTACCCTAGGATTCTCTGGGAGGCAAGAGAGGAGATTGCAGAGCCTCTGGCTCCGATCTTCAGGTCGTCGTTGGTTACGGGTGTGGTTCCGGAGGACTGGAGGATAGCGAATGTGGTCCCGTTGTTCAAGAAGGGAAAGAGAGACTTTCCAGGGAATTATAGGCCGGTGAGTCTTACTTCTGTTGTGGGCAAAGTATTGGAGAGAATTATTAGGGATAGGATTTATAGTTACTTAGAGAGAAATGAATTGATTGGGGATAGTCAGCATGGTTTTGTGAATGGTAGGTTGTGCCTTACTAACCTTATTGAGTTTTTTGAAAAAGTGACCAAAGAGCTGGATGGGGGTAAGGCAGTTGATGTGGTATATATGGACTTTAGTAAGGCGTTCGATAAGGTGGCACATGGAAGGCTTCTGCAGAAAATGCAGATGTATGGGATTGAGGGTGATTTAGCTAGTTGGATTAGGAATTGGCTAGCAGATAGAAGACAGAGGGTGGTGGTTGATGGGAGATATTCATCGTGGAGTTCGGTTACTAGTGGTGTACCTCAGGGATCTGATTTGGGGACCCTGCTGTTTGTAATTTTTATAAATGATCTGGATGAGGGTATTGAAGGATGGATTAGTAAATTTGTGGATGACACCAAAGTCGGAGGAGTGGTAGATAGTGAAGAGGGGTGTTACAGTTTGCAGATAGACTTGGACAAGTTGCAGAGATGGGCCGAGAGGTGGCAAATGGAGTTTAGTGCGGAAAAGTGTGAGGTAATTCACTTTGGCAGGAATAACAAATGTGTAGAGTATAGGGCTAATGGTAGGATTCTTAATAGTGTTGAAGAACAGAGGGATCTTGGTGTATATGTGCATAGATCCATGAAAGTTGGCAATCAAGTCGATAAGGTTGTTAAGAAGGCATATGGAGTCTTAGCTTTTATTGGTAGGGGTATTGAATTTCGGAGCCGCAACGTCATGTTGCAACTGTACAAAACTCTAGTGCGGCCGCACTTGGAGTATTGTGTGCAGTTCTGGTCCCACATTATAAGAAAGATGTGGAGGCATTGGAGAGGGTACAGAGGAGGTTTACCAGGATGTTGCCTGATATGGAAGGCAGGTCTTACGAAGAGAGGCTGAGGGATTTGAGGTTGTTTTCGTTAGAAAGAAGGCGGCTAAGAGGAGACCTTATTGAAACATATAAGATGATTAGAGTTTAGATAGGGTGGACAGTGATAGCCTTTTTCCTAGGATGGAGAAAGCTAGCACGAGGGGACATAACTTTAAATTAAGGGGTGGTGGTTTTAGGACAGATGTCAGAGGTAGGTTCTTTTCCCAGAGGGTGGTAAGGGTATGGAATGCCCTGCCTGCGTCAGTTGTAGATGCGCCAAGTTTGGTGGCGTTTAAGAGGTTAGTAGATAAGTTTATGGATGAAAGGGAAATGGTCTAGGTTAGAGGGTCATTGCTTTTTATAATGGTCGGCTCAACATCGAAGGCCGAAGGGCCTGTTCTGCGCTGTAATGTTCTATGTTCTAACTGGGCTATAATTACCAGAGTCCTTCCTATTTCCTGTCTTGAAAAGAGGAACAACATTCGCCACTCTCCCGGTCCTCTGGCACAATCCCTGTGGACATGAGGACCCAAAGATCAAAGCAAAAGGGTCCGCAATCTCATCCCCTACCTCCCAAAGTATCGTAGGATATATCGCATCCGGCCCAGGGAACTTGATGATTGTCAAGTTTTTCAAATTGCCAATACATCTTCCCTCAGAACATCTACCTCCTCCATCCTATCAGCCTGTATCACGCACTCCTCCTCAAAAACATGGCCCCTCTCCTTAGTGAACACTGAAGCCAAGTATTCATTCAACGCCTCACCTATCTCTGACTCCAGGCACAAGTTCCTGTAACAGTCCTTGACCGGCCCTAACCTCACCTTGGTCATTCTTTTAATTCTCACGTAAGAGTTAAAAAGCCTTGGGGCTTTCTGTTATCCGATCCACCAAGGACTTCTCATGTCCCCTCTTTGCTCTCCTAAGCCTTTTTTTAAAACTCACTCCTAGCTACCTCGTAACTCTCAAACGACCCAACTAAACCTTGTTTTTTCATTCTTACATATGCTTCCTTTTTCCTCTTGACAAGACATTCAACCTCCTTTGTGAACCAGGGTTCCCTCACTCGGCCATTTCCTCCCTGCCTACCAGGGACATACCTATCAAGAACACGCAATATTTGTTCCTTGAAAAAACTCCACTTTTCGTTTGTTCCCATACCTGACAGTTTCTGTTCCCATCTTATGCTCCCTAATTGTTGCCTAATCGCATCATAATTACCCCGGCCCAATTATAAACCTTGCCCTGCCTTATGTCCGTATACCTCTCCATTGCAATAATGAAGGATACCGAATTACAGTTACTGTCACCAAAGTGCTCTCCCACAAACAAATCTAACACTTGGCTCAGTTCATTACCCAGTACCAAGTCCAATGTGGCCCCACCTTTTGTCGGCCTATCCACATATTGTGTCAGGAAACCATCCTGCACACACCTGTACAAAAACTGCTCCATCTGAATGATTCAACCTATGAAGGTTCCACTCAATATTTGGAAAGCTAAAGTCACCCATAATAACTAACCTGTGATCTCCACACCTATCCATAATCTGCTTTGCAATTTCTCCTTCCAAATCTCCATTACTATCTGGGGGCCTACAGAAAACTTCTAACAACGTGACCGATCCTTTCCTATTTCTAATTTCAACCCATATTATTTCAGTATGGAGATAATATGGAAATCAGGACAAATCAAAGGGATAGGTATTATAGGCAGAAAGAGGCAAGGATGTTATAAGTATAGAAAGATATAAATCCCTACAATGCAGAGGGAGGCGATTTGGCCCATCAGGTCTGCACCAACCCACTTTTTAAAAATTTTACTCAGGCCCTTTCCCTGTAACCCCATTTATTTACCCCTCCAATCTCTCTAACATGCACATCTTGAGGTACTAAGAACAAAGAAAAGCACAGCAGAGGAAAAAGCTCTTTAGTCCTCCAAGGCTGAGCAAATCAGGATGCCCTAACTAAACTAAAAAAAAATCTTCTGCCCTTACTTGGCCCATATCCCTCTATTCCCTCCTTATTCACACACCCATCCAAATTCCTTTCAAATGTTGCTAATGCGCCTGCTTCCACCACCACCATGACAGTGCATTCCAAGCACACAACACTCAACTGCATGAAAATCTTCCTCTGCACATTTCTGAAAAGAGGCAGTTATGACTGTGAGGCCAGTATGTTATTGCCAATGAAATATGTGGGAGGTCCTGGAAGCTCCCGGTCTCCCAGATGTCCATACCTGTGCTCGGTGTGAGGAGCTGTGGATACTAAAAGACCTGGTTAAGGAATTGGAACTGCAGCTCGAGGACCTTAGCCTCATTAGAGAGAATGAGGAGGCAATTGACAGGAGCTACCAGCAAGTGGTCACACTGGGGCAATGGGAGGAAGGCAAGTGGGTAACTGTTAGGAAGGGGAAAGCTCATATGATGGAGAACACATAACAAACACTCGTGTCTGAGTACTGCTGGAGGGGACAGCTCACCTGGGGGAGGCAGCAGTAGCCATGTCTCTGGAGCTGAGCCTGACCCAGTGTTTTCAAAAAGTAAAAAGAGAAGGGCTGTGTTAATAGGGGACTCCATAGTAAGGGGGTCAGACAGGTGTTTTTGCGGACGCAGACAGGAGTTGCGTATGGTGGTCTGCCTCCCTGGAGCTGGGATCCGGAATGTCTCTGGATGCATCCCAGACATCTTGAAAGGGGAGGGGGAGGAGCCGAAGGTTGTGGTCCATATAGGGACCGCTGATGTAGGTAGAAAGAGGGAAGGGGTCATGAAAAGGGATTATAGGGAACTAGGTAGGCAGCTGAGAAAGAGGAACGCAGAGGTAGTAATCTCAGGTTTGCTACCTGCGCCACGGGAAAGTGAGAGCAGGAATAGAATGAGGTGGAGAGTGAATGCGTGGCTGAGAGACTGGAGCAGGGATTCCGGTTCCTGGATCATTGGGAGTTCTTTGGAGACAGGTGTGACCTGTATAATAAAGACAGGTGGCACTTAAATCCCAGGGGGGCCAATATCTTGGCAGGAAGGCTGGCTAGGGCTTCTGAAGGGACTTTAAACTAGAAAGGTTGAGGGGAGGGAATCGAAATGAGGTGACTGGGAGCAAGGAGGTTAGCTCCCAAGTAGAGAAGGATTATAGACAGTATGAGAGGAGGTTAGAAGGTGATGGAGAAGGGAAGCACGCAGACTGAGGGCCTGAAGTGTGTCTTTTTTTTTTGTTCTTTATTTTAACACCAGGAGTGTAGTGAATAAAGTGGATGAGCTCAGGGCCTGGATTGCTGCTTGGAAATGTGATGTGGTGGCCATTACAGAGACTTGGATGTCTCAGGGACAGGACTGGGTACTCCAGGTGCCAGGATTCAGATGCTTCAGGAAGGACAGGGAGGGAGGTAGAAGAGGTGGGGGAGTGGCACTGTTGATCAGAGATGGTGTCACAGCTGTAGAGGAGGAGGATGCCGTGGAGGGACTGTCTACGGAGTCTCTGTGGGTGGAAGTTAGGAACAGCAAGGGGTCAAAAACTTTGCTGGGTGTATTTTATAGGCCGCCCAATAGTGACAGGGATGTTGAGGTGCAGATAGGGAAACAAATCCTAGAGAGATGTAGAAATAACAGAATTGTTGTGATGGGAGACTTTAATTTCCCAAACATCGGCTGTAATGTCCCAGGGTAAGGGGTTCGGATGGTGAGGAGTTTGTTAGGTGTGTTCAAGAGGGTTTCCTGACACAGCACGTGGATAAGCTTATGAGACAAGAGGCCGTACTTGATCTGGTGCTGGCTAATGAACCAGGACAGATGTCGGATCTCTCAGTAGGAGATCATCTCGCGAATGGTGATCGTAATTCTATCTTCTTCATGATAGCATTGGAAAGAGATAGGATCAGGCAGGATAGGAAGGTGTTTATCTGAAGTAGGGGGAAATATGAAGACATCAGGCAGGAAATTGGAAGATTAAACTGGAAGGTGTTCTTAGCGAAAAGTACTGAAGGAAGGGTTTTCAAGGAATGTTTGTCTGGAGGTCTGCACGACAACGTTCTGGTGAGACAAGGAGGTTTTGGAAAGTCGAGAGAAGCGTGGTGCACAAAGGTTGTGATGAACCTAGTTAGGAAGAAAAGAAAGTTGTACAAAAAGTTCAGGGAGCTAGGGGGATGTTAAGGATCAAGAGGCGTTTAAGACTTGTAGAACGGAGCTTAAAAAGGAAATTAGAAGAGCCAGAAGGGGTCACGAGAAGATTTTGGCAGGTAGGATTAAGGAGAATCTCAAGGCATTCTACAAATATGTGAAGAGTAAAAGGATGAGAAGAGAAGGGATAGGACCTATAAAAGGTGAAGGGAGAAGTCTGTATGGAACCAGAAGAAATGGCAGAGGTGCTAAATAAGTACTTTGCCTCAGTATTCACAGTGGAAAGGGGTTGTACTACAGGAATACGGCAAACTGAAAAGATTGAGTATGTGACATTAAGAAAGAGGATGTGCTGGAACTGTTAAATTCCATCAGGGTAGATAAGTCACCGGTACCGGATGGGATGTACCCCAGGTTACTGTGGGAGGTGAGGGAAGTGATTGCAGAGCCCCGGCAATGATCTTTGCATCGTCGATGGAGATGGGAGAGGTTCCGGAAGATTGGAGGATTGCGGATGTGGTACCTATTTTCAAGGAAGGGAACAGGGATAGCCCGGGCAATTACCGACCAGTGAGTCTGACCTCAGTGGTTGGTAAGTTGATGAAGAGGTTTCTGAGGCACAGCATTTATGAGCATTTAGAGAGGTTCAATATGATCAGAAATACTCAACATGGCTTTGTTAAGGGCAGATCGTGCCTTACGAGTCTAGGTGAGTTCTTCGAAAATGTGACTGAACACATTGACGAAGGAAGAGCAGTGGACGTGGTTTACATGGATTTCAGCATGGCGTTTGATAAGGTCCCCCAAGCAAGACTACTTGAGAAGGTGAGAGGGCATGGGATCCAAGGGGATTTGGCTTGTGGACCCAGAATGGCTTGCCTGCAAGAGGCAGAGAGTGGTTGTGGATGGGTCTTTCTCTGTATGGAGGTCAGTTACCAGTGGAGTGCCCCAGGGATCTGTTCTAGAACCCTTGCTGTTTGTCATTTTCATATATGACCTGGATGAGGAAGTGGAAGGATGGCTTCGTAAATTCACTAACGATACGAAGGTTATAGAACATAGAACATAGAACATTACAGCGCAGAACAGGCTCTTTGGCCTTCGATATTGCACTGACCAATTAGGAACAAGCAGTGACCCTCTAACGTAAACCATTCCCTTTTCGTCCATAAACTCATCGACTAACCTCTTAAACGCCACCAAACTTGGCTCATCTACAACTGACGCAGGCAAGGCATTCCATACCCTTACCACCCTCTGGGTAAAGAACCTACCTCTGACATCTGTCCTAAAATCACCACCGCTTAATTTAAAGCTTTGTCCCCTTGTGGAAGCTTTCTCCACCCTAGGAAAAAGGCTATCACTGTCCACCCTATCTAAACCTCTAATCATCTTATATGCTTCAATAAGGTCTTCTCTTAGCCGCCTTCTTTCTAACGAAAACAACCTCAAATCTCTCAGCCTCTCTTCATAAGTCCTGCCTTCCATACCAGGCAACATCCTGGTAAACCTCCTCTGTACCCTCTCCAATGCCTCCACATCTTTCTTATAATGTGGGGACCAGAACTGTACACAATACTCCAAGTGCGGCCGCACTAGAGTTTTGTACAGTTGCAACATGACGTTGCGGCTCCGAAATTCAATCCCCCTACCAATAAAAGCTAAGACTCCGTATGCCTTCTTAACAACCTTATCGACTTGATTGCCAACTTTCAGGGATCTATGCACACATACACCAAGATCCCTCTGTTCATCAACACTATTAAGAGTCCTACCATTAGCCCTATACTCTACACATTTGTTATTCCTGCCAAAGTGAATTACCTCACACTTTTCCACATTAACTCCATTTGCCACCTCTCGGCCCAGCTCTGCAACTTGTCCAAGTCTCTCTGCAAACTATAACACCCCTCTTCACTATCTACCACTCCTCCGACTTTGGTGTAATCCGCAAATTTACTAATCCATCCTTCAATACCCTCATCCAGATCATTTATAAAAATTACAAACAGCAGGGGCCCCAAAACAGATCCCTGAGGTACACCACTAGTAACTGAACTCCATGATGAATATCTCCCATCAACCACCACCCTCTGTCTTCTATCTGCTAGCCAATTCCTAATCCAATTAGCTAAGTCACTCTCAATCTCAACCTGTGCACCCTAATTCCCTCCTTATGGCCTCATAATTACCATTCCCCCAGCTATAACTACTGCCCCCAGCTTCATGCCTATCCCTATTCATCACTAAGGTGAACGTAACTGAACTGTGGTCACTATCACCAAAATGTTCACCAACCTCCAAGTCTAACACCTGGTCTGGCTCATTGCCCAGCACCAAATCCAATGTAGCCTCACCTCTGGTTGGCCTATCTACATACTGAGTCAAAAAACTTTCCTGCACACTTTGTACAAAAACTGACCCCTCTAACGAGCTAGAGCTAGAGCTATTCCAATCAATATTAGTAAAGTTAAAGTCCCCCATAACAATTACAATTACAAGGTTGGTGGTGTTGTGGATAGTCTGGAGGGATGTCTGAAGTTGCAGCTAGACATAGATAGGATGCAAGACTGGGCAGAGAAGTGGCAGATGGACTTCAACACAGATAAACGTGTGGTGGTCCATTTTGGCAGGATCATTGGGATGAAGGAGTATAATACAAAGGGTAGGAGTCTTGGCAGTGTTGAGGAGCAGAAGGAATTTGGGGTCCGGGTCCGTAGGACTCTTAAAGCAGCCCCGGAAGTGGAGGATGTGATCAAGAAGGCATATGGTGTACTGGTCTTCATTAATCGAGGGATTGAGTTTAGGAGTCAGGAGGTAATGCTGCAACTTTATAAGACCCTTAGAACATAGAACATTACAGTACACAACAGGCCCTTCGGCCTTCGATGTTGCGCCAACCAATTAAGAAAAAGCAATGACCCTCCAACCTAAACCATTCCCTTTTCATCCATAAACTTATCTACTAACCTCTTAAATGCCACCAAACTTGGCGCATCTACAACTGCAGCAGGCAGCGCATTCCATATCCTTACCACCCTCTGGGTAAAGAACCTACCTCTGACACCCGTCCTATAACTACCACCCATTAATTTAAAGCTATGTCCCCTCGTGCTAGCTTTCTCCATCCTCGGAAAAAAGCTATCACTGTCCACCTTATCTAAACCTCTAATCATCTTATATGTTTCAATAAGGTCTCCTCTTAGCCGCCTTCTTTCTAACGAAAACAACCTCAAATCCCTCAGACTCTCTTTATAAGACCTGCCCTCCATACCAGGCAACATCCTGGTAAACCTCCTCTGTACTCTCTCCAATGCCTCCACATCTATTTATGGATGAAAAGGGAATGGTTGAGGTTAGAGGGTCATTGCTTTTTGTTAATTGGTCGGCGCCACATCGAAGGCTGAAGGGCCTGTTCTGCACTGTAATGTTCTATATCTTTCTTATAATGCGGGGACCAGAACTGTTCACAATACTCCATGTGCGGCTACACTAGAGTTTTGTACAGTTGCAACATGACGTTGCGGCTCCGAAATTCAATCCCCCTACCAATAAAAGCTAAGACTCCGTATGCCTTCTTAACAACCTTATCGACTTGATTGCCAGCTTTCAGGAATCTATGCACAAATACACCAAGATCCCTCTGTTCATCAACACTATTAAGGTTTCTACCATTAGCACTATACTCTATACATTTGTTATTCCTACCAAAGTGAATTACCTCACACTTTTCTGCATTAAACTCCATTTGCCACCTCTCGGCCCAGCTCTGCAACTTGTCCAAGTCTCTCTGCAAACTATAGCACCCCACTTCACTATCTACCACTCCACCGACTTTGGTGCCATCAGCAAATTTAGTAATCCATCCTTCTATACATTCGTCCAGATCATTTATAAAGATTACAAACAGCAGAGGCCCCAAAACAGATCCCTGAGGTACACCACTTGTCACCGAACTCCATGATGAATAATTCCCATCAACCACCACCCTCTGTCTTCTATCTGCTAGCCAATTCCTAATCCAATTAGCTAAATCACCTTCAATCCCATACATATGCATTTTCTGCAGAAGCCTTCCATGAGGAACCTTATCGAAAGCCTTACTAAAGTCCATATATATCACGTCAACTGCCTTACTCTTATCCACCTCTTTGGTCACTTTTTCAAAAAAATCAATAAGGTTAGTGAGGCACAACCTACCCTTCAGAAAACCATGCTGACTATCCCCAATCAATTCATTTCTCTCTAATGAACTGTAAATCCTATCCCTAATAATTATTTCCAAAACTTTGCTCACAACAGAAGTAAGACTCACCAATCTATAATTCCCAGGAAAGTCTCTATTCCCCTTCTTGAACAATCGGATAACATTCGCTATCCTCCAATCTTCTGGCACTATACCTGTAACCAACGACGACCCGAAGATCAGAGCCAAAGGCTCTGCAATCACCTCTCTTGCCTACCAGAAAATCCTAGGGTAAGGATTCTTAGTCTAATATTCTCTGCAAACCTTGATTTTGTTTTTGTCATTTCCTAATTTATCATGTCCTCTACTGTTTGATTCACTGAGAATTGTGATGATCCATGCATCATATGGATTCCTATATTGATCATTAGATATCACAGGATTAAACTATTCAACCCTTTGAGTTTGCTCTGCCATTCAAACATGGCTGATAAGTTTCTCAATACCATTCTCCTACTTTTTCCCCATAAGCTTGAATACACTTATTAATCAAGAACCTATCTATCTCTATCTTAAATATATTCAAAGACCTGGCCTTCACAGCTTCTGTGGCAATAAACTCCATTGATTCCTCTTCACTTTGGTTCTAAAGAGTCAGCTTTTAACTCTGCGGCTGTGTCCTTGGATCCTAGCCTCTCTGACAAATGGAAACGTCTGCCTCACATCCACTCTATCCAGACCTTTCTGTATTCTGTAAGTTTCAAAGAGACTTGATGAGCTGAAGGACTTCTTTCTGCAGTGTAGGGTTCTTTCTATGAAATTCCCCCCTCGTCCTTCTAAGCTCCCATCAATGCAGGCACCTGGAGTCCTCAAATGTTCATTATAGGTCAAGCTTTTCATTCCTGGGATCATTTTCATGAACCCCCTCTGGACCCTCTCTTGGGCCAGTGCATCCTTCCTGCGATACAGAGCCCAAAATTGCTCACAATTTTACAAATATGGTCTGACCCAGAGCCTTATATAGCCTCAGCAGTACATCCTTGCTTTTGCATTCTAGTCCTCTCGAAATAAATGCTAACATAGTATTTGCCTTCCTAACGATCAAGTCAACCTGCAAGTTAACCTTAAGAGAATTCTGAATTATAATTCCCAAGTCTATTTGTGCTTTCAATTTTTGAATTTTCTCCCCATTTAGAAAATAATTCACCTTTCTTGGCATCCCTTTTAAGAAATGTGGATTCTATTATCATAAACTCTGATAGTTTAGTCTTTTGCTATTAAGAAAATATTTAGATGTCTTTCTCAAGTACCAAGTGGATGCTCCCTTTTTTTATTTTCCGCTAGTTGAACTACATCTGCATCAACTTTGCCCACACACTTTATCAGTATATGTCCATTTTGTAACTTTATCCTCCTGTGCTTCCTAACTTAGCGCAGAACTACATTGTAACCAGAGTGACCACTATTTGTACGCTTTTGAGCATATGCTGCATATTGGGAGTCTGAATTTAACAAATGTGAAGTTTACTGCAGAAGGAAAGTATACTGTAACTGGTCGAATCCTTAGAAACATTAGCATAAGAGGGATCTAGACATGCAGATCCACAGTTCCATGAAGGTGGCAATTAAGATGGACAAAGTGGTCAAAAGGGCATATGGCATAAAAGCAAATTGGAAAATCAAGTGGCAGCTGTAAAAGATTTGAATTAGGCTGCGTTTGGAATATTGTGTACAATTAGAACATAGAACATAGAACACTACAGCACAGAACAGGCCCTTCGGCCTTCGATGTTGTGCCGACCAAAATAAAAAGCAATGCCCTCCAAACTAAACCATTCCCTTCTCTTCCATATACTTATCAATTAACCTCTTAAACGCCACCAAACTTGGCGCATCTACAACAGCTGCAAGGCAGGGCATTCCACTCCCTAATCACTCTTTGAGTAAAGAACCTACCTCTGATATCCGTCCTATAACTCATACCCCTTAATTTAAAGCTGTGTCCCCTCGTGCTAGCTTTCTCCATCCTAGGAAAAAGGCTACCACTGTCCACCCTATCTAAACCTCTAATCATCTTATATGCTTCAATAAGATCCCCTCTTAGCCGCCTCCTTTCTAACAAAAACAACCTCAAATCCTTCAACCTCTCTTCATAGAACCTGCCCTCCATACCAGGCAACATCCTGGTAAACCTCCTCTGTACCCTCTCCAATGCCTCCACATCTTTCTTATACTGTGGGGACCAGAACTGCACACAATACTCCAAGTGCGGCCGCACTAGAGTTTTGTACAGTTGCAACATGATGCTGCGGCTCCTAAATTCAATCCCCCTACCAATAAAAGCTAAGACTCCATATGCCTTCTTAACAACTTTATCCACTTGACTGCCTACTTTCAGGGATCTCTTGACACATACACCCAGATCCTTCTGTTCCTCAACACTATTAAGAGCCCTACCATTAGCCCTATACTCTACACATTTATTGTTCCTGCCAAAGGGCATTACCTCACACTTTTCCACATTAAACTCCATTTGCCACCTCTCGGCCCAGCTCTGCAACTTGTCCAAGTCACTCTGTAAACTAACACACCCCTCTTCACTATCTACCACACCACCAACTTTCGTATCATCTGCAAATTTACTGATCCATCCCTCAATACCCTCATCCAGATCATTTATAGAAATTACAAACAGCAGGGGCCCCAAAACAGACCCCTGAGGCACACCACTCGTCACCGAACTCCACGATGAATATCTCCCATCAACCACCAACCTCTGTCTTCTATCTGCCAGCCAATTCCTAATCCAATTAGCTAAATCACCCTCTATTCCACACATCTGCATTTTCTGTAGACGTCTTCCATGGGCCACCTTATCAAACGCCTTACTAAAGTCCATATATACTACATCAACCGCCTTACCCCCATCCACCTCTCTGTTCACTTTCTCAAAAAACTCAATGAGGTTAGTAAGGCATGACCTACCCTTCACAAAACCATGCTGACTATCCCCAATCAATTCATTTCTCTCTAAATAACTATAAATCCTATCCCTATAATTCTCTCCAATACCTTGCCCACCACAGAAGTAAGACTCACTGGCCTATAATTCCCAGGAAGGTCTCTCTTCCCCTTCTTAAACAATGGGACCACATTCGCCATCCTCCAGTCCTCCGGAACCACACCCGTAACCAACTAGGACCTGAAGATCAGAGCCAGAGGCTCTGCAATCTCCTCTCTTGCCTCCCAGAGAATCCTAGGGTAAATCCCGTCCGGCCCAGGGGACTTATCCAACTTCAAACCCTCGAGAATTTCTAACACATCCTCCCTATCTACTACAATACTCCCCAATTTGCAACCCTGTACCTCAGTGCTCTACACAGCTACATTTCCAGCACTCTGCGTGAATACCGAAGAGAAATATTTATTCAGTGCCTCACCAATCTCTTCAGGCTCCACGCACAACTTCCCACTGCTGTCTATGACTGGCCCTAATCTTGCCCTACCCAATCTTCTATTCTTAACATATCTAAAGAAAGCTTTAGGATTCTCCTTAATCCTATCAGCCAAAGTCTTCTCGTGTCCTCTCTTAGCTCTCCTCAATTCACTCTTTAGCTCCCTCCTGGCTAATATATAGCTATCCATTGCACTAACTGAGCCTTCAAGCCTCATCCTGACATAAGCCTCCTTTTTCCTTTTAACCAGCAAATCAACTTTTTTCGTACACCAAGGTTCTCTTACTCGACCATTTCCTCCTTGCCTGACAGGGACATACTTATCGAGGACTCGCAGCAGCTGCTCCTTGAATAAGCTCCACATTCCAGATGTTCCCAGTCCCTGTAGCTTCCTAGTCCAATCTATGCACCCTAATTCTCTCCTGATGGCCTCATAATTACCCTTCCCCCAGCTACAACTACTGCCCCCAGCTTCATGCCTATCCCTATCCATCACTAAGGTGAACGTAACCGAATTGTGGTCACTATCACCAAAATGTTCACCAACTTCCAAGCCTAACACCTGGTCTGGCTCATTGCCCAGCACCAATCCAATGTAGCCTCACCTCTAGTTGGCCTATCTACATACTGAGTCAAAAAACCTTCCTGCACACTCTGTACGAAAACTGACCCCTCCAACGAGCTAGAGCTATAGCAGTGTACACTACGGGAAGGATGTTGATGCATTGCAAAGAAAGGAGAAAAGATTTACCAGGATGTTGTCTGGTTTGGAGGACAAGTACTATGGAGAAAGGTTGAACAAAGACCCGGGTTCCGGGTCCACAGGACTCTTAAATCGGCCTCGCAGGTGGAGGATGTTTTCAAGAAGGGTATGATGTCCTAGCCTTCATTAGTCAAGAGATTGAGTTTAGGAGTCAGGAGGTGATGCTGCAACTTGGTAAGACCCTTGTCAGACCCAACTTGGAACATAAGAGCATAAGAAATAGGAGCATTAGTAGGCCTTGGAGCCTGTCCCGCCATTCAGCAAGATCATGGCTGATCTGAAGTGGATCAGTTCCACTTTCCCGTTTTCTCCCCATAACCCTTAATTCCCTTGTCTGTCAGAAATCTATCTGCCCATGACTTAAATATATTCAACAAGGTAGCCTCCACCACTTCAACGGACAGAGAATTCCAGAGACTCACCATCCTTTGAGTGAAGAAGTTCCCCCTAAACTGTCCTCCCCCCTCACTTTGAGGCTGTGCCCTCTAATTCTGCTTTCCTTTCTAAGCGGAAAGAACCTCTCTATCTCTACCCTATCTAGCCCCTTCATTACCTTGTAAGTCTCTATAAGATCCCCCCTCAGCTTTCTAAACTGCAATGAATTCAGGCCCAGTCTATTTAATCTCTCCTCATAAGCTAACCCCCTGGTATCAGCCTGCTGAACCTTTTCTGTACTTCCTTCAAGGCCAATATTTCCTTATGTGAACATAAGTGTGCAAATAAGTGGTCCAAAACTGCACACAGTACTCCAGTTGTGGCCTCACCAGTGCCTTGTACAGTTGCAGCAAGATCTCCCTGCTTTTATATTCTGTCCCTCTCGCTATAAATGTCAACATTCCATTCGCCTTCTTGATCACCTGCTGCACCTGCAGACTGAGTTTTTGCGATTCATGCACAAGGACCCCCAGGTCCCTCTGTACAGTAGCATACTGCAGCTTTTCACCCCTTAAATAATATTCCTTTCTATTATTATTTCTACCAAAATAGATAACCTCACATTTGCTAACATTATACTCTATCTGCCGGGTCCTCACCCACTCACTCAGCCTATCCAGATCTCTGCACACATTCTGCGTCCTCCATGCAATTCACTTTTCCATTCATCTTTGTGCCATCAGCAAATTTTGTTACCCTACACTCAGCTGCCTCCTCCACATCATCTATGTATATGGTAAACAGTTGAGGCCCCAGCACCAATCCCTGCGGCACTTCACTAGTCACCAACTAACAACCAGAAAAGCATCCATTGATTCCAACTCTCTGCTTCCTGTTAGATAACCAAGCTTCAATCCACGCTAACACTTGACCCCCAGCTCCGTGTACCCTAACCTTGTGCAGCAATCTTTTGTGAGGCACCTTATCAAACACCTTCTGGAAATCTAAAAGCATCACATCCATCGGTTCCCTTCTGTCTATCGCATTAGTCACATCTTCATAAAAATCCAGTAAATTCGTTAAACACAACTTCCCCTTCACAAATCTGTGCTACGTCTGCTTGATCAAACCATTCTTTTCTAGGTGCCTCGTTATTTCTTCTTTGATGAAGGATTCAAGCATTTTTCCAACTACAGATGTTAAGCTAACCGGCCTATAGTTCTCTGCTTTTTGTCTCCTACCTTTTTTAAACAGCGGCATAACTTTAGCTGTTTTCCAATCCGCCAGCACTTGCCCAGAGTCTACTGAATTTTGATAAATAATTACTAAGGCATTGGCTATTACTTCTGCCAGTTTTTTCAGACCCTGGCTTGCATTCCATCTGGTCCCAGGGACTTGTCTATCTTCAGTCTCAAAGAACAAAACAGCATGGGAAACAGGCCCTTCGGCCCAATGAGCCCGCGCCGCCACCCTGATGTTCCCACCTCTACCCTCGATCCCTGGCCATGTTTATAGATCTATGGATTAAAATCAAATTTGAGACAGTTGAGGGAGAATTTGTTTTGCCAATTAGCCTAAGAGCACATCTTTGGGATGTGGGATGAAACCGGAGCGCCCGGAGAAAACCCACGCAAGCACGGAGAATGCGCAGACTCCCACAGACACAGGCCCAAATCCATGTATCTGCACAGCACAGCGATAGTCACTGAGCTGTCGTGTTGCCCATCAAATGGTCCAGGTCAAGAGTACACTAATGACGTGGAGCACTAGAATACTCTCGAAAAAGATCCAAGAGCAGCCCTCTCATGACCCATCGCGTGTATGCCCCTCGTTAGACAACAAGGTGGACCAAAGCACCTGTAGGATAAAAACAAGTACATCAATATCATCATCTATTTACACACTTCCCAGGGACTCCCAAGGCTCATGATCCCTTTTTTAAATCAGTTTTCTATACCCCTCCATTCCCATTCTGTTCATGTGCCCATCTAAGTATTTCTTAAATAACTCCAGAGTACCTGCCTCCACCACTTTCCTTGGCAGCGCATTCCATACCCCCACCACCCTCTGTGTGAAAAAACTCCCTCTAGCATCCAAATTATACCTTACCCACCTCACCCTAAGCCCGTGACCCCTCGTGCTATTTGAGTCCATCCTAGGAAAAAGCTTAACCCTGTTTACTCTATCTATCCCCTTCATAATCTTGTACACCTCTATCAGATCTCCTCTAAGTTTACGTCTTTCTAAGGAAAACAGTACCAATTTGCCTAATCTCTCCTCGTAACTCAGACCTTCCATACCAGGCAGCATCCTGGTAAACCTCCTCTGCACTCTCTCCAGAGTCTCCACGTCCTTCCGGTAGCAAGGCGACCAGAACTGGACGCAGTATTCCAAATGAGGTCTAACCAATGTTTTATAAACTGCAACATTAAAGGCCAGCTCTTGTACTCTATACCCCTTCCTATAAAGGCTAGCATACCATATGCTTTCTCCACAAGCATATGGCACTTGTTCTGCCACCTTCAGAGACTTATGCACCTGCACCCCCAGGTCCCTTTGCATTTCTATACTCTTAATAGGTCTACCCTTTATCATATACCTCCCCCCGACATTCTTTCTCCCGAAATGCATCACCTCACATTTATAAGGATTGAATTCCATCTGCAAAGGGCCTGTTTGTGCTGCAATTTTTCTATATTCTAAATTGACCCTAGTTTCAGGTGGATTAGGAGGGTAAATACGTGGGGTTACGGGGATAGGGTGGGGTTGTTGTTGGTGCAGACTTGATGGGCTGAAAGGCCTCGTACAGAATACTGCAGGCATTCTATGATAACAAACAGCAATAGACCAAGCACTGAGTCCTGAGGCACACCATTAATCACAGGCCTTTAGTCAGACAGGGATCCTTCCACCATTACCCTCTGCTTCCTACCATTAAGCCAATTGTATATCCACTTTGCCAGCTTTCCCTAGATTTCATGTTATCTAACCTTCCAGAGCAGCTTACAATGTGGAACTTTATCAAAGGCCTTACTGAAGTCCATAAAGACTATATCAACTATCCTGCCCTTATCAACCTTCCTGGTCACTTCATCAAAGGACCCTAACGAATTACTAAGACATGATCTCCCATGCACAAAGCCGTGCTGACTGCTCCTAATCAACTCTTCTCTTTCCAAATGCCTGTATATCTCATCCCTCAGAATCCTCTCTGGTTACTTACCCAGCACAGATATTAAGGCTACCAGTCTATAATCCCGGGTTTTTCTTTGTCATCTAACCTAACATCTCTTTCATGGTTGAAAATCACATTGTTTTATAATGATCCTGTGATGTAGCTTGGGGCATTTAATTTCATTAAAGGCACTGTATAGAAATGGTTGTAGGCAAACATACTGTTGCTATCTGTTCCGAATGTGATAACACATCAATTTATTGGTTTACTGACCTCTAACACGTTGAACTGGCTTATATCCTCGCTGCAAGTAGATGGCTGTAATGCTTAAGAGAATCATGTAGAGAATGAGGCTGCACAGATTCAGCCACCAAATTACCTATTGGCAGGTGAAAGTATAGTTAGTTTACATCCAAAGAATTCCTTAAATTAGCTTTTCATATGGGCAGAACAGTAGAAAATGGAATTTAACCCTGAAAAGTGAGAGGATGTATTTTGGGGGTTGGGTCTAACAAGGCAAAGGAATGCACAATGTATGGTAAAATGTTAAGAAATACAAAGCACCAGAGATCTTGGAGGTGCAGGTTCAAAAATGCCAAAAAGCAGCAAATCAGGTAGGTGAGGTGGTTATCAAGATATGTTGGATACTTGACTTTGGGGCAGCATGATGGCACAGTAGTTAATTCTGCTGCCTCACAGTGCCAGGGACCCTGGTTCAATTCTGGCCTTGGGTGACTGTGCAAACTCTGCACATTCTCCCTGTGTCTGCATGGGTTTCTTCTGGGTGCACTGGTTTCCTCCCACATTCCAAGTACGTGCAGGGAGGTGGATTGACTAGGCTAAATTGCCCCTTAGTATCTAAGATGTGTAGGCTAAATAAATTAGCCATGGGAAATGTGTGGGGTTATGGAGATAGAGCAGGGAAAAGGACTGGGATACAATACTCTGTCAGAGAGTTGGTGCAGATGCAGTAGGCCAAAAGGCCTATTTTGAATTTTGGGATTCTGGCTATAGAAAACCTGACTATAGAAAAAAAGAGCAGGGGGGGTTATGATGCAGCTGTATAAAATGCTCGTTAGTTAAAGCTAGAGTACCATGTACAGTTCCAGTCACCACACTTTGGGAAGGATATGATTGCACTAAAACGGATGCAGAGAAAATTCACCAGAACAATGCCCGAGCTGGATTATTTCAGCTAAGAACAGAAGTTGGTTAGGCTGGGGTTGTTTCTGAGAAGCAACTTCATAGTGGTGTACAAAATTATGAGAAATATGGATAAGAGTAAGAAGAAGAATAGGAAAAAACTTTTCCACTTAGTGGAGAGGTCAATAACCAGGGAGCATAGATTTTAGGTAAGTAATAGGAAATTTAGAGGGTGTTTGAGGAAAAACGTCCTGAGACTTGGACAAGTTGCACAGCTGGGCCGAGAGGTGGCAAATGGAGTTTAATGTGGAAAAGTGTGAGGTAATGCACTATGGCAGGAATAATAAATGTGTAGAGTATAGTGCTAATGGTAGGATTCTTAGTAGTCTTGATGAACAGAGGGATCTTGGTGTGTATGTGCATAGATCCCTGAAAGTAGGCAGTCAAGTCGAGAAGGTTGTTAAGAAGGCATATGGAGTCTTAGCTTTTATTGGTAGGGGGATTGAATTTCGGAGCTGCAACATCATGTTGCAACTGTACAAAACTCTAGTGCGGCCGCACTTGGAGTATTGTGTGCAGTTCTGTCCCCACATTATAAGAAAGATGTGGAGGCATTGGAGAGGGTACAGAGGAGGTTTACCAGGATGTTGCCTGGTATGGAGGGCAGGTCTTATGAAGAGAGGCTGAGGGATTTGAGGTTGTTTTCGTTAGTAAGGAGGCAGCTAAGAGGGGACCTAATCGAAACATATAAGATGATTAGAGGTTTAGATAGGGTGGACAGTGATAGCCTTTTTCCTAGGATTGAGAAAGCTAGCACGAGGGGACACAGCTTTAAATTAAGGGGTGATAGTTATAGGACGGATATCAGAGGCAGGTTCTTTACCCACAGGGTGGTTCGGGAGTGGAATGCCCTGCCTGCAGCAGTTGTAGATGCGCCAAGTTTGGTGGCGTTTAAGAGGTTAGTTGATAAGTTTATGGAAGAGAAGAGAATGGTTTAGTTTGGAGGGGCATTGCTTTTTAGAACATAGAACATTACAGCACAGAACAGGCCCTTCGGCCTTCGATGTTGTGCCGACCAAAATAAAAAGCAATGCCCCTCCAAACTAAACCATTCCCTTCTCTTCCATATACTTATCAATTACCTCTTAAACGCCACCAAACTTGGCGCATCTACAACAGCTGCAGGCAGGGCATTCCACTCCCTAATCACTCTTTGAGGAAAGAACCTACCTCTGATATCCGTCCTATAACTCATACCCCTTAATTTAAAGTTGTGTCCCCTCGTGCTAGCTTTCTCCATCCTAGGAAAAAGGCTATCACTGTCCACCCTATCTAAACCTCTAATCATCTTATATGCTTCAATAAGATCCCCTCTTAGCCGCCTCCTTTCTAACGAAAACGCGTTATATATTATATAACGTTTTATATTGGTCGGCGCAACATCGAAGGCCGAAGGGCCTGTTCTGTGCTGTAATGTTCTATGTTCTAAACATTTTCACTCAAAAGATGGTGAGAATCTGATGCTCACAGAAAGGCCAGTACAGGCGGGAACCCTCACATTTACAAAGCATTCAGGTGAACACTTGAAACAGCATAGCATACAAGACTGTAGACCAAATGTTGGAAAATGAGATTAGAATAGATAGATGCTTGATGACCAGCAATGATTTGATGGGCCAAAGGGTCTCCTTCTGTGCTATAAAACTCTGATTCTATTTGATAGAATCTGAGCAGCATCTTGTAAACATTCATTAACAATGTGATAAATCAGGGGGATTTCCAGAAACCGACATTACTTCACCAAACAGCATCAAAGTAACTCAATAACAGCACTACACACATTCAACAATCCTCAGTGATGTGTTGCAGGCAAGTTTAGACTCTCTCACCTCACAAAGTGTGCAGCAGATTAGGAATCCTGGACAAGGGAGACAACATCTCCAGCCAACTAAGTAACATTTGTCCCATCTAAGCATTGGGAAAAGACTGTCCCCAGCAAGAAAGAATTAAACCATCTCCCCTTGAAATTCAAAGCCTGATGAGAACAGAAGATCATAAGAAACAGGAGCAGGAGTAGGCCATCTAGCCCTTCAAGCCTGCCCCGCCATTCAATAAGATCATGGCTGATCTTGTAGTGGTTCAGCTCCCCATAACCCTTAATTCCCTTATGATCAGAAATCTATCTACCTGTGACTTCAACATATTCAACGAGGTAGCCTCCACTGCTTCAACGGGCAGAGAATTCCAGAGATTCACTATCCTCTGAGAGAAGTGTTCCTCCTCAACTCTGTTCTAAACTGACGCCCCCTTATTTTGAGGCTGTGTCCTCTAGTTCTGGTTTCCTTTCTAAGTGGAAAGAATCTCTCTGCCTCCACCCTATCTAGTGCCTTCATTATCTTATATCTCTCTATTGTCAACATCCAGACAGTTCCCACAGATCAGAAACCAAACTGGACCAATCACATAAATGCTTAGGCTTCAAAGCAATCAGAGGCTAGGAATTCTGCGATGAGTAATTGACCTTCTAGGTTCCCTAAACCTTGACTCAATGGTTGGTAAATTGATGGACAGGATAGTGAGGGACAGAATTTATGAACATTTAGAGAAGTTTAGTATGATCAGAAATAATCAGCACGGCTTTGTCAAGGGCATGTCATGTCTTACGAACCTAGTTATTTGAAAATGTGACTGAACACATTGACGAAGGAAGAGTGGTGGATGTGGTTAAATGGATTTCAGCAAGGCATTTGATTAGGTCCCCCATACAAGACTTCTTGAGAAGGTGAGAGGGCATGGGATCCAAGAGACTACTGCCTTGTGGATGCAGAATTGGCTTGCCTGCAGAAGGCAGACAGTGGTTCTGGATGGGTCTTTTTCTGCATGGAGGTCGGTCACCAGTGGAGTGCCCCAGGGATCTGTTCTAGGATCCTTGCTGTTTGTTATTTTCATAAATGACCTGCATGAGGAAGTGGAGGGATGGGTTAGTAAGTTTGTCAACGACGTGAAGGTTGGTGGTGTTTTGGATAGTCTGGAGGGATGTCAGAAGTTGCAGCCAGACATAGATAGTATGCAAGGCTGGGCGGAGAAGTGGCAGATGGACTTCAATGTGGATAAATCTGTAGAGGTCCATTTTGGCAGGTCCAATGGGATGAAGGTGTGCCATATCAAGGGTAAGAGTCTTGGCAGTGTTGAGGAGCGGAAGGAACTTGGGGTTCGGGTCCATAGGACTCTTAAATCAGTCTCGCAGGCAGAGGATGTAGACAAGAAGGCATATGGTGTGCTAGTCTTCATTAATCGAGGGCTTGAGTTTAGGAATCGGGAGGTAATGCTGCAACTTTTTAAGACCCTTGTCAGACCCCACTTGGAGTACTGTGTGCAGTTCTGGACGCCTCACTATAGGAAGGATGTGGAAGCTATTGAGCAGGTGCAGGGGAGATTTACAAGGATGTTGCCTGGATTGGGGGGCATGCCTTATGAAGATAGGTTGAGGGAACTAGGTCTCTTCTCCCTGGAGAGACAAAGATTGAGAGGCGACCTGATAGAGGTTTATAAACTGTTGAGAGGTATAGATGACTATATGACTTCAGTGGTTGGAAAGCTGATGGAGAGGCTTCTGAGGAATAAGATATATGAACATTTGGAGAAGTTTGGACTGATTAGAAATAGTCAGCATGGTTTTGTCAAGGGCAGGTCATGCCTTACGAGCCTAGTTGAGTACTTCGAAAATGTGACTGAACACATTGACAAAGGAAGGGCGATGGACGTAGTGTACGTGGACTTTAGTAAGGCATTTGATAAGGTCCCACATGCAAGGCTTCTGGAGAAGGTGAGAGGGCATGGGATCCAAGGGGCTTTGGCCTTGTGGATCCAGAACTGGCTTGCTGGCAGAAGGCAGAGAGTGGTTGTGGATGGGTCTTGTTCTGCATGGAGATCGGTAACCAGTGGAGTGCTCCAGGGATCTGTTCTGGGACCCCTGCTGTTTGTCATTTTCATAAATGACCTGGATGAGGAAGTGGAGGGATGGATTAGTAAGTTCGCCGACGATACTAAGGTTGGTGGTGTTGTGGATGGTCTGGAGGGATGCCAAAAGTTGCAGCAGGACATAGACAGAATGCAAGACTGGGCAGAGAAGTGGCAGATGGACTTCAACGTGGATAAACGTGTAGTGGTCCATTTTGGCAGGAATAATGGGATGAAGGAGTACAATATAAGGGGTAGGAGTCTTAGCTGTGTTGTAGAGCAGAAGGATCTTGGGGTCTGGGTCCATAGAACATAGAACACTACAGCACAAACAGGCCCTTCGGCCCACAAGTTGTGCCGAACACATCAAAAACCTACCCAGCCATAGACCTATCTATAACCCCCAATCCCATTGGATCCCATATACTCATCCAGAAGTCTTTTAAAAGACCCCAGCGAGTTCGCCTCGACCACCACCGATGGCAGCCGATTCCATTCACTCACCACCCTCTGAGTGAAAAACTTTCCCCTAGCATCTCCTCTGTACTTGCTTCCCTGCACCTTAAATCTGTGCCCTCTCGTCGCGACCATTTCAGCCCTGGGAAATAGTCTCTGAGAGTCCACCCTATCTATTCCTCTCAACATCTTGTAAACCTCTATCAGGTCGCCTCTCAACCTTCGTCTCTCCAGGGAGAACAGTCCCAGCTCCCTCAACCTGTCTTCATAAGGCATGCCTCCCAATCCAGGCAACATCCTTGTAAATCTCCTCTGCACCCTTTCAATAGCTTCCACGTCCTTCCTATAGTGAGGCGACCAGAACTGCGCACAGTACTCCAAGTGTGGTCTGACAAGGGTCCTATAAAGCTGCAGCATTACTTCCTGACTCCTGAACTCAATCCCTCGATGAATGAAGGCCAGTACACCGTAAGCTTTCTTAACCACATCCTCCACCTGGGAGGCCGATTTGAGAGTCTTATGGACCCGGACCCCAAGATCCCTCTGCTCTTCCACACAGCTAAGACTCCTACCTTTGATAGTGTACTCATTCATCCCGTTGGATCTGCCAAAATGGACCACAACACATTTATCCGCGTTGAAGTCCATCTGCCACTTCTCCGCCCAGTCTTGCATCCTGTCGATGTCATGCTGCAACTTCTGACATCCCTCCAGACCATCCACAACACCACCGACCTTCGTGTCATCGGCGAACTTACTCACCCATCCCTCCACTTCCTCATCCAGGTCATTTATGAAAATGACAAACAGCAAGGGTCCTAGAACAGATCCCTGGGGCACTCAGTCCATAGGACTCTTAAATCAGCCTCGCAGGTGGAGGAAGTGGTCAAAAAGGCGTACTGTGTACTGGCCTTCATTAATCGAGGAATAGAGTTTAGGAGTCAGGAGGTAATGATGCAGTTCTATAAGACTCTTGTCAGACCCCAGTTGGAGTATTGTGCGCAGTTCTGGTCGCCTCATTATAAGAAGGATGTAGAGGCTATTGAGAGAGTTTAGAGGAGATTTACAAGGATGTTGCCTGGATTGGGAGGCAGGCCTTATGAAGATAGGTTGAGGGAGCTGGGACTCTTCTCACAGGAGAGACGTAGGTTGAGAGGCGACCTGATAGAGGTTTATAAAATGTTGAGAGGAATAGATAGAGTGGATTCTCAGACTATTTCCCCAGGCTGAAATGGTCACTATGAGAGGACACAGATTTAAGGTACAGGGAAGCAAATACAAAGGAGATGTCGGGGTAGGTTTTTCACTCAGAGGGTGGTGAGTGAATGGAACCGACTGCCGTCGGAGGTTGTTGAGGCAAACTCACTGGGGTCTTTTAAGAGACTTCTGGATGAGTATATGGAAAAGAATAGGATAGGGGGTTATAGATAGGTCTGTGGATTGGTAGATGTGATCGGCGCAACTCGTGGGCCGAAGGGCCTGTTTGTGCTGTATTGTTCTATGTTCTATGGGGTGGATTCTCAGAGGCTTTTCCCAGCGTTGAAATGTTTGCTATGAGAGGACACAGGTTTAAGGTGCTGAGGAGATGTCAGGGGTAAATTTTTCACTCAGAGGGTGGTGAGTGAGTGGAATTGGCTCCCCTCGGTGGTGGTACAGGCCAACTCACTGGGATCTTTTAAGAGACTTCGGGATGAGTACATGGGATTTAATGTGATTGAGAGTTATAGATAGGTATGGATATGATCAGCGCAACTTGTCGGCCGAAGGGCCTATTTGTGCTTTAGTATTCTATGTTCTACCATCTACAAGGATGGAAGAGTGTGATGGAATACTGTCCACTTGTTGGGATGAGTACAGCTTTCATCTACAGTCAAAAAACACAGAATATCAAGGACAAAGCAGCCTGCTTGATTACCACCCCACCCATCATCCAAAACATACACTCCCTCCCACGCTGGACAGCAGCAGCAGTGTGTACCAACTACAGGATGCCCTACAACAACACACCAAGGGTTCTTCAACAACACCTTCCAAATCCAAAACTTCTAACAACTGGAAGGACAATGGCAGTAAATGCACGTGAACATTCCACATATATATTCCTCTGTACACCATCCTGATTTGGAACGATATCACTGTGCCTTCACTGTAGAAGAGTCAAGATCCTGGATTTCCATGCCGAACAGCATTGTGGGTGTGGTTCAAGAAAGCAGTTCATCACCACTTTCTCAAAAGGTATTTAGGGATGAGCAATAATTGCTGGCCTTGCCAGAAATGTTCAAATCCAATGAAAGAACCCAGAAGAATCTTCATGGCAGCATTTGACCAAAATTGATACTAAGGAATCTTTACAGAAGATCAAATGGAACCAAGGAGAAAGTTCAGTCTGGGGAAATGCCTGACATAGCAAAAAGATTTAATGATTAGACACCAACCACAACCACAGGACATCACTGCAGCTGTTCTTCAAAAGCATCCTTGACCCAGTCACCCAACCTAGAAAGAGATAGTTCTGATGCAGTTGAGAAATATCACTATCTGCAGAATGGTAGGTACAGCAATGCCAGAACTCGGTGAAAACTAGAGACAAAGAACAAAATTAAACAGAAAGAAAGATGCTTATGATGGAAATCAGATAGATTATACAAGTGAGAACCATGCTGAATATTGGAAATTCAAAGAGGAAATGATCAGGAAAGAACAGGCGGGGGGTGAGGGGAGGCGGCGGGGGGAGGGGAGGGGAGGCGGCAGGAGCAAAATGAGAAGACCCTGGCAGCTAACGCAAAAGGGAATCCAAAGCTCATTACTATTAAATGGTGAAAAGATACAGAGAGGAGAGGTGGTCTGATATGTACAAAATAGACCATCTCCACAAGGAAATGGAGGTATGATTTATTGATAACAGAGTTATAAAAACAGAAAATACTGGAAATGCTCAGTGGGTTTCAGCATGTCTGGAGAAGAAACTGTCTGTAACCTTTGATCAGAACTGGGAAAGGTGACAGATTGTTGTTTGCAATAACTCCCATATAGTAAATTCCACAAGACTTAACCATCTGGCAAGAATGGACAGTTTAAATGGTGAATTCAGAAAGTTTGACCATTACAAAAGAACAATTCAGAAAATAAAAAGCAGTGTCAATTAACAGTGACTCATTATGAAATCTTTGCCTTTATTATGAAGAGTTATGGGTACAAAAGCACTGAAGCTGCAGTAAACAATTATAAATCATTTGTTGAAATATTCAGTTCAAATCTGGACACCATATCTTTAGGAAGATGAAGAGGCTGTGAAGGGGGTGCAGTGACAATTTACAAGAATACCAGAGATGAAGGATTTCAGTTACATAGAGATACTAAAGAAACCAGTGCTATTCACTTTAGAGCAGAGAATGCCAAGAGAAAATTTAGTAGAAGCATAAGAGTTTTGATATAGTAATAAGGAGAACCAGTTTCCAGTTGCAAAAGGATAAGTAACTAGAGATCATAAATTTAAGATAATTTGTAAAAGATTCAGAGGTGGCATGAAATGACAGTGTTATTATTTTAAACGCAACAAGTAGTTGCAATCTGGAATCACTGATTCAGTAGTATTCAGTATAAGATTCACACATAAAAACTTAGAAAGGAAAATGGATTATTATTTATAGCAAAAACATTTGCAGGACTATGGGGGAAAGGCATGGAAGTGGACTAATTGGATATCTCAACCAAAGAGCTGAAATAGTCAACTGGCTTTCTTTTATGCTATTATTTTGTAAAATTCACATTTGGAAAAGCAATATCTTGTGGGATAGTTATCTAACAGTGCCTGGCTTATTGGAAGAGGCAAGAAATGAGATCTGATATTTCATAGGCCGTGTTGAAATAGTGTTGACCAGTGAGTTGGCGCAAGCCAATAGGATTGAGACTACAGGCTGAGAGATTCAGCCAGAGTGAGGGTATTGGGGATTTGGAGCTAAGTGGGTAACAATTGGTAAGTATTAGTAAGTGTTTCTCTTTAGATTCGTCTACTTTAAAGATCAATAAACAACTGGACCAGTTAGAAAAGAGGTCCTCAGTAAGTGTGAACACTTAGGAATTTTAAACTACTGCGTGAGTCTCATAACTCACCTCAACTGCAAATAACGCAATGATTTTAGCAAGTGCAGAAAGACTGCAGCCAGAGTGAGATTTCAGCCAGAGTGAGGGTATCGGGAATTTAGAGCTGAGTGGGAATTTGGTGCTGAGGGGAAAGAGGAGCTCATCTTCGGGAGGAGCAAAGAGGCGAACCTGCAATGGAGACTCAAGAGCAAGTGAGAGATCAAAAGAAATCAAACCATGGCGTCATAGCCAGCAGATAAGTGTTTTGGGGCCCCTGCTGTTTGTAATTTTTATAAATGATCTGGATGAGGGTACTGAAGGATGGATTAGTAAATTTGCAGATGACACTAAAGTCGGTGGAGTGGTAGATAGTGAAGAGGGGTGTTATAGTTTGCAGAGAGACTTGGACAAGTTGCAGAGCTGGGCCGAGAGGTGGCAAATGGAGTTTAATGTGGAAAAGTGTGAGGTAATGCACTTTGGCAGGAATAATAAATGTGTAGAGTATAGGGCTAATGGTAGGATTCTTAATAGTGTTGATGAACAGAGGGATCTTGGTGTATATGTGCATAGATCCCTGAAAGTAGGCAGTCAAGTCGATAAGGTTGTTAAGAAGGCATATGGAGTCTTAGCTTTTATTGGTAGGGGGATTGAATTTCGGAGCCGCAACGTCATGTTGCAACTGTACAAAACTCTAGTGCGGCCGCACTTGGAGTATTGTGTGCAGTTCTGGTCCCCGACATTATAAGAAAGATGTGGAGGCATTGGAGAGGGTACAGAGGAGGTTTACCAGGATGTTGCCTGGTATGGAGGGCAGGTCTTATGAGGAGAGGCTGAGGGATTTGAGGTTGTTTTCGTTAGAAAGGAGGCGGCTAAGAGGAGACCTTATCGAAACATATAAGATGATTAGAGGTTTAGATAGGGTGGACAGTGATAGCCTTTTTCCTAGGATGGGGAAAGCTAGCACGAGGGGACACAGCTTTAAATTAAGGGGTGATAGTTATAGGACGGATATCAGAGGTAGGTTCTTTACCCAGAGGGTGGTTAGGGAGTGGAATGCCCTGCCTGCGGCAGTTGTAGATGCGCCAAGTTTGGTGGCGTTTAAGAGGTTAGTTGATAAGTTTATGGAAGAGAAGGGAATGGTTTAGTTTGGAGGGTCATTGCTTTTTTTTCATAATTGGTCTGCGCAACATCGAAGGCCGAAGGGCCTGTTCTGCACTGTAATGTTCTATGTTCTATGAAAGTGGCGGATATTCTAGGAATGTTTGTCTGGGGCTCTGCAAGACAACGTTCCAAGGAGACAAGGAGGTTTTGTTAGGACATGGGAACCGTGGTGCACGAAGGTTCTGGTGAACCTAGTCAGGAAGAAAAGAAAGGTGTATAAAAGGTTCAGAGAGCTAGGAGATGTTAGGGATCTAGAGGAGTATAAGGTGTGTAGAAGAGAGCTTAAAAAGGAAATTAGGAGAGCCCGAAGGGGTCATGAGAAGGCCTTGGTGGGTAAGATTAAGGAGAATCCCAAGGCCTTCTAAAAATATATGAAAAGTAAAAGGATGAGAAGGGATAGGACCTATAAAAGGTGAAGGGGGAAAAGTCTGTGTGAATCCGGAAGAAACGGCAGAGACGCTTAACGAGTACTTTGCCTCGGTATTCACGGTGGAAAGTACTAAGAACAAAGAACAACACAGCACGGGAAACAGGCCCTTCGGCCTAACGAGCCCATGCCGCCATCCTACTGTCTTAATGACATATAGAGACCAATATAGGGACAATTTGTTACCCAATCAGCCTAAGAGCACATTTTTGGGATGTGGGAGGAAACCGGAGCACCTGGAGAAAACCCATGCAACCATGGGGAGAACACGCAAACTCCTGCAGACACAGGCCCAAATCCATGTGTCTGCACAGCAACAGCGATAGTCTCTGAGCTGTCATCTGGGAGGTTGTACTGCAGGTTTGCGGCAAACGGAAAAGATTGAGAATGTGGATGTTAGGAAAGAGGATGTGTTAGATCTGTTAAATTTTATCAAGATAGACAAATCGCCAGGACCAGATGGGATGTACCCCAGGTTGTTGCGAGAAGTGAGGGAAGTGACTGCAGAGCCCCTGGCGATGATCTTTGCGTCGTCCATGGAAACAGGAGAGGTTCCGGAGGATTGCAGATGTGGCTCCTATTTTTAAGAAAGGGAACAAGGATAGTCCGGGAAATTATCGACCAGTGAGTCTGACTTCAGTTGTTGGTAAGCTGATGGAGAGGCTTCTGAGGGACAAGATTCATGAACATTTGGAGAAGTTTAGAACGATCAGAAATAGTCAGCATGGTTTTGTCAAGTGCAGGTCATGCCTTACGAGCCTAGGTGAGTTCTTCGAAAATGTGACTGAACACATTGACAAAGGAAGAGCGGTGGACATGATGTACATGGACTTTAGCAAGGCATTTGATAAGGTCCCCCATGCAAGGCTTCTGGAGAAGGTGAGAGGGCATGGGATCCAAGAAGCGACTGCCTTGTGGATCCAGAACTGGCTTGACGGCAGAAGGCAGAGAGTGGTTGTGGATGGGTTTTCTTCTCCATGGAGGTTGGTCACCAGTGGAGTGCCCCAGGGATCTGTTCTGGGACCCCTGCTGTTTGTCATTTTCATAAGTGACCTGGATGAGGAAGTGGAGGGATGGGTTAGTAAGTTCGCCGACGATACAAAGGTCAGTGGTGTTGTGGATGGTCTGGAGGGATGTCAAAAGTTGCAGCGGGACATAGACAGGATGCAAGACTGGGCGGAGAAGTGGCAGATGGACTTCAACGTGGATAAATGTGTAATGGTCCATTCTGGCAAGAATACTGGGATGAAGGAGTACAATATCAAGGGTAGGAGTCTCAGCTGTGTTGTAAAGCAGAAGGATCTTGGGGTCCGGGTCCATAGGACTCTTAAATCAGCCTCACAGGTGGAGGAAGTGGTCAAGAAGGTGTATGGTGTACTGGCCTTCATTAGTGGAAAAATTGAGTTTAGGAGTCAGGAGGTTATGATGCAGCTTTATAAGACCCTCGTCAGACCCCACTTGGAGTACTGTGCTCAGTTCTGGTCGCCTCACTGTAGCAAGGGTGTAGAAGCTATTGAAAGAGTGCAGAGGAGATTTAAGGATGCTGCCTGGATTTGGAGGCATGCCTTATGCAGATAGGTTGAGGGAGCTGGGACTCTTCCCCCTGGAGAGACGTAGGTTGAGAGGCGACCGGATAGAGGTTTATAAAACGTTGAGAGGAATAGATAGGGTGGATTCTCAGAGGCTATTTCCCCGAGCTGAAATGGTCACTATGAGAGGACACAGATTTAAGGTGCAGGGAAGCAAATACAGAAGGGAAAGAACATAGAACATTACAGCACAGAACAAGCCCTTCGGCCTTCGATGTTGCGCCAACCAATTAAGAAAAAGCAATGACCCTCTAACCTAAACCATTCCCCTTTCATCCATAAACCTATCCACGGACCTCTTAAACGCCCCCAAATTTGGCGCATCTACAACTGCTGCAGGCAGGACATTCCATACCCTACCACCCTCTGGGTAAAGAACCTACCACTGACATCTGTCCTATAAGTACCACCCCTTAATTTAAAGCTATGTCCCCTCGTGCTAGCTTTCTCCATCCTAGGAAAAAGGCTATCACTGTCCACCCTATCTAAACCTCTAATCATCTTATATGTTTCAATAAGGTCCCCTCTTAGCCGCCTCCTTTCTAACGAAAACAACCTCAAATCCCTCAGCCTCTCTTCATAAGACCTGCCCTCCATACCAGGCAACATCCTGGTAAACCTCCTCTGTACCCTCTCCAATGCCTCCACATCTTTCTTATAATGTGGGGACCAGAATTGCACACAATACTCCAAGTGTGGCCGCACTAGAGATTTGTACAGTTGCAACATGACGTTGCGGCTCTGAAATTCAATCCCCCTACCAATAAAAGGCAAGACTCCGTCTGTCTTCTCAACAACCATATCGACTTGATTGCCAACTTTCAGGGATCTATGCACATATACACCTAGATCCCTCTGTTCATCAACACTATTAAGTGTTCTACCATTAGCCCTATACTCTACACATTAGTTATTCCTGCCAAAGTGAATTACCTCACACTTTTCTGCATTAAACTCCATTTGCCACCTCTCGGCCCAGCTCTGCAACTTGTCCAAGTCTCTCTGCAAACTAGAACACCCCTCTTCACTATCTACCACTTCTCCAACTTTGGTGTCATCTGCAAATTTACTAATCCATCCTTCTATACCCTCATCCAGATCATTTATAAAAATTACAAACAGCAGGGGCCCCAAAACACATCCCTGAGGTACACCACTTGTAAACGAACTCCGTGATGAATAATTTCTATCAACCACCACCCTCTGTCTTCTATCAGCTAGCCAATTCCTAATCCAATTAGCTAAATCACCCTCAATCCCATACATCTGCATTTTCTGCAGAAGCCTTCCATGGGGAATCTTACCGAACGCCTTATTAAGGTCCATATGTACCACGTCAACTGCCTTACCCCCATCCACCTCTCTGGTCACTTTTTCAAAAAACTCAATAAGGTTAGTAAGGCACAACCTACCCTTCACAAAACCATGCTGACTATCCCCAATCAATTCATTTCTCTCTAAATAACTATAAATCCTATCCCTAATAATTATTTCCAAAACTTTGCCCACAACAGAAGTAAGACTCACTGGTCTACAATTCCCTGGAAAGTCTCTATTCTCCTCCTTGAACAATGGGACCACATTCGCTATCCTCCAGTCTTCCGGAACTATAGCCGTAACCAACGACGACCTGAAGATCAGAGCCAGAGGCTCTGCAATCGCCTCTCTCGCCTCCCAGAGAACTCTAGGGTAAATCCCGTCCACCCCAGGGGACTTATCTATCTTCAAACCCTCAAGAATATCTAGCACATCCTCCTTATCTACTTCAATACTTTCCAGTTTGCAACCCTGTATCCCAGTGTTCTCCACAACTACATTTACATCTCCCTGCATGAATACCAAAGAGAAATATTTGCTCAGTGCCTCTCCAATCTCTTCAGGCTCCACACATAACTTCCCACTGCTGTCTCTGACTGGCCCTATTCTTGCCCTAACCAATCTTCTATTCTTAACATATCTAAAGAAAGCTTTAGGATTCTCCTTGATCCTATCAGCCAAAGTCTTCTCGTGTCCTCTTTTAGCTCTTCTCAACTCACTCTTTAGCTCCCTCCTGGCTAATCTATAGCTTTCCAGTGCACTAACTGAGCCTTCAAGCCTCATCCTGACATAAGCCTCCTTTTTCCTTTTAACCAGCGAATTAACTTTTCTAGTACACCATGGTTCCCTTACTCGACCATTTCCTCCTTGCCTGACAGGGACATACTTATCAAGGACTCGCAGTAGCTGCTCCTTGAATAAGCTCCACATTTCAGATGTTCCCAGTCCCTGTAGTTTCCTAGTCCAACCTATGCACCCTAATTCTCTCCTAACAGCCTCATAATTACCATTCCCACAGCTATAACTACTGCCCCCAGCTTCAAGCCTATCCCTATTCATCACCAAGGTGAACGTAACCAAATTGTGGTCACTATCACCAAAATGTTCACCAACTTCCAAGTCTAACACCTAATCTGGCTCATTGTCCAGCACCAAATCCAATGTAGCCTCGCCTCTAGTTGGCCTATCTACATATTGAGTCAAAAAACCTTCCTGCACACTTTGTACAAAAACTGACCCCTCTAATGAGCTAGAGCTATAGCTATTCCAATCAATATTAGTAAAGTTAAAGTCTCCCATAACAATTACCCTATTACTTTCACTCCTGTCCAGGATCGACTTTGCAAACCTTTCCTCTACCTCTTTAGAGCTTTTAGGAGGTCTATAAAAGACTCCCAACAGGGTGACTTCTCCTCTCCTGTTTCTAATCTCAGCCCATACTACCTCAACAGACAAGTCCTCATCAAACTTCCTTTCTGTCACTGTGATATAGTCTTTGGCTAATAATGCTACTCCTCCCCTCCTTCTACCTCCTTCTCTACTCCGACTGAAGCATTTGAACCCCAGAACCTGCAACAACCATTCCTGTCCCTGCTCTATCCATGTCTCTGAAATGGCCACAACATCGAAGTTCCAGGTACTGATCCAAGCTGCAAGTTCATCCACCTTATTGCGAATACTTCTTGCGTTAAAGTATACACATTTCAAACCATGCTCTACTCCACCCATATGATGCTGTGCTTTACAGTCCTCGTCTATGACCCCCACTATTCTCGTATCTCTTAACATCCAAGCTACTCAGGATCCCACCCCCCCTCTGAATCAGTTTAACACCCTCTGCATAGGCTTTGCAAGGGGTAAGTTAGGTGTAAGTTTTTCACTCAGAGGGTGGTGAGTGAATAGAATCGGCTGCCGTCGGAGGTGGTAGAGGCGAACTCACTGGGGTCTTTTAAAAGACTTCTAGATGAGTATATGGGAACTAATGGGATAGGGGTTTATGGATAGGTCTGTGGACTGGTAGGCATAGATGTGATCGGCGCAACTCGTGGGCCGAGGGGCCTATCTGGCTAGCAGATAGAAGACAAAGGGTGGTGGTTGATGGGAGATATTCATCGTGGAGTTCGGTGACAAGTGGTGTACCTCAGGGATGTGTTTTGGGGCCCCTGCTGTTTGTAATTTTTATAAATGATCTGGATGAGGGTATTGAAGGATGGATTAGTAAATTTGCAGATGACACTAAAGTCGGTGGAGTGGTAGATAGTGAAGAGGGGTGTTATAGTTTGCAGAGGGACTTGGACAAGTTGCAGAGCTGGGCCGAGAGGTGGCAAATGGAGTTTAATGTGGAAAAGTGTGAGGTAATGCACTTTGGCAGGAATAATAAATGTGTAGAGTATAGGGCTAATGGTAGGATTCTTAATAGTGTTGATGAACAGAGGGATCTTGGTGTGTATGTGCATAGATCCCTGAAAGTAGGCAGTCAAGTCGATAAGGTTGTTAAGAAGGCATATGGAGTCTTAGCTTTTATTGGTAGGGGGATTGAATTTCGGAGCCGCAACGTCATGTTGCAACTGTACAAAACTCTAGTGCGGCCGCACTTGGAGTATTGTGTGCAGTTCTGGTCCCCACATTATAAGAAAGATGTGGAGGCATTGGAGAGGGTACAGAGGAGGTTTACCAGGATGTTGCCTGGTATGGAGGGCAGGTCTTATGAAGAGAGGCTGAGGGATTTGAGGTTGTTTTCGTTAGAAAGGAGGCGGCTAAGAGGGGACCTTATTGAAACATATAAGATGATTAGAGGTTTAGATAGGGTGGACAGTGATAGCCTTTTTCCTAGGATGGAGAAAGCTAGCACGAGGGGACACAGCTTTAAATTAAGGGGTGATAGTTATAGGACGGATATCAGAGGTAGGTTCTTTACCCAAAGGGTGGTTAGGGAGTGGAATGCCCTGCCTGCAGCAGTTGTAGATGCGCCAAGTTTGGTGGCGTTTAAGAGGTTAGTTGATAAGTATATGGAAGAGAAGGGAATGGTTTAGTTTGGACGGTCATTGCTTTTTATAATGGTCGGCGCAACATCGAAGGCCAAAGGGCCTGTTCTGTGCTGTAATGTTCTATGTTCTATGTTTGTGCTGTAGTTTTCTATGTTCTAACTGACCTATTAAACACGTAGGTCAGACTCACCAGTCAGTAATTTCACAGGCTATCTCCATTCCCTTTCTTGAAAATAGGAAATACATCCGCAATCCTGCAGTCCTCCGGAACCTCTCCCGTCTCCACTGACAACGCAAAGATCATTGCCAGGGGCTTTGCAATCACTTCCCTCACCTCCCACAGTAGCCTGGGGTACATCCCATCCAGTCCTGGCGACTTACCTATCTTGATAGAATTTAAAAGTTCAACACACCCTCTTTCTTAACATCCACTTACTTAATCTTTTCAGTCTGCTGCAAGCTTGCAGTACAACATCCCAGATCACTTTCCACCATGAATACCGAGGCAAAGTACTCATTAAGCACCTCTGCCATTTCTTCCGGTTCCACACAGACTTTTCCCCCTTTACCTTTTGAAGGTGCAACTCCTTCACTTCTCATTCTTTGATTTGGGAAAACATCACAGCAGTAGTGAGAGGGGATACAGCTGAGGTTTGCCCACTGAATCTATATAGGTAGAAGTAATAAGAAGGGAGAGATTACTTTGATAACTCCAAGAAAAATAGGGTGGTACTTGTAGTAGAGTTTAATTTTCCCAACGTTGATTGGGACAGCCATAGGTGTTACGGGCTTGAATGGAGAGAAATTTGTTGAGTGTATTCAAGTGGAATTTCTCATTCAATATGTGGATGGCCCCAACTATACTGGAGACAAAGCATGACCTTCTCTTGGTAAATAAGGAAGAGCAGGTGACAGAAATGTTAGTGAAGGATCACTTTGGGACCAGTGACCATAATTCCATTAGTTTTAAGATAGCTGTGGAGAATGATAGATCTGGCTCAAAGGTTAAAAATTCTGAATTGGGGTAAGGCCAATTTTGATGGAGTTTGTTAGCAGGCATAGGGACGTCTAGTAAGTGGGAGGCTTTCAAAATCGTGTTAACGGGGTTCAAGGTAAGCATATTCCTTCTAGAGTTTAGGGCAAGGCTGGCAGAAATAGGGAACTCAGGATGACTTGTGATATTGAGGTCCTTGTCAAAAAAAAGGAGGCATATGACATGCATAGGCAGCTGGGATCAAGTGGATCTTTTGAAGAATAAAGAAAATGTGGAACTAGAGTTAAGAGAAAAACTAGGAGGGCAAAAAGAGGACACGAGATTGCTTTTGCAGATAGAACATTACAGCACAGAACAGGCCCTTCGGCCTTCGATGTTGCGCCGACCAATATAAAAAGCAATGCCCCTCCAAACTAAACCATTCCCTTCTCTTCCATATACTTATCAACTAACCTCTTAAACGCCACCAAACTTGGCGCATCTACAACTGCTGCAGGCAGGGCATTCCACTCCCGAACCACCCTTTGGGTAAAGAACCTGCCTCTGATATCCGTCCTATAACTATCACCCCTTAATTTAAAGCTGTGTCCCCTCGTGCTAGCTTTCTCCATCCTAGGAAAAAGGCTATCACTGTCCACCCTATCTAAACCTCTAATCATCTTATATGTTTCGATCAGGTCCCCTCTTAGCCTCCTCCTTTCTAACGAAAACAACCTCAAATCCCTCAGCCTCTCCTCATAAGACCTGCCCTCCATACCAGGCAACATCCTGGTAAACCTCCTCTGTACCCTCTCCAATGCCTCCACATCTTTCTTATAATGTGGGGACCAGAACTGCACACAATACTCCAAGTGCGGCCGCACTAGAGTTTTGTACAGTTGCAACATGACGTTGCGGCTCCGAAATTCAATCCCTCTACCAATAAAAGCCAAGACTCCATATGCCTTCTTAACAACCTTCTCGACCTGACTGCCTACTTTCAGGGATCTATGCACATACACACCAAGATCCCTCTGTTCATCTAGACTACTAAGAATCCTACCATTTGCCCTATACTCTACACATTTATTATTTCTGCCATAGTGCATTACCTCACACTTTTCCACATTAAACTCCATTTGCCACCTCTCGGCCCAGCTCTGCAACTTGTCCAAGTCCCTCTGCAAACTATAACACCCCTCTTCACTATCTACCACTCCACCGACTTTAGTGTCATCTGCAAATTTACTAATCCATCCTTCAATATCCTCATCCAGATCATTTATAAAAATTACAAACAGCAGGGGCCCCAAAACAGACCCCTGAGGTACACGACTTGTCACCGAACTCCAAGATGAATATCTCCCATCAACCACCACCCTCTGTCTTCTATCTGCTAGCCAATTCCTAACCCAATTAGCTAAATCACCCTCTATCCCATACATCTGCATTTTCTGCAGAAGTCTTCCATGGGCCACCTTATCAAACGCCTTACTAAAGTCCATATATACCACATCAACCGCCTTACCCCCATCCACCTCCTTAGTCACTTTTTCAATAAACTCAATGAGGTTAGTAAGGCACGACCTACCCTTCACAAAACCATGCTGACTATCCCCAATCAATTCATTACTCTCTAAATAACTATAAATCCTATCCCTAATTATTCTCTCCAATACTTTGCCCACAACAGAAGTAAGACTCACTGGCCTATAATTCCCTGGAAGGTCTCTCTTCCCCTTCTTGAACAACGGGACCACATTCGCTATCCTCCAGTCCTCCGGAACCACACCCGTAACCAACGACGACCTGAAGATCAGAGCCAGAGACTCTGCAATCTCCTCTCTTGCCTCCCAGAGAATCCTAGGGTAAATCCCGTCCGGCCCAGGGGACTTATCCAACTTCAAACCCTCGAGAATATCTAGCACATCCTCCCTATCTACTTCGATACCTTCCAGTTTGCTACCCTGTACCTCAGTGTTCTCCATAACTACATTTACATCACCCTGCGTGAATACCGAAGAGAAATATTTATTCAGTACCTCTCCAATCTCCTCAGGCTCCACGCACAACTTCCCACTGCTGTCTATGACTGGCCCTAATCTTGCCCTAACCAATCTTCTATTCTTAACATATCTAAAGAAAGCTTTAGGATTCTCCTTAATCCTATCAGCCAAAGTCTTCTCGTGTCCTCTCTTAGCTCTCCTCAATTCACTCTTTAGCTCCCTCCTGGCTAATCTATAGCTATCCATTGCACTAACCGAGCCTTCAATCCTCATCCTGACATAAGCCTCCTTTTTCCTTTTAACCAGCAAATCAACTTTTTTCGTACACCAAGGTTCTCTTACTCGACCATTTCCTCCTTGCCTGACAGGGACATACTTATCAAGGACCCGCAGCAGCTGCTCCTTGAATAAGCTCCACATTCCAGATGTTCCCAGTCCCTGTAGCTTCCTAGTCCAATCTATGCACCCTAATTCTCTCCTGATGGCCTCATAATTACCCTTCCCCCAGCTATAACTACTGCCCCCAGCTTCATGCCTATCCCTATCCATCACTAAGGTGAACGTAACCGAATTGTGGTCACTATCACCAAAATGTTCACCAACTTCCAAGCCTAACACCTGGTCTGGCTCATTGCCCAGCACCAAATCCAATGTAGCCTCACCTCTAGTTGGCCTATCTACATACTGAGTCAAAAAACCCTCCTGCACACTTTGTACGAAAACTGACCCCTCTAACGAGCTAGAGCTATAGCTATTCCAATCAATATTAGTAAAGTTAAAGTCCCCCATAACAATTACCCTATTACTTTCACTCCTGACCAGAATTGACTTGGCAATCCTTTCCTCAACCTCTCTAGAACTTTTAGGAGGTCTATAAAAGACTCCCAACAGGGTGACCTCTCCTTTCCTGTTTCTAATCTCAGCCCATACTACCTCAACAGACAAGTCCTCATCAAACTTCTTCTCTGTCACTGTGATACAGTCTTTGACTAATAATGCCACTCCTCCCCCCCTTCTACCTCCTTCTCTACTCCGACTAAAGCATTTGAACCCCGGAACCTGCAACATCCATTCTTGTCCCTGCTCTACCCAAGTCTCTGAAATGGCCACAACATCGAAGTTCCAGGTACTGGTCCAAGCTGCAAGTTCCTCCCCCTTATTGCGAATACTCCTTGCATTAAAGTATACGCATTTCAAACCATGCCCTACCCCACCCGTATGCTGCTGTGTTTTACGGCTTTCCTCTATGACCCCCTTACTCTCATCCCTCTTAGCACCCCAACTATTCAGGATCCCACCCCCCCCCCGAATCAGTTTAAAGCCCCCTGCATAGCCTTAGCAAATTTTCCCCCCAAGATATTAGTTCCCCTCTGGTTCAGGTGTAGACCATCTCTCTTGTAGGGGTCCCACCTATCCCAGAATGAGTGCCGATTGTTCAGGAATCTGAACCCCTCCCTCCTGCACCATCCCCGTAGCCACGAGTTCAAACATTCCCTCTCTCTATTCTTCTCCAAACTATCCCTTGGCACAGGCAAGAGTCCAGAGATAACCACTCTGCCAGTTTTGGCCCTAAGCTTCCACCCCAACTCCATAAATTTCTGTTTAATATCCCCTTCCCTTTTCCTACCTATATCATGTGTCCCTACATGAACTATGACTTGGGGTTGACTCCCCTCTCCCTTAAGAATCTTAAAAACCCTATCTGTGACATCCTGGACTCCAGCCCCTGGGAGGCAACACACCAGCCCTGAGTCACTTTTATTACTACTTACTCTCCTATCTGTCCCTCTAACTATGGAGTCTCCAATTACTAGGCCCAATCTCTTATTCTCCCTACCCACCTGAGCATTCTCAGCAGGCTCACCCCCAGAGGCCTGCTCCCTTTGGTCCTCTCCAGTTGATTCTTCCTCAACTGTAGCCTCCAAGACAGAAAATTTGTTTCGGAGGGGAACAGCCCCAGGGGATTGTCTACCCGATTGCTTCTTACCCCTCCTCCTAACAGTTACCCACGAATCACTTTTAGGAGTGACTATCTCTTTGTCACTCCTGCCAATATCCTCCTCAACCTCTCGGATTATCCTGAGTTCCTCTAATTCCAGCTCCAGCTCCTTAACACGATCCTCAAGGAGCTGCAAATGGGCACACTTCCTGCAGGTATAATCAGCAGGAACACTACTGGTGTCCCTCACCTCGTACATACTACAGGAGTTGCAACGGACTGCCTGCACTGCCATCCCTGATACTTTAATTTACTTTAAGGAGTAATTAAGGCAAAGGAGAATACAAAGAGCTTCTACAAATACATGAAGGGCAAAAGAGTAACTAGGGAGAAAGTAGGGCCTCTTAAGGATCAACAAGCTCATCTATGTGCGGATCTATAGGAGATGGGTGAGATCCTAAATGAATATTTCTCATCGGTATTTACTGTTGAGAAAGGCATGGTGTTAGTGAACCTGGAGGAAATAAATACTGATGTCTTAAGGAATGTACGCACTAGAGAAGGAGGCCCAGGATGTTTTAAAGTACAGCAAAGTAGATAAATCACCAGGATCTGATGAAGTGTATCCGGGATGTTGTGGAAAGCTGTGGAAGAAATTAAGGGTCCCCTAGCAGAGATATTTGAACTGTAGACAGCCAAGGGTGAGGCACTTGAAGATTGGAGGATCGAAAACGTTGTGCCTTTGTTGAAGAAAGGAATGCAGGGAAAAGCCTGGGAACTGTGGACAGGTGAGCCTAATGTCTGCAGCGGGTCAGTTGTTAGAAGGCATTCTGAGAGACAGAATCTATAGGCATTTAGAGAGGCAAGGACTGATTATAGACAATCAGCATGGCTTTGAATAGAAAATCATGTATCATGAATTTGATTTGAGTGTTTTGAAGAGTTAACCAAAAAGGTAGATGAGGACAGTGCAGTCGAAGTTCTCTACATGGAGTTTTCAAGGCCTTTGATTTGGTACCACATGGTAGATTGCTCATAAGATTAAATCTCACAGAATCCAGGCTGAGGTAGCCAACTGGATACAAAATTGGCTTCATGACAGAAGCCAGAGAGTGGTTGTAAAGGATTACTTTTCAAATTGGAGGCCTATGCCTCAGGGATCAGTGCTGGGTCCACTGTTATTTATACTAATTATTTGGATGAGAATTTATAAAGCATTAGTAAGTAAATTTGCAGGTGACACCAAGATTGGTGGCACAGTGGACAGTAAAGAAGATTAACTCAGATTGCAACAGGATCTTGATCGATTGGGCCAGCGGGCCAATGAATGGTAGATGGGAGTTTAATTTACATAAATGTGAGGTGATGCATTTTGGTAGATTGAATTGGGGCAATACCTACTCAATTAATGGTAGGCCTCTGGGGAGAGTTATAGAACAAAGGGATCTAGGAGTACAGGTTCATAGCTGCTTTAGGTGGACAGGGCGGTGGAGAAGCGTTTGCACATTTGGTTCTTTTGGTCAGAACATTGAATGCAGGATATGGAATGTCTTGTTGAAGTTGTACAAGATATTGGTAAGGCCACACTTGGAATACTATATATAGTTCTGGTCACCCTATTACAAAAAGGATACTATTAAATAGAAGAATGCAGAAAAAATTTACTAGAATGCTACCAGGACTTGATGGTTTGAGTTATAAGAATAGACTGGGACTTTTTTCCTCTGGAGTGATCTTATAGAAGTATACAAAATAATGAACAGCATACATCAAGTAGATAGTCAACATCTTTTCCCAAAGATAGGGGAGTCTAAAACTAAAGGGCATGGGTTTAAGATGAAAGGAGAGAAATATAAAAGGTTCCATAAAGTCATAGAGGTTTATAGCATGAAAACAGGCTCTTTGGCCCAATTGGCTCTATTTTTAAACCACTAGGCTAGTCCCAATTGCCTGCATTTGGTCCATATCCCTCTATAGCCATCATACCCATGTAACTACCTAACTGCTTTTTAAAAGACAAAATTGTACCCACCTCTACAACTAGCTCTGGCAGCTCGTTACAAACATTCTTCACCTTCTATGTAAATAGATTGCTCCTTTGGACCCTTTTGTATCTCAGCATTCAAAGTGTGGCCTTTCTAGTGTCTTGTACAATTTCAACAAGAAGTGCCAAGTATTCAGCGTTCTGATCAACAAAACCAATCTTGCTGAATTCCTTCTTCACAACTCTGTCCACCTGTGACTCCATTGTCAAGGCGCTATGAATATGTATTCCTAGATGTCTTTGTTCTATAACTTTTACCAACATCTTTGCATTAACTGAATATGCCTTGCCACAGTTCATTCTACCAAAATGCATCACCTCTCATTTATCCAAATTAAACTCCGTCTGCCATTCATCAGCCCACTGGCCAATTGATCAAGATTCCATTGCAATCCTAGATAACCTTCTTCACTGTCTACTATGCTACTAATCTTGGTGTCATCTGCAAACTTACTAACCATGCCTCCTAAATTCTCATCCAAATCATTAGTATAAATGACAAATAGCATTGGACCCAGCACCAATCCCTAAGGCACTCCGCTTGTCATAGGCCTCCAATATGAAAAACAACCTTTTACAACCACCCTCTGGCTTCTGTCATCAAGCCAATTTTGTATCCATTCGACTACCTCACCCTGGATCCCATGAGATTCAATTTTATGCACCAACCTACAATGCAGAACCTTGTTAAAAGATTAGCTAAAGTCCGTGTAGACAACCTTAACTGCATTGCGTTCATCTACCTTCTTGGTTAACCCTTCAAAATACTCAATCAGATTCACATACGCGAGTTTTCACTGTCTGCTGACTGTCCGTAATCAGTCCTTGCATCTCTAAATGCCTGTAGATCCTCTCTCAGAATACTTACTAACAACTTACCCACTACAGATGTGAGGCTCAGTGGCCTGTAGTTCCCAGGCTTTTCCCTATATCCTTTCTTAAACAAAGAACATAGAACAATACAGCACAAACAGGCCCTTCGGCCCACGAATTGTGCCGATCACATCTACCAATCCACAGACCTATCTATAACTCCCTATCCTATTCTTTTCCACATACTCATCCAGAAGTCTCTTAAAAGACCCCAGTGAATTTGCCTCAACAACCTCCGACGGCAGTCGGTTCCATTCGTTGGCTACAGGTATAGTGCCAGAAGACTGGAGGATGGCAAATGTTGTCCCTTTGTTCAAAAAGGGGAGTAGGGACCATCCCGGAAATTATAGGCCGGTGAGCCTGACTTCTGTTATGGGCAAAGTCTTGGAAAGAATTATAAGGGATAGGATTTATAAGCATCTAGAGAGAAATAAATTGATTAGGGATAATCAGCACGGTTTTGTGAAGGTTAGGTCGTGCCTCACAAACCTTATTAAGTTTTTTTGAGGAGGTGACCAAAAAGGTAGATAAGGGTAAGGCAGTTGATGTAGTGTATATGGATTTTAGCAAAGCGTTTGATAAGATTCCCCATGGTAGGCTACTGCAGAAAGTGCAGATGCATGGGATTGAAGGTGATTTAGCAGTTTGGCTTAGGAATTGGCTAGCTGATAGAAGACAGAGGGTGGTGGTTGATGGGAAATATTCAACCTGGAGTGCAGTTACAAGTGGTGTACCTCAAGAATCTGTTTTGGGGCCACTGCTGTTTGTCATTTTTATAAATGACCTAGATGAGGGTGTAGAGGGTTGGATTAGTAAATTTGCTGACGATACCAAAGTGGGGGAGTTGTAGATAGCGAGGATGGATGTTACAGTTTGCAGAGGGACATAGATAGGTTGCAGAGCTGGGCCATGAGGTGGCAAATGGAATTCAATACGGATAAGTGTGAGGTGATTCACTTTGATAGGAATAACAGGCATATGAAATATAGGGCTAACGGAAGGACCCTTAATAGTGTTGTTGAGCAGAGGGATCTTGGGGTACAAGTACATAGCTCTTTGAAAGTTGGCACCCAGGTTGATAAAGTTGTTAAGAAGGCGTACTGTGTGTTAGCTTTTATTGGTAGAGGGATTGAATTTAGGAGCCGTGAGGTTATGTTACAACTGTACCAAACTCTGGTGCGGCCGCACTTGGGAGTATTGCGTACAGTTCTGGTCGCTGCATTATAAGAAAGATGTGGAAGCATTGAAAAGGGTGCAGAGGAGGTTTACCAGGATGTTGCCTGGTATGGTGGGAAGGCCTTATGAGGAAAGGCTGAGGGACCTGAGGTTATTTTCATTGGAGAGAAGAAGGTTACGCGGTGACCTAATTGAGGCGTATAAGATGATCAAGGGATTGGATAGGGTGGATAGTGAGAGCCTTTTTCCTCGATGGTGATGACCAACACGAGGGGACATAACTTTAAATTAAGAGGTGGTAGTTATAGGACGGATGTCAGAGGCAGGTTCTTTACGCAGAGGGTGGTGAGGGCGTGGAATGCCCTGCCTGCAGCAGTTGTGGACTCACCTACTTTGGGAGCATTCAAATGTTCGGTAGATAGGCATATGGATGATATTGGAATAGTTTAGGTGAGAGGGTCCACTGGCCGGCGCAACATCGAGGGCCGAAGGGCCTGTACTGCGCTGTAATGTTCTATGTTCTATATTCACTCACCACCCTCTGAGTGAAAAACTTACCCCTGACATCTCCTTTGTACTTGCTTTCCTGCACCTTAAATCTGGGTCCTCTCGTAGTGACTATTTCAGCACAGGGAAATAGTCTCTGACAGTCCACCCTATCTATCCCTCTCAACATTTTATAAACCTCTATCAGGTCGTCTCTCAACCTACGTCTCCCCAGTGAGAAGAGTCCCAGCTCCCTCAACCTATCTTCATAAGGCCTGCCTCCCAATCCAGGCAGCATCCTTGTAAATCTCCTCTAAACTCTCTCAATAGCCTCTACATCCTTCATATAGTGAGGCGACCAGAACTGCGCACAATACTCCAACTGGGGTCTGACAAGAGTTTTATAGAGCTGCATCATTACCTCCTGACTCCTAAACGCTATTCCTCGATTAATGAAGGCCAGTGCACCATACGCCTTCTTGACCACAACAATGCACAACATTTGCCACTCTCCAATCTTCAGGCACCTCACCTGTGGCTGTTGATGATTCAAATATCTCTGTTATGGGACTTGCAATTTCCTCCCTAGCCTCCCAGTGTCCTGGGATAAACATCTTCAGTTCTGAGATTTATCTTCCTTGATGTGCTTTAAGGCTTCCAGCACCACCTTCTCTTAACATGTACATTCCTCAAGACATCACTATTTATTTCCGCAGGGGGACAATTTTTTTCTCACAGAACAACGAGTGTCTGGATGAGCTGTCAGAGTGGTAGTAGTAGAGTCAGTTACAATTTTTGTCTTTTACAAAGCATATAAACAGTTACATGGATAAGATGGTTACAGAGAGTTAAGGGCCAAATGCGGGCAATTAGGACTAGCTTAGTGGTTAAAAACCGGGTGGAATGGACCAATTGGGACAAAGAGCCTGTTTCCATGCGATAAGCCTCACTGACTCAATAATACTTACAGGATTCCCCAATAAGTAAACTCTATATTCAGTCTCATTTGTTCCGGAGAACCGAAGGCCCTGTGAAAGCAAAACACAGTGAAGACGAAGCATGACAGTCATAATACACGAAGTTCAATTCAGAGAAATTACAAATTTTGAAACCAAAAGGGAATGGCAAAAACAGGTGTAGATGCTAGGTATGTAAACAAAGCCATGAAAAAGCAAACTTCAGGTAAAATTTTCCCAAAATTTGGCAAAAGTGTTAGGTTCAGACTGAAAATTGACATCTGTCTCTCCAGCAGAGTTTTCGCTCCTGATTTTCTGGCACTCAGCTTGTGCCATCACTCTGGCAGGATGCAGCCTGATAGAACAAAGAACAATACAGCATAGGAACAGGCCCTTTGGCCTTCAAGCCTGCACCGATCATGTGTCCTTAACTGGACCATCTGTTTGTATCGCTCTATTCATATTCATCCCTTCTAGTACTGTGGCAACCAGAACCGGACACAGTACTCCAAATGTGGCCTAACCAACATTCTATATAACTGCAACATCCTATGCCAACTTTTACACTCTACGCCTCATCCAATAAAAGCAAGCATGCCCTATGCCTTCTTCACTACCTTTTCCACCTGTGCCACCACCTTTAAGGATCTGTGGACTTGCACACCCAGATCCGTGTGCGTGTCTATATTCCTAACAGTTCTGCCATTTGGAAATGCCATTTCTGCCATTTGGGTGGGATCCTGAATAGTTGGGGTGCTAAGAGGGATGAGAGTAAGGGGGTCCTGGAGGAAAGCCGTAAAACACAGCAGCATACTGTGTTGTAGGGGTGGGGTAGGGCATGGTTTGAAATGCGTATACTTTAATGCAAGGAGTATTCGCAATAAGGGGGAGGAACTTGCAGCTTGGACCAGTACCTGGAACTTCGATGTTGTGGCCATTTCAGAGACGTGGGTAGAGCAGGGACAAGAATGGATGTTGCAGGTTCCAGGGTTCAAATGCTTTAGTCGGAGTAGAGAAGGAGGTAGAAGGGGGGAGGAGTGGCATTATTAGTCAAAGACTGTATCACAGTGACAGAGAAGAAGTTTGATGAGGACTTGTCTGTTGAGGTAGTATGGGCTGAGATTAGAAACAGGAAAGGAGAGGTCACCCTGTTGGGAGTCTTTTATAGACCTCCTAAAAGTTTTAGAGAGGTAGAGGAAAGGATTGCAAAGTCAATTCTGGTCAGGAGTGAAAGTAATAGGGTAATTGTAATGGGGGACTTTAACTTTACTAATATTGATTGGAATAGCTATAGCTCCAGCTCGTTAGAGGGGTCAGTTTCCGTACAAAGTGTGCAGGAGGGTTTTTTGACTCAGTATGTAGATAGGCCAACTAGAGGTGAGGCTACATTGGATTTGGTGCTGTGCAATGAGCCAGACCAGGTGTTAGGCTTGGAAGTTAGTGAACATTTTGGTGATAGTGACCACAATTCGGTTACGTTCATCTTAGTGATGGATAGGGATAGGTATGAAGCTGGGGGCAGTAGTTATAGCTGGGGGAAGGGTAATTATGAGGCCATCAGAAGAGAATTAGGGTGCATAGATTGGACTAGGAAGCTACAGGGACTGGGAACATCTGGAATGTGGAGCTTATTCAAGGAGCAGCTGCTGCGGGTCCTTGATAAATACGTCCCTGTCAGGCAAGGAGGAAATGGTCGAGTAAGAGAACCTTGGTGTACGAAGAAAGTTGATTTGCTGGTTAAAAGGAAAAAGGAGGCTTATGTCAGGATGAGGATTGAAGGCTCGGTTAGTGCAATGGATAGCTATAGATTAGCCAGGAGGGAGCTAAAGAGTGAGTTGAGGAGAGCTAAGAGGGGACACGAGAAGACTTTGGCTGATAGGATTAAGGAGAATCCTAAAGCTTTCTTTAGATCTGTTAAGAATAGAAGATTGGTTAGGGCAAGATTAGGGCCAGTCATAGACAGCAATGGGAAGTTGTGCGTGGAGCCTGAAGAGATTGGAGAGGTACTGAATAAATATTTCTCTTCGGTATTCACGCAGGGTGATGTAAATGTAGTTATGGAGAACACTGAGGTACAGGGTAGCACACTGGAAGGTATCGAAGTAGATAGGGAGGATGTGCTAGATATTCTCGAGGGTTTGAAGTTGGATAAGTCCCCTGGGCCGGACGGGATTTACCCTAGGATTCTCTGGGATGCAAGAGAGGAGATTGCAGAGCCTCTGGCTCTGATCTTCAGGTCGTCGTTGGTTACGGGTGTGGTTCCGGAGGACTGGAGGATAGCGAATGTGGTCCCGTTGTTCAAGAGGGGGAAGAGAGACCTTCCAGGGAATTATAGGCCAGTGAGTCTTACTTCTGTTGTGGGCAAAGTATTGGAGAGAATAATTAGGGATAGGATTTATACTTATTTAGAGAGTAATGAATTGATTGGAAATAGTCAGCATGGTTTTGTGAAGGGTAGGTCGTGCCTTACTAACATCATTGAGTTTTTTGAAAAAGTGACTAAGGAGGTGGATGGGGGTAAGGCGGTTGATGTGGTATATATGGATTTTAGTAAGGCGTTTGATAAGGTGGCCCATGGAAGACTTCTGCAGAAAATGCAGATGTATGGGATAGAGGGTGATTTAGCTAATTGGGTTAGGAATTGGCTAGCAGATAGAAGACAGGGTGGTGGTTGATGAGATATTCATCGTGGAGTTCGGTGACAAGTGGTGTACCTCAGGGGTCTGTTTTGGGGCCCCTGCTGTTTGTAATTTTTATAAATGATCTGGATGAGGGTATTGAAGGATGGATTAGTAAATTTGCAGATGACACTAAGTCGGTGGAGTGGTAGATAGTGAAGAGGGGTGTTATAGTTTGCAGAGGGACTTGGACAAGTTGCAGAGCTGGGCCGAGAGGTGGCAAATGGAGTTTAATGTGGAAAAGTGTGAGGTAATGCACTATGGCATAAATAATAAATGTGTAGAGTATAGGGCAAATGGTAGGATTCTTAGTAGTCTAGATGAACAGAGGGATCTTGGTGTGTATGTGCATAGATCCCTGAAAGTAGGCAGTCAGGTCGAGAAGGTTGTTAGGAAGTCATATGGAGTCTTGGCTTTTATTGGTAGAGGGATTGAATTTCGGAGCCGCAACGTCATGTTGCAACTGTACAAAACTCTATGGCGGCCGCACTTGGAGTATTGTGTGCAGTTCTGGTCCCCACATTATAAGAAAGATGTGGAGGCATTGGAGAGCGTACAGAGGAGGTTTACCAGGATGTTGCCTGGTATGGAGGGCAGGTCTTATGAGGAGAGGCTGAGGGATTTGAGGTTGTTTTCGTTAGAAAGGAGGAGGCTAAGATGGGACCTGATCGAAACATATAAGATGATTAGAGGTTTAGATAGGGTGGACAGTGATAGCCTTTTTCCTAGGATGGGAAAAGCTAGCACGAGGGGACACAGCTTTAAATTAAGGGGTGATAGTTATAGGACGGATATCAGAGGTAAGTTCTTTACCCAAAGGATGGTTCGGGAGTGGAATGCCCTGCCTGCAGCAGTTGTAGATGCGCCAAGTTTGGTGGCGTTTAAGAGGTTAGTTGATAAGTATATTGAAGAGAAGGGAATGGTTTAGTTTGGAGGGGCATTGCTTTTTATATTGGTCGGCGCAACATCGAAGGCCGAAGGGCCTGTTCTGTGCTGTAATGTTCTATGTTCTATGTTCTATTTATTGTATAGCTCCCCCCTGCATCAGATCTACCAAAGTGCATCACTTTGCATTTTTCTGGATTAAATTCCATCTGCCATTTCTCCTCCCAATTTTCCAGCCTATCTATATTCTGCTTATATTCTCTGACAATATTCATCACTATCTGCAACTCCAGCAATCTTAATCAGACCAGCTGCATCTCTTTCCAAGTCATCTATATGTATCACAAACGGCAGAGGTCCCACTACAGAGCCCTGCGGAATACCACGAGTCACAGTCCTCCAATCAGAAAAAGACCCTTCTGTTGCTACTCTCTGACTTCTATGGCCAAGCTAGTTCTGCATCCATTTAGCTAGTTCATCTTTGATCCCGTGAGATTTAACCTTTTGCATCAGCCTGCCATGAGGGACCTTGTCAAACGCTTTATTAAAATCCATGTTGACGATATCCATGGCCTTTCCCTTGTCAATCATTGTTGTCACCTCTTCAAAAAATTCAACCAAATTTGTGAGGCATGCCCTCCCTCCTACAAAATCATGTTGTCAATTGCTAATGAGACTATTCACGCAGAGTGCTGGAAATGTAGCTATGGAGAACACTGAGGTACAGGGTTGCAAATTGGGAAGTATTGTAGTAGATAGGGAGGATGTGCTAGAAATTCTCGAGGGTTTGAAGTTGGATAAGTCCCCTGGGCCGGACGGGATTTACCCGAGGATTCTCTGGGAGGCAAGAGAGGAGATTGCAGAGCCTCTGGCTCTGGTCTTCAGGTCCTCGTTGGTTACGGGTGTGGTTCCGGAGGACTGGAGGATAGCGAATGTGGTCCCATTGTTTAAGAAGGGGAAGAGAGACCTTCCTGGGAATTATAGGCCAGTGAGTCTTACTTCTGTTGTGGGCAAGGTATTGGAGCGAATTATTAGGGATAGGATTTATAGTTATTTAGAGAGAAATGAATTGATTGGGGATAGTCAGCATGGTTTCGTGAAGGGTAGGTCATGCCTTACTAACCGCATTGAGGTTTTTGAGAAAGTGACCAGAGAGGTGGATGGGGGTAAGGCGGTTGATGTAGTATATATGGACTTTAGTAAGGCGTTTGATAAGTGGCCCATGGAAGACTTCTACAGAAAATGCAGATGTGTGGAATAGAGGGTGATTTAGCTAATTGGATTAGGAATTGGCTGGCAGATAGAAGACAGAGGTGGTGGTTGATGGGAGATATTCATCGTGGAGTTCGGTGACAAGTGGTGTGCCTCAGGGGTCTGTTTTGGGGCCCCTGCTGTTGTAATTTTTATAAATGATCTGGATGAGGGTATTGAGGGATGGATCAGTAAATTTGCAGATGACACTAAAGTCGGTGGAGTGGTAGATAGTGAAGAGGGGTGTTATAGTTTACAGAGTGACTTGGACAAGTTGCAGAGCTGGGCCGAGAGGTGGCAAATGGAGATTAATGTGGAAAAGTGTGAGGTAATGCACTTTGGCAGGAACAATAAATGTGTAGAGTATAGGGCTAATGGTAGGGCTCTTAATAGTGTTGAGGAACCGAAGGATCTTGGTGTATGTGTCAATAGATCCCTGAAAGTAGGCAGTCAAGTGGATAAAGTTGTTAAAAAGGCATATGGAGTCTTAGCTTTTATTGGTAGGGGGATTGAATTTAGGAGCCACAGCATCATGTTGCAACTGTACAAAACTCTAGTGCGGCCGCACTTGGAGGATTGTGTGCAGTTCTGGTCCCCACATTGTAAGAAAGATGTGGAGGCATTGGAGAGGGTACAGAGGAGGTTTACCAGGATGTTGCCTGGTATGGAGGGCAGGTCCTATGAAGAGAGGTTGAAGGATTTGAGGTTGTTTTCGTTAGAAAGGAGGCGGCTAAGATGGGATCTTATTGAAGCATATAAGATGATTAGAGGTTTAGATAGGGTGGACAGTGATAGCCTTTTTCCTAGGATGGAGAAAGCTAGCACGAGGGGACACAGCTTTAAATTTAAGGGGTATGAGTTATAGGACGGATATCAGAGGTAGGTTCTTTACTCAAAGAGTGATTAGGGAGTGGAATGCCCTGCCTGCAGCTGTTGTAGACGCGCCAAGTTTGGTGGCGTTTAAGAGGTTAATTGATAAGTATATGGAAGAGAAGGGAATGGTTTAGTTTGGAGGGGCATTGCTTTTTATTTTGGTCGGCACAACATCGAAGGCCGAAGGGCCTGTTCTGTGCTGTAATGTTCTATGTTCTATGTAAATGTGTAGAGATCCTATCTCTAAGAATCTTCTCCAACAATTTCCCTATCACGGACATCAAGCTCACTGGTCTATAATTACCCAGGTAATTCTTGCTATCCTTCTTAGACAAGACCACATTTGCTATCCTTCAATTTTCTGGAACCTCACCTGTGTCCAGTAAGGCCAAATCCATAGAGATCAGGTGCCATCTTTAAGGGGCTTCCTGATCTATGCTGAGAATAAACCCCCCATAGCTACCACATACACAGAGGACTATCCCACAAACATTAGGGCAGTTTCCCATCACAGGCACCAAGGTACTCCACCAGCCCCCTCTTTCAGGCATTTAGGCAATCCCGTCCCCTCCGCCATCAAGGCATTCCTTGGCCTCACACTCTGTCATTGGGACACTCTTCCTTCACTACCCCTTACTCTTGGGGCATTCATTGGAGATTGCTGCAGTCTTCTTTTTCTTCTCTTCCTCCCATTCACTGCTGCCTACCCCCCACCATCTCTCAGGCACTGGGGCACTTGTTCCCCTCCTCCATCCTATTCACACCATGCAATGCCAGGCCATGACAATCTCAGATGATCTAACCATTTAATGGCATTAGCATTGCTGAATCCCCCTACTATTTGGAGAGGGAGGGGGGAGGCGGTTTACCATTGACCAGAAGCTTGACGGCAATAATTTCTTTCTCAATGTCAACAAACACATAGGAAATAATTGTCAGAGAGCATAGTGGAGGACATGCATCCATCTACATCAATGGAACAAAGTAAAAATGATTAAAAGCTTCAAGTTTCTAGGTATCCAGATACCAACAATTTGCCCTGGTCCCTCATTATAGTTATAGTTAAGAAAGCCCATCAAGCTTCTACTTTCTCAGGAGGCTAAGGAAATTTAACATGTTCACTATGACTCTCACCAACTTTTACTGATGCACCATAGAAAGTTTCTTTCTGGTTATATCACAATTTGGTATGGCTCCTACTCTGCCAAAGCTGCAAGAAACTGCAAAGAGTTGCAAACAAAGTCCAGTCGATCACAAACCAGCCTCCCATTCACTGATTCTGTCTAGACTTCCCACTACCTCAGGAAAGAAGCCAGCATAAGATTAGATTTAGATTTCTGATAGTTAAGGGAATTAAGGGTTTTGGGAAGAAAGCGGGAAAATGGAACTGATCCACTTCAGATCAGCCATGACCTTACTGAATGGTGGGGCAAGCTAGAAGGCCTACTCCTGCTCCTATTTCTTATGTTCTTATAATCAAGACTCACGCAATACAGACATTCTCTCTTTCACCTTCTTCTGTTGGGAAAAAGGATACAAAATTCTGAGGTCATGCACCAACTGACTCAAGAACAGCTTCTTGTTTGCTGCTGTCAGACTTTTGAGTGGACTTATCTTATTAACTTGACCTTTCTCTACTTCCCAGCTATGACTGGAACACCTCATTCTGCACTCTCTCTTTTGCTTCTCTACGCACAATATACTTTGTATAGAGTGTACGAAACAATACTTTTCACTATATACTAATAATGCAATAATAAATGAAAATCATCTGGGACAAAATACCTTCTTGATTGCTATCCTTCCAAAACATTCAATCTCTCCATTACTGATGAACATGGTAACAGTGTGTATCATCTACAAGATGCATGACAAGAACTCACTAAGTTTCTCAGGTAGCACCTTCCAAACCCACAATCATTACCATTTAGAATGATAAGGACAGCAGATACCTGGGAGCACCACTACCCATAACACTACACAGAAACCAGGAGGAGGAATAGGCCATTTGGCCTGCTCCACCATTTACTCTGATCATTGAATTCAACATCCTGATTTCCCCCACTCCATACCCCCTGATCCCTTTAGACCCAAGAGTTATATCTAATTTCTTGAAATCAGACAATGTTTTGATCTCAACTACTTTCTGTGGTAGTGAATTCCACACATTCACCACTCTCAGGATGAAGAAACTTCTCCTCACCATCTTGATGTGGAACTATGTTGCCGTTCTTTCACTGTTAATGGGTAAAAATATTGAAATTCCTTCCCTTACAGCCAGATGGATGTACCTATACCTTGGATTGCAGTGGTTCAAGAAGACAGCTCACCACTGTCTTCTGAAAGACATCACGAGATGGACAATAAATGTTATGTCATGTGAGTGTACCTTTAAGAAAGATATTTTTACAAAAAAACTCATGCAGCTTACAGCTTCAGCAATGGCACTGAGGTGGAGCTAAGCTATGGCAGTGAGATGATAGGGGATTTTTCCTTTGGGCTTTTAGTTTCATTTTGGGGAGAATGTTGGAAGCAGTTTAGCAGCAAGCTAAGATGCAATCACTCTCTTTCTCTCTCTCTTTCCCTGTTCTTCTCTTCGTTTGGATCTGAAACTATTATCAGTTAGCTGAAGGAGAGGCTTATTGCCATTATGCCTTAAAGAAGTTGCATTTTGGAAAACAGATTTGATTACAACTTCTTAAGTTTCTTCACAAGGAATTTTCACTCAACCCAGGAGGCTGGATTCCTGTAACAAGTAGGCATTAACCTATGCTGTATTGTGTTTATTTGGAGAGATTTGTGATTTGTATGTTGGCTTTGTTGGAACACAGAGATATTTCTCTAAGAGTTATACATTATCGTGATTGTTGTGTTTCTTGTTTGTAATTTTAAAAGTTCTCGCTAAATGTTCATGTCAACAAAATTCTTAATTAAACTTTGTTTCTGATAAAAGCTCCTCGTGAGTCAGTTGAATCACACCTGAAGTAAAATCTCTCATGCTCATCCTAACTAAATTCAATGTACAATAAGCTCCATAGAACACCTTGAAATATCCAAGTGGACTTGTAACAGCTGGTAGAGCAAGCAATGCCTATATTCCATAAAATGACTTAAAATAGTAAAGTTAATCAGACACTATAGTTCGACCAGCATAGGAGCCACTGGATACCACTGTCAATGAAAACATAAGAAATAGAGCAGGAGTAGCCTATTCAGTCCTTCGAGGCCATGCTGCATTCTTCACTGATCTTCGACAGCAATGGAGGCAATTTGGTTTCTCCAGCACGCTCCACTATTCATCATCATGGTTGATATGAACAGCCCAATAACCTCTCATTCCCTTGCCTAACAATCTGTTGGATGCTCCTGTTTGTCACTACAGGGTGGGAGCTCTCCCAGAATAGTCCTCGGTTGCCTCTGCTGGATGCTCTTTCTCCTGTTTATCACCGGATATGGATTTACACATACCTCTAATTTCCTCATTAATATTGTGAGTTATATTACCACTGCTGTTTGGCCACTGATTAATAACTCCCACCAATGTTTTCTGCCCCTTGCTGTTTTAATTTCCACCAAAATTGATTCCATGTCTTTATCTTTAGAAGTAAAGCAATCTCTCACTTTCATACTAATACCGTCTTTAATTAAGAGAGGAACCCACCACCTCTCTACAGCACAAATAGGCCCTTCGGCGCAACTTGTGGGCCGAAGATCCTGTTTGTGCTGTAGTGTTCTATGTTCTACAATAATAATCTATCCAACGCAATCAGGATCAAGAGAAACAGAAATGAACACAAAACAATCATGGAACTAATGGAATGCTGTAGGCAGAGGAAGCCTACTTGAAGTTATGCTTTTTTGCCTGTTTTATGTATTCCTCAGAAGAGCAATAGACTGAAATATGAACAGGATATAGTGCAGTAGGAAGTTTACCTGATAATTGATTGGCCAGTGCCAGGGTTTTGAAGTGAGTTCATTGTCCTTTGGTTTTAGCCCACTGTTACCCTTCAGAAAAAAAATAATAAAATTCATTAGAAACCTTTCAGAATGTCTCTAGATCTGCAGTTGTCTACTTGGACACTTCTGCATTTGAGATTTAGACACATAACAAATGGTTCTGAAATCTGTCTGCAGAATCAAGTTGCCTATCATTTTTTGGTACTTTAAACATCTTGATAAACAGATTGCTATATGAAATACCACAGCTGGATTCCTGGTTCAGAATGTAGACAGGTTTTCAGGTTTAGTGATCTTATCAACATTGAATATATTGAATTTCTTTTAAATAAATTGGGACATCTTCCACACATCATGATCTTTTGTTTCTTTCTGGGGAACTTATCTTGCGCACATCAGGCCACCCAAACATATATTAATAGATTTTAATTATCGCAAGAGCTATATTTCAGCAAAATTCTGCTCAAATCCTTCCTGGCTGGTTTTCAACAAAACTACCAAAACTATACAAGAGAATAAGCTAACAAATCAGTTCCCAGTCTCTAAGAGAAATAGGAGATGGGGGTGCTGGAACATCTACATGGAATCCAATAATTCAGCAGGGGAGAGGGAAATCAGGAGAAACAAGCTGTCAGGAGGATTGGGAAGAGCAAACAGCATCAGAACAAAGGAGTAGTCTATAAATGCATGTGATCAGGCAGCAGAGAAACATGACCTGGTGAGGCAGGTTTCAAAACGTGCATAAATGGCTAAAGTGTGGTGAATAAACTTGGTGAACGGGCACAAATTGTTACATGAGGCTCTGATACCAAAGATCTGGGGTCAGCAGCTGCCAGTATGAATCAAAGAAAATGTTACAACATTAAAAAGAATGCACTTGAGAGGTCAAACACAGACTCTGAGTAGAGTTGAGGACAGGAAAGGTGCTATTAAGCTGCTGGGTACATGCCACAGGCTAAATACTGGGAAGGTAATGCAACAGGAAATTTCAAAAAGGCACAGATTTATATTGTCTGACGGGGTAAAACTTCAATTATTCTAACAACTCAGAAAATAACAGCTTAAAAGACAAAGTGGAAAAAGATCCTGAAATGTGTACAAATAAATGTTGTTTTCAGCACAAGGGGGTATCTAGTTCCAAAAATCAAGTTAATTACATTTCAGTGGTTGTACATTTGAGAAACAGTGATGAACAGAGGGATCTTGGTGTATATGTGCATAGATCCCTGAAAGTAGGCATTCAAGTCGATAAGGTTGTTAAGAAGGCATATGGAGTCTTAGCTTTTATTGGTAGGGGGATTGAATTTCGGAGCCGCAACGTCATGTTGCAACTGTACAAAACTCTAGTGCGGCCGCACTTGGAGTATTGTGTGCAGTTCTGGTCCCCGCATTATAAGAAAGATGTGGAGGCATTGGAGAGGGTACAGAGGAGGTTTACCAGGATGTTGCCTGGTATGGAGGGCAGGTCTTATGAAGAGAGGCTGAGGGATTTGAGGTTGTTTTCGTTAGAAAGGAGGCGGCTAAGAGGGGACCTAATCGAAACATATAAGATGATTAGAGGTTTAGATAGGGTGGACAGTGATAGCCTTTTTCCTAGGATGGAGAAAGCTAGCACGAGGGGACACAGCTTTAAATTAAGGGGTGATAGTTATAGGACGGATATCAGAGGTAGGTTCTTTACCCAAAGGGTGGTTCGGGAGTGGAATGCCCTGCCTGCAGCAGTTGTAGATTCGCCAAGTTTGGTGGCGTTTAAGAGGTTAGTTGATAAGTATATGGAAGAGAAGGGAATGGTTTAGTTTGGAGGGGCATTGCTTTTTATATTGGTCGGCACAACATCGAAGGCCGAAGGGCCTGTTCTGTGCTGTAATGTTCTACGTTCTATATCATCAGTTTAGAATAGTTATGGCAAATGACTATGTAGCTAATATCGCAAGTAAAAAGAGATCAACCAAAGACAGCAAGCACTAAAGATCAGAACCAGCTGAAATTTTCCTGCATTTTCTGTTTTTGGGCCAAAAATCAGAAATTAAGATAGGAATAGAATTATAAGGGATAGGATTTATAAGCATCTAGAGAGAAATAAATTGATTAGGGATAGTCAGCACAGTTTTGTGAAGGGTAGGTCGTGCCTCACAAACCTTATTGAGTTTTTTGAGGAGGTGACCAAAGAGATAGATAAGGGTAAGGCAGTTGATGTAGTGTATATGGATTTTAGCAAAGTGTTTGATAAGATTCCCCATGGTAGGCTACTGCAGAAAGTGCAGATGCATGGGATTGAAGGTGATTTAGCAGTTTGGATTAGGAATTGGCTAGCTGATAGAAGACAGAGGGTGGTGGTTGATGGGAAATATTCAACCTGGAGTGCAGTTACAAGTGGTGTACCTCAAGGATCTGTTTTGGGGCCACTGCTGTTTGTCATTTTTATAAATGACCTAGATGAGGGTGTAGAAGGTTGGATTAGTAAATTTGCTGACGATACCAAAGTGGGGGGAGTTGTAGACAGCGAGGATGGATGTTACAGTTTGCAGAGGGACATAGATAGGTTGCAGAGCTGGGCCGTGAGGTGGCAAATGGAATTCAATACGGATAAGTGTGAGGTGATTCACTTTGGTAGGAATAACAGGCATATGAAATATAGGGCTAATGTAAGGACCCTTAATAGTGTTGTCGAGCAGAGGGATCTTGGGGTACAAGTACATAGCTCTTTGAAAGTTGGCACCCAGGTTGATAAAGTTGTTAAGAAGGCGTACGGTGTGTTAGCTTTTATTGGTAGAGGGATTGAATTTAGGAGCCGTGAGGTTATGTTACAACTGTACAAAACTCTGGTGCGGCCGCACTTGGAGTATTGCGTACAGTTCTGGTCGCTGCATTATAAGAAAGATGTGGAAGCATTGGAAAGGGTGCAGAGGAGGTTTACCAGGATGTTGCCTGGTATGGTGGGAAGGCCTTATGAGGAAAGGCTGAGGGACCTGAGGTTATTTTCATTAGAGAGAAGAAGGTTACGCGGTGACCTAATTGAGGCGTATAAGATGATCAAAGGACTGGATAAGGTGGATAGTGAGAGCCTTTTTCCTCGGATGGTGATGACCAACACGAGGGGACATAACTTTAAATTAAGAGGTGGTAGTTATAAGACGGATGTCAGAGGCAGGTTCTTTACGCAGAGGGTGGTGAGGGCGTGGAATGCCCTGCCTGCAGCAGTTGTGGACTCACCTACTTTGGGGGCATTCAAATGTTCGGTAGATAGGCATATGGATGATATTGGAATAGTTTAGGTTAGAGGGTCCACTGGCCGGCGCAACATCGAGGGCCGAAGGGCCTGTACTGCGCTGTAATGTTCTATGTTCTAGTCATGGCTGATCTGAAGTGGACATGATATAGACATGCCAGCATAGGACTGGGGTAAACATAGTAAAAAGTCTAATACGTTGCAAGAAAGGATGTCCCGAAGCACGGCACGTTGGGCAGCCCGTGCAGACACTACAACAGCAGATGGATGAACATCGCTCAACTATCACCACACAACACTGTTTCCTTCCTGGTAGAAGACAGAGGGTGGTGGTTGATGGGAGATATTCATCTTGGAGTTCGGTGACAAGTGGTGTACCTCAGGGGTCTGTTTTGGGGCCCCTGCTGTTTGTAATTTTTATAAATGATCTGGATGAGGGTATTGAAGGATGGATTAGTAAATTTGCAGATGACACTAAAGTCGGTGGAGTGGTAGATAGTGAAGAGGGGTGTTATAGTTTGCAGAGGGACTTGGACAAGTTGCAGAGCTGGGCCGAGAGGTGGCAAATGGAGTTTAATGTGGAAAAGTGTGAGGTAATGCACTATGGCAGAAATAATAAATGTGTAGAGTATAGGGCAAATGGTAGGATTCTTAGTAGTCTAGATGAACAGAGGGATCTTGGTGTGTATGTGCATAGATCCCTGAAAGTAGGCAGTCAGGTCGAGAAGGTTGTTAGGAAAGCATATGGAGTCTTGGCTTTTATTGGTAGAGGGATTGAATTTCGGAGCCGCAACGTCATGTTGCAACTGTACACAACTCTAGTGTGGCCGCACTTGGAGTATTGTGTGCAGTTCTGGTCCCCACATTATAAGAAAGATGTGGAGGCATTGGAGAGGGTACAGAGGAGGTTTACCAGGATGTTGCCTGTAATGGAGGGCAGGTCCTATGAAGAGAGGTTGAAGGATTTGAGGTTGTTTTCATTAGAAAGGAGGCGGCTAAGAGGGGATCTTATTGAAGCATATAAGATGATTAGAGGTTTAGATAAGGTGGACAGTGATAGCCTTTTTCCTAGGATGGAGAAAGCTAGCACGAGGGGACACAGCTTTAAAGTAAGGGGTATGAGTTATAGGACGGATATCAGAGGTAGGTTCTTTACTCAAAGAGTGATTAGGGAGTGGAATGCCCTGCCTGCAGCAGTTGTAGATGCGCCAAGTTTGGTGGCTTTTAAGAGGTTAGTTGATAAGTATATGGAAGAGAAGGGAATGGTTTAGTTTGAAGGGGCATTGCTTTTTATATTGGTCGGCACAACATCGAAGGCCGAAGGGCCTGTTCTGTGCTGTAATGTTCTATGTTCCTGTTGGCAAACACTTCAGCGGTCACGGGCATTCAGCCTCCAACTTTCAGGTAAGCATTCTCCAAGGTGGCCTTCACGACACACGACAGTGCAGAGTCGCTGAGCAGAAACGGATAGCCAAGTTCTGCACACATGAGGACGGTCTCAACAGGAATCTTGGGTTCATGTCACACTATCTGTAACCTCCATGACTTGCCTGGGTTTGCAAAAGCTCACTTACTTAATGTCTGGCGACAATACACATCTCTTCAACCTGGGCTCAGTGTTCCTTCCACTCACATTGTTAGCCACTTTAAGACGTGAATAGCAGGTTAGGTGTAAAGATTCGCATTCTAATCAGTAATCTATAAACTGTCTGTACTGTTATATGTGTTAAGAATAGAACACAGAACATAGAGCAATATAGCATAAACAGGCCCTTCAGCCCACGAGTTGCGCCGATCACATCTACCAATCCACAGACCTATCTATAACCCCCTATCCTATTCTTTTCCATATACTCATCCAGAAGTCTTTTAAAAGACCCCAGTGAGTTTGCCTCAACAACCTCCGACGGCAGTCGGTTCCATTCACTCACCACCCTCTGAGTGAAAAACCTACCCCTGACATCTCCTTTGTGTTTGCTTCCCTGCACCTTAAATCTGTGTCCTCTCGTAGTGACCATTTCAGCTCGGGGAAATAGTCTCTGAGAGTCCACCCTATCTATTCCTCTCAACATTTTATAAACCTCTATCAGGTCGCCTCTCAACCTACGTCTCTCCAGTGAGAAGAGTCCCAGCTCCCTCAACCTATCTTCATAAGGCCTGCCTCCCAATCCAGGCAGCATCCTTGTAAATCTCCTCTGAACTCTCTCAATAGCCTCTACATTCTTCCTATAATGAGGCGACCAGAACTGCGCACAATACTCCAACTGGGGTCTGACAAGAGTCTTATAGAGCTGCATCATTACCTCCTGACTCCTAAACTCTATTCCTCGATTTAATGAAGGCCAGTACACCGTACGCCTTCTTGACCACTTCCTCCACCTGCGAGGCCGATTTAAGAGTCCTATGGACCCGGAACCCGAGATCCTTCTGCTCTACAACACAGCTAAGACTCCTACCCCTTATATTGTACTCCTTCATCCCATTATTCCTGCCAAAATGGACCACTATACATTTATCTGCGTTGAACTCCATTTTCAGAAAAGAGCTGAAGGTGCTGCTAGTTCCTCAGACTGGGGAACATGTTAATCACCAAGTCATAAAACCCATTCATCACAATCATCGGAGGATATTAACCCGTTGTCTGAGACCAGAACGTAGAACATAGAACATAACAGCGCAGTAAGGCCCTTCGACCCTCGATGTTGCGCTGACCAATGGAACCAATTTTATGAACCTCTAACCTCAACTATTCCAATGCTATCCATATGCCTATCCACTGACCACTTGAACGCCCTTAAACTTGACAAGTCCACAACTGCTGCAGGTAGGGCATTCCACGCCCTTACTACCCTCTGAGTAAAGAACCCACCTCTAGCATTTGTCCTATAACTACCACTTCTTAATTTAAAGCTATGTCCCCTCGTGCTATCCATTTCCATCCGAGGAAAAAAGCTTTCACTATCCACCCTATCTAACCCTCTGATCATCTTATATGTCTCAATTAAGTTACCTCTTAGCCTTCTTCTCTCTAATGAAAATAACTTCAAGTCCCTTAGCCTTTTCTCATAAGACCTACCCATCATACCAGGCAACATCCTGGTAAAACTCCTCTGCACCCTTTCCAATGCCTCCACATCTTTCTTATAATGTGGCGACCAAAACTGTACACAATATTCCAAGTGCGGCCGCACCAGAGTTTTGTACAGTTGCAAAATAACATCTTGGCTCTGAAATTCAATCCCTCTACCAATAAATGCTAACACACTATACGCCTTCTTAACAACCTTATCAACTTGAGTACCAACTTTCAGAAATCTATGTACCTGTACACCGAGATCTCTCTGCTCATCAACACTACTAAAAGTCCTACCATTAGCCCTATATTCTGCACACATATTATTCCTACCAAAGTGAATCACCTCACACTTTTCCACATTAAAATCCACTTGCCACCTCTCGGCCCAGCACTGCAACTCATCTATGTCCCTCTGCAAACTGTAACATCCATCTTCACTGTCTACAACTCCTCCGACTTTGGTGTCGTCAGCAAATTTACTAACCCATCCCTCTACGCCCTCATCCAGGTCATTTATAAAAACAACAAACAACAGTGGCCCCAAAACAGATCCTTGAGGTACACCACTAGTAACTAAACTCCAGGTTGAATATATCCCATCAACCAGCACCCCCTGTCTTCTATCAGATAGCCGATTCCTAATCCAAATTGCTAAATAACCCTCAATCCCATGCATCTGCATTTTCTGCAGTAGTCTTCCATGGGGAACCTTATCAAACGCCTTGCTAAAATCTATGTACACCACATCAACTGCCTTACCCTTATCCACCTCTTTGGTCACCTTTTCAGGAAACTCAATAAGGTTTGTGAGGCACGACCTTCCCTTCACAAATCCATGTTGACTATCCCTAATCAATTCATTTCTTTCTAAATGACTATAAATCCTATCCCTTATAATTCTTTCCAAAACTTTCCCCACAACAGATGTAAGACTCACTGGTCTATAATTTGCAGGATGGTCTCTGCTCCCCTTCTTAAACAAGGGGACAACATTTGCCATCCTCCAGTCTTCCAGCACTATACCTGTAACCAACGACGACATGAAGTTCAAAGCCAAAGGCTCTGCAATCGGCTCTCTAGCCTCCCAGAGTAACCTGGGATGAGTCCCATCCGGCCCAAGGGATTTATCTATTTTCATATTTTCAAGAAGAGCTAACACCTCCTCCTTATGTACCTCTATCCTGTCTAGACTACAACCTTGTATCCCAGTATTCTCCCCAACTCCATTGACATTTTCCCACGTGAAGACTGAAGAAAAATATTCATTCAGTGCCTCACCAATCTCTACAGACTCCACGCACAACTTCCCACTACTGTCTTTGACTGGCCCTAATCTTGACCTAACCAATCTTTTATTCTTAACATATCTATAAAAAGCTTTAGGGTTCTCCTTTATCCTATCTGCCAAAGTCTTCTCATATCCTTTTCTAGCTCTTCTTATCTCACTCTTTAGCTCCCTCCTTGCTAATTTATAACTGTCCAGTGCCCTAACCGACCCTTCACGTTTCATCTTTAAATAAGCCTCTTTTTTCCTCTTTACTAGTGAACTAACTTCCTTAGTACACCACGGTTTCCTGGCTCTACCACTTCCTTCCTGCCTGACAGGTACATATTTATCAAGGACTGGCAGTAACTGTTCCTTGAATAAGTTCCACATTTCAGGTGTTCCCAGCCCCTGCAGTTTCTTACTCCACGCTATGTATCCTAAATCTCGCCTAATAGCCTCATAATTACCTTTCCCCCAACTGTAACTTCCTCCCTTTGGTATATGTCTATCCCTTTCCATCACTAAGGTAAACGTAACCGAATTGTGGTCACTATCACCAAAATGCTCACCTACCTCCAAGTCTAACTCCTGGTCTGGTTCATTATCCAGAACTCTTAACAGCGTTGATGAACAGAGGGATCTTGGTGTATATGTGCATAGATCCCTGAAAGTTGGCAATCAAGTCGATAAGATTGTTAAGAAGGCATACGGAATCTTAGCTTTTATTGGTAGGGGGATTGAATTTCGGAGCCGCAACGTCATGTTGCAACTGTACAAAACTCTAGTGCGGCCGCACTTGGAGTATTGTGTGCAGTTCTGGTCCCCACATTATAAGAAAGATGTGGAGGCATTGGAGAGGGTACAGAGGAGGTTTACCAGGATGTTGCCTGGTATGGAGGGCAGGTCTTATGAAGAGAGGCTGAGGGATTTGAGGTTGTTTTCGTTAGAAAGAAGATGGCTAAGAGGAGACCTTATTGAAACATATAAGATGATTAGAGGTTTAGATAGGGTGGACAGTGATAGCCTTTTCCCTAGGATGGGGAAAGCTAGCACGAGGGGACATAGCTTTAAATTAAGGGGTGGGAGTTATAGAACGGATGTCAGAGGTAGGCTCTTTACCCAGAGGGTGGTAAGGGTATGGAATGCCCTGCCTGCAGCAGTTGTAGATGCGCCAAGTTTGGGGGCGTTTAAGAGGTCCGTGGATAGGTTTATGAATGAAAAAGGAATGGTTTAGGTTAGAGGGTCATTGCTTTTTCTCAATTGGTCGGCGCAACATCGAGGGCCGAAGGGCCTGTTCTGCGTTGTAATGTTCTATGTTCGAGATTCAGGAGACACATTCACAGATTAAGAGGTAGGGCATTTAGGACTGAAATGAGAAGTATCCTCATGCAAAAGGTAGAGCATCTTTGGAATTCCCTACCCAGAGGACTGTGCAGGCTTAGTCATGGAGTGTGTTCAAGATAGAGATTGATAGATTTCTAAATATTAAGGAAATTAAATGCGGATAGCACAGGAAATGGCATTGAGGTAGAAGGTCAGCCATGATTAACTGAACAGCACAACAGACTCGACGTGCCAAGCGGCTTACTTTTGCACCCATATTGTTTTTCCTTTTCAATTTCCTGTCATAGAACATAGAACACTACAGCACTAACAGGCCCTTCGGCCCACAGGTTGTGCTGATCATTTCAGTACCTGCCAGGCCATAGAACTATCTGTAACTCCCAATACCATTAAATTAAACTGGTAATAAATCCACTTCCTGCTATTCAGTGGTCTGTTCTGTACAATTTGTGGGACTTAATTGATTAATTCCGACTGATTACTGTTTGAGATGCATCTAATGAAGATGCTGAGGGAAACTTGACTTCCACGACAACCAATATATTCAAACTGAGGATCAAACTAAATGTAGATTGCCAGGTGAGTGTGCAAAACAGAAAAGAGGTTGAGATACTACAAATAAAGAAAGATTATTCAATCCTCTAGATCTTCTGGATTAGAAGTGTTGAAAAGATTACTGACCCGGATCATAACAACATGCGACTCCAGCAGTATCTCCAGGAACGAGGGCTTCAGAACTTCTAGGCTGATATTCGGCACTGCAGTGACAAAAAAGTTCATGGTCATATAGTAACAATCACCAAATCTCATGAGTCGACAAGACATTTCCCAGGATATTCGTGAAAAGATTTGCAAATTGACAAAGCTGGGGAAGAAGGGTGCTGTGGGGCGGGGGGTTGCAGTGCAGAAGAGGAGGGTGGGCAGTGGAGAAAAGAGAGAGAGAGAGAAAAAAGAAAAGAGAGAGAGAGAGAAAAAAGAAAAGAGAGAGAGAGAGAAAAAAGAAGAGAGAGAGAGAGAAAAAAGAAGAGAGAGAGAGAGAAAAAAGGAGAGAGAGAGAGAAAAAAGAAGAGAGAGAGAGAAAAAAGAAGAGAGAGAGAGAGAAAAAAGAAGAGAGAGAGAGAGAAAAAAGAAGAGAGAGAGAGAGAAAAAAGAAGAGAGAGAGAGAGAAAAAAGAAGAGAGAAAAAAGAAAAGAGAGAAGCCGAGAGCTTGAAAGATGCAGAGGTTGACTTGAACAAAGATACAGGACAATGCAAAGACAAGAATGCAGAATGATTTAAATCAGCCTTAAAGCACAGAATTATACCATTCAGGCCATTTGGCAAAATTGACTGAAATTGGGAGAAGTTTCTAACTTGAAGTATTTACCTAATTCCCTTTTGAAAAGTTACTGTTAAATCTATTCCCTCTTAGACAGTGAATCCAAGGTTTCATATCTTTCGATATGTTAAGAATAGAAGATTGGTTAGGGCAAGATTAGGACCAGTCATAGATAGCAGTGGGAAGTTGTGCGTGGAGCCTGAAGAGATTGGCGAGGCACTGAATAAATATTTCTCTTCGGTATTCACGCAGAGTGCTGGAAATGTAGCTGTGGAGAGCACTGAGGTACAGGGTTGCAAATTGGGGAGTATTGTAGTAGATAGGGAGGATGTGTTAGAAATTCTCGAGGGTTTGAAGTTGGATAAGTCCCCTGGGCCGGACGGGATTTACCCTAGGATTCTCTGGGAGGCAAGAGAGGAGATTGCAGAGCCTCTGGCTCTGATCTTCAGGTCCTCGTTGGTTACGGGTGTGGTTCCGGAGGACTGGAGGATAGCGAATGTGGTCCCATTGTTTAAGAAGGGGAAGAGAGACCTTCCAGGGAATTATAGGCCAGTGAGTCTTACTTCTGTTGTGGGCAAGGTATTGGAGAGAATTATTAGGGATAGGATTTATAGTTATTTAGAGAGAAATGAATTGATTGGGGATAGTCAGCATGGTTTCGTGAAGGGTAGGTCATGCCTTACTAACCTCATTGAGTTTTTTGAGAAAGTGACCAGAGAGGTGGATGGGGGTAAGGCGGTTGATGTAGTATATATGGACTTTAGTAAGGCTTTTGATAAGGTGGCCCATGGAAGACTTCTACAGAAAATGCAGATGTGTGGAATAGAGGGTGATTTAGCTAATTGGATTAGAAATTGGCTGGCAGATAGAAGACAGAGGGTGGTGGTTGATGGGAGATTTTCATCGTGGAGTTCGGTGACGAGTGGTGTGCCTCAGGGGTCTGTTTTGGGGCCCCTGCTGTTTGTAATTTTTATAAATGATCTGGATGAGGGTATTGAGGGATGGATCAGTAAATTTGCAGATGATACTAAAGTTGGTGGTGTGGTAGATAGTGAAGAGGGGTGTTTTAGTTTACAGAGTGACTTGGACAAGTTGCAGAGCTGGGCCGAGAGGTGGCAAATGGAGTTTAATGTGGAAAAGTGTGAGGTAATGCACTTTGGCAGGAACAATAAATGTGTAGAGTATAGGGCTAATGGTAGGGCTCTTAATAGTGTTGAGGAACAGAAGGATCTTGGTGTATGTGTCAATAGATCCCTGAAAGTAGGCAGTCAAGTGGATAAAGTTGTTAAGAAGGCTTATGGAGTCTTAGCTTTTATTGGTAGGGGGATTGAATTTAGGAGCCGCAGCATCATGTTGCAGCTGTACAAAACTCTAGTGCGGCCGCACTTGGAGTATTGTGTGCAGTTCTGGTCGCCACATTATAAGAAAGATGTGGAGGCATTGGAGAGGGTACAGAGGAGGTTTACTAGGATGTTGCCTGGTATGGAGGGCAGGTCCTATGAAGAGAGGTTGAAGGATTTGAGGTTGTTTTCGTTAGAAAGGAGGCGGCTAAGGGGGGATCTTATTGAAACATATAAGATAATTAGAGGTTTGGATAGGGTTGACAGTGATAGCCTTTTTCCTAGGATGGAAAAAGCTAGCACGAGGGGACACAACTTTAAATTAAGGGGTATGAGTTATAGGACGGATATCAGAGGTAGGTTCTTTACTCAAAGAGTGATTAGGGAGTGGAATGCCCTGCCTGCAGCTGTTGTAGATGCGCCAAGTTTGGTGGCGTTTAAGAGGTTAGTTGATAAGTATATGGATGAGAAGGGAATGGTTTAGTTAGGAGGGGCATTGCTTTTTATTTTGGTCGGCACAACATCGAAGGCCGAAGGGCCTGTTCTGTGCTGTATTGTTCTATGTTCTATGTTCTATGTAACTTCCAAGGTGTTAGGCTTGGAAGTTAGTGAACATTTTGGTGATAGTGACCACAATTCGGTTACGTTCACCTTAGTGATGGACAGGGATAGGCATGAAGCTGGGGGCAGTAGTTATAGCTGGGGGAAGGGTAATTATGAGGCCATCAGGAGAGAATTAGGGTGCATAGATTGGACTAGGAAACTACAGGGACTGGGAACATCTGGAATGTGGTGCTTATTCAAGGAGCAGCTGCTGCGAGTCCTTGATAAGTATGTCCCTGTCAGGCAGGGAGGAAATGGACGAGTAAGAGAGTCTTGGTGTACGGAAAAGAGTTGATTTGCTGGTTAAGAAGAAAAAGGAGGCTTATGTCAGGATGAGGCTTGAAGGCTCAGAGTTAGTGCAATGGATAGCTATAGATTAGCTAGGAAGGAGGTAAAAAGTGAATTGAGGAGAGCTAAGAGGGGACACGAGAAGATGTTGGCTGATAGGATTAAGGAGAATCCTAAAGCTTTCTTTCGATATGTTAAGAATAGAAGATTGGTTAGGGCAAGATTAGGGCCAGTCATAGACAGCAGTGGGAAGTTGTGCGTGGAGCCTGAAGAGATTGGTGAGGCACTGAATAAATATTTCTCTTCGGTATTCACGCAGAGTGCTGGAAATGTAGCTATGGAGAGCACTGAGGTACAGGGTTGCAAATTGGGGAGTATTGTAGTAGATAGGGAGGATGTGTTAGAAATTCTCGAGGGTTTGAAGTTGGATAAGTCCCCTGGGCCGGACGGGATTTACCCTAGGATTCTCTGGGAGGCAAGAGAGGAGATTGCAGAGCCTCTGGCTCTGATCTTCAGGTCCTCGTTGGTTACGGGTGTGGTTCCGGAGGACTGGAGGATAGCGAATGTGGTCCCATTGTTTAAGAAGGGGAAGAGAGACCTTCCAGGGAATTATAGGCCAGTGAGTCTTACTTCTGTTGTGGGCAAGGTATTGGAGAGAATTATTAGGGATAGGATTTATAGTTATTTAGAGAGAAATGAATTGATTGGGGATAGTCAGCATGGTTTCGTGAAGGGTAGGTCATGCCTTACTAACCTCATTGAGTTTTTTGAGAAAGTGACCAAAGAGGTGGATGGGGGTAAGGCGGTTGATGTAGTATATATGGACTTTAGTAAGGCGTTTGATAAGGTGGCCCATGGAAGACTTCTACAGAAAATGCAGATGTGTGGAATAGAGGGTGATTTAGCTAATTGGATTAGGAATTGGCTGGCAGATAGAAGACAGAGGGTGGTGGTTGATGGGAGATATTCATCGTGGAGTTCGGTGACGAGTGGTGTGCCTCAGGGGTCTGTTTTGGGGCCCCTGCTGTTTGTGATTTTTATAAATGATCTGGATGAGGGTATTGAGGGATGGATCAGTAAATTTGCAGATGATACTAAAGTTGGTGGTGTGGTAGATAGTGAAGAGGGGTGTTTTAGTTTACAGAGTGACTTGGACAAGTTGCAGAGCTGGGCCGAGAGGTGGCAAATGGAGTTTAATGTGGAAAAGTGTGAGGTAATGCACTTTGGCAGGAACAATAAATGTGTAGAGTATAGGGCTAATGGTAGGGCTCTTAATAGTGTTGAGGAACAGAAGGATCTTGGTGTATGTGTCAATAGATCCCTGAAAGTAGGCAGTCAAGTGGATAAAGTTGTTAAGAAGGCATATGGAGTCTTAGCTTTTATTGGTAGGGGGATTGAATTTCGGAGCCGCAGCATCATGTTGCAACTGTACAAAACTCTAGTGCGGCCGCACTTGGAGTATTGTGTGCAGTTCTGGTCCCCACATTATAAGAAAGATGTGGAGGCATTGGAGAGGGTACAGAGGAGGTTTACCAGGATGTTGCCTGGTATGGAGGGCAGGTCCTATGAGGAGAGGTTGAAGGATTTGAGGTTGTTTTCGTTAGAAAGGAGGCGGCTAAGAGGGGATCTTATTGAAGCATATAAGATGATTAGAGGTTTAGATAGGGTGGACAGTGATAGCCTTTTTCCTAGGATGGAGAAAGCTAGCACGAGGGGACACAGCTTTAAATTAAGGGGTATGAGTTATAGGACGGATATCAGAGGTAGGTTCTTTACTCAAAGAGTGATTAGGGAGTGGAATGCCCTGCCTGCAGCTGTTGTAGATGCGCCAAGTTTGGTGGCGTTTAAGAGGTTAGTTGATAAGTATATGGAAGAGAAGGGAATGATTTAAGTTAGGAGGGGCATTGCTTTTTATTTTGGTCGGCACAACATCGAAGGCCGAAGGGCCTGTTCTGTGCTGTATTGTTCTATGTTCTATGTTCCAATTCCAGATCATAACAACTCAATTGAAGTTTTCAACAATTTTTTTCTTGCTCTTTTGTCTGTTTTCACCGATAATCGACCCACCTATTATAGAAACTGTTAGTGAAAGGGGAATTCAGTAGAGTTCACAATTCCTTCAGACTGCGATAACTCAAAATGTCATTAGAATTACACATCTTTTCCTTCAAGAATTCCCTATTTGGTTAGTGCTCTAACTCCACAGCTGACAAAATAAATACTTTATGAGCTTTCATCTCATCTATGGCCAATCCATATCTCAGTAAGAGGTCTGACAACACCAATTTTAAATCCAACCGATTTATTTGATAGTAAACCTGCTAGCTTTCGGCCTGTGTGCCTTCGTCAGGTGGATGAGGTGTTCTGGTCTGCAATAGCTCACATATCAGCACAGACAGTTTACAGATTGCTGATTAGAATGCGAATCCTTACACCTAATCTGCTATTCAAGTCTTAAAGTGGCTAACAATATGAGTGGAAGGAGCACTGAGCACAGGTTAGAGAGATGTGTATTGCCTCCAGACAGCACAGTAAGTGAGGTTTTTTGCTAACCCAGGCAAGTCATGGGGGTTACAGATATTGTGACATGAAGCCAAGATCCCTGTTAAGACTGTCCTCATGTGTGCGGAACTTGGCTATCAGTCTCTGCTCAGCGGCTCTGCGCTGTCATGTGTCATGAAGGCCCCCTTGAAGAACGTTTACCCGTAGGTTGGAGGCCGAATGCCCATGACCGCTGAAGTGTTTGCCCACAGGAAGGGAACTGTTTTGCCTGGTGATTGTCAAGCGATGTTCATTCATCCGCTGTTGTAGTGTCTGCATGGTCTCCCCAATGTACCATGCTTCGGGACATCCTTTCTTGCAACGTATTAGGTAGACAACGTTGGCCAAGTCGCAAAAGTATGTACTGTGTACCTGGTGAATGGTATTCTCACGTTTGATGATGTCATCCACGTCGAACATCCGGAATGTCTGGCAGAGGTTGCTGTGGCAGGGTTGTGTGGTATTGTGGTCACTGTTCTCCTGAAGGCTGGGTAGTTTGCTGCGAGCAATGGTCTGTTTGAGGTTGTGCGGTTGTCTGAAGGCAAGAAGTGGGGGGGTGGGGATGGCCCACCATCCATATCTAACAGCTTGAAAACACTGTTCAAATACTGACTGCTGCAGCAAACCAGACCACAATGTTGAACTAATCCATTAACATCCTAAAACCACCAACAACATCAGCACCCAAATCGACCAACCTCAATCTTCTTCCATCTCACTTTTGGCTGGAAAGAGGAAGTGGAGGTTGATCCTGAATGGTGGCAGAGTGAGTAGCAAGAGAAGCTGGACAAGGAGTATATAATAGTGTATAGTGGGGGGCAAAGCAGGAAGGAAAGAGGGGCTTCACTAAAGCTTCTGTCACCAGTGAATATGGCAAGCTAGGCTGAAACCTGAGTATGGAAAATGTAAACAATTCACAAACTATCTTAACATTTTCATATTTGCATGTGTATGGTGGATTTATGATCTCGTGCAACTACCTTCTATTCGCATTCCTTTCATTTTCTATTTTATCAAATATCAGTTCTTTGTGATCAATTCCCTTTGAGAATGAAACACTGGTTGTTTACTTCAAAAACCACAAATAATCTGTTACTTGGCTTTGCTTAACCAATCTATTTGGGCATACATGGTGCCAAAGCTGAATTCAAGTGCATGAGTTGCTAAGTTCACAAGTTTCATCAATACACTCTCTAGGATAATAAATCAAAAACAGTCCTCAACTCTAAGCTCATTATTCAAAAAAGGTGGAAAGAAAACAGGGAACAATAGGCCTATGAACCTATTATTGGCAGCAAGGAAGTTGATAAAGTTCATTATCAAGGGTTTCATAGCACAGCATTTATAAAGCAGCGGTATAATCAAAGTCAGTAGAGATTTACGAAAGGGAAATCATGCTTGACAAATCGACTGGAATTCTTTGAGCGCATAACTAGTAGAGGACCAGGGAGAACCAATGGATATGATTATTTAAACTCTCAGAAGGCTTTCAACAAGGTTTTACTTAGTAGACTACTATGTAAAGTGCATGGGATTGGAGGTAACGTCTTGAGATGAATAGAGAGCTGAATAGCTGTTAGAAAGCAAAAAGTTGGAAAAGGAGGTAGACAAAAGGTGGGTAACTATAGGCCAGTTACCTTAACTTATGCAGTGGGGAAAATACAAAGAACAAAACAGCACGGGAAACAGGCCATTCGGCCCAACGAGCCCATGCCGCCACCTCAATGTTCCCACCTCTACCCATGATCCTTGTCTATGTTTATAGATCTATGGATTAAAAACCAAATTTGAGACAATTTAGGGAGAATTCGTTTTCCCAATTAGCCTAAGAGCACATCTTTGGGATGTGGGAGGAAACCTGAGCACCCGGAGAAAACCCACGCAACATGGGGAGAATGCGCAAACTCCCACAGACACAGGCCCAAATCCATGTATCTGCACAGCACAGCGATAGTCATTAAGCTGTCGTGTTGCCCATCAAATGGTCCAGGTCAAACGTACACTAACGACGTGATGCACTAGGATACTCTCGAAAAAAATCCAAGAGCAGCCCTCTCACGACCCATCGTGTGTATGCCCCTTGTTAGACAACAAGGCGGACCAAAGCACCTGTAGGGTAAAAACAAGTACAAAAACAACAAAAACACTACAAGGATAGTGAGTGAATGGAATCGGCTTCCATCGGTGATGGTAGAGGCGAACTCGCTGGAGTCTTTTAAAAGACTTCTGGATGAGTACATGGGATTAAATGGGATTGGGAGTTACAGATAGAACTATGGTCTAGTAGGTATGGGTATAATCAGCACAAGATGATCAAAGGTTTAGATAGGGTGGACAGTGATAGCCTTTTTCCTAGGATGGAGAAAGCTAGCACAAGGAGACATAGCTTTAAATTAAGGGGTGGTAGTTACAGGACAGATGTCAGAGGTAGATTCTTTACCCAGAGGGTGGTAAGGGTATGGAATGCCCTGCCTACTGCAGTTGTAGATGCGCCAAGTTTGGGGGCGTTTAAGAGGTCAGTGGATAGGTTTATGGATGAAAAGGGAAAGGTTTAGGTTAGAGGGTCATTGCTTTTTCTTAATTGGTTGGCGCAACATCGAGGGCCAAAGGGCCTGTTCTGCACTGTAATGTTCTATGTTCTACAACTTGTGGGCCGAAGAGCTTATTTGTGCTGTAGTGTTCTATGTTCTATAATTACCCAGGTTATCCTTGCTACCCTTCTTTGATTACGGTACCACATTCACTATCCTCCAATCCACAAGGACCTCACTTGTGTCCAGTGAAGAGACAAAGATTTCCATCAGAGACCCAGCAATTTCATCCCTTGTCTTCCTGAGCAGTCTAGGATAGATGCCATCAGGCCCTGGGGATTTGTCAATTTTAATGTTCCTTGGGAGCAGCTGGTGTAAGGAGAGCTGGTGAGTAAATTTCTGTGTTTTGTTTTCCCCCAAAAATCGTCTCTAGTTTTTTTTTAACTTTTAAAACCGGATACAGAAAGTAGTCACAGGGAGGCCTGTGCAGGAGTTTTTTTTTCACCTGGACCTCCATAAATTGGGAAGGTGAAGAATCCCGATATTCTACACGTGTAGAGTATCTCAACCCTCCCCCCTCCTCTAACCTAATAAAAAAAGGAGAGCGACTAGGAGTATGAGCAGGTAAGTTTAAGTTTATATTTGTTTCTGTGTAAAGGAAGTAATAGGGATGGCAGTGCAGGCAGTGCGATGTACCTCCTGTGGGATGTTTGAGGTGAGGGACACTGGTAGTGTCCCAGCTGATTACACCTGCCAGAGGTGCATCCAGTTCCACCTCCTTGAGGACCGTGTTAGGGACCTGGAGCTGGAACTGGAGGAACTAAGAATTATTAGGGAAGCAGAGATGGCTATTGATAAAAGCTACAGGGAGATAGTTACTCCTAAATGTGATACATGGGTGACTGTTAGAAGGGGTAAGAAGCAGTCAGTGCAGAGTTCCTCTGAGGCTGTTCCTCTACGTAATAAGTACTCTGCTTTGGATGCTGTTGGGGATGAAGATACAACCGGGGTAAGCCATGGCGTACAGGTCTCGGGAGTTGAGCCTGTCCTTGATGCTCAGGTGGGAAGGGGGAAGAAAAGATCTGGATTAGTAATTAGGGACTCCCCAGTTAAGGGGATAGATAGGAGAGTCTGTGGGAAGGAGCGGGACTCGCGGTTGGTATGTTGCCTCCCGGGCGCTGGGGTCAGTGATATATCTGACCGAGTGTTCAGGATCCTTAAGGGGGAGGGGAACCAGCCCCAAGTTGTGGTGCATGTAGGTACCCATGGCGTAGGTAGGAAAAGGGATGGGGATATAAAGCAGAAATTCAGAGAGTTAGGGTGGAAACTTAGGGCTAAAACAAACGGAGTGGTTATCTCTGGTTTGTTACCTGTGCCGCGGAATAGCATAGAAAAGAATAGGGAGAGAGAACATTTGAACTCGTGGCTAAAGGGATGGTGCAGGAGGGAAGGGTTCAGGTACTTGGACAATTGGGGTTCATTCTGGGGAAGGTGGGACCTCTACAAGAGGGATGGTCTGCACCTGAACCGGAGAGGTACCAATATCTTGGGGGGTAAATTTGCCAGTGCTATTCGGGGGGGTTTAAACTGATTCAGGGGGGGATGGGAACCTGAATTGTTGTGCCAGTATACAGGAGGATGTGAATAGGGAGGTCACGGATAAGGTTTCTAGGTCGCAGCAGTATGGTGGCAAACGGGAGGGTGGTTTGAAGTGTGTATACTTTAATGCGAGGAGCATAGGCAATAAGGTGGATGAACTTGCAGCCTGGATTGGTGCTTGGGACTTCAATGTTGTGGCCATTTCAGAGACGTGGATAGAGCAGTGGCAGGAATGGTTGTTGCAGGTTCCAGGGTTCAGATGTTTCAGTCAGAGCAGAGGTGGTGGTAGAAGAGGGGAAGGAGTGGCATTGTTAGTTAAGGACAGCATTACGGTGGCAGAAAAGACGTTTGATGTGGACTCGTCTGCTGAGGTAGTGTGGGCTGAGATTAGAAACAAGACAAAAGGGCACACTGTTGGGAGTTTTTTTTTTTTTTTACAGGCCTACAAAAAGTTCCAGAAAAGTAGAGGAAGGGATTGCAAAGTTGATCCTGGATAGGTGCGCAAGTAACAGGGTAGTTGTAATGGGGGATTTTAACTTTTCTAATATCGATTGGAAAAGTTATAGTTCAAGTACGTTAGAGGGGTCAGTTTTTGTTCAATGTGTGCAGGAAGGTTTCATGACTCAGTATGTAGATAGGCCAACAAGAGGTGAGGCTATATTGGATTTGATACTGGGTAATGAACCAGACCAGGTGTTAGACTTGGAGGTGGGTGAGCACTTTGGTGATAGTGACTACAATTCGGTTACGTTTACCTTAGTGATGGAAAGGAATGGGCACATACCGAATAACAGTAGTTATAGCTGGGGGAAAGATAATTATGAGGCTATTAGGAGAGATTTAGGATGCATAGGGTGGAGCAGGATATTGCAGGGGCTGGGGACATCTGAAACGTGGAGCATATTTAAGGAACAGCTTCTGCATGTCCGTAATAAATATGTACCTGCCAGGCAGGGAGGAAGTGGTTGAGTGAGTGCATGGTGTACTAGGGAAGTTGAATTTCTGGTGAAGAGGAAGAAGGCGGCTTATATAATGATGAGACGTGAAGGCTCAGTTAGAGCACTGGAGAGCTATAAATTAGCCAGGAAGAGCTAAAGAGGGAGTTGAGAAGAGCTAGAAGAGGACACGAGAAGACTTTGGCGGATAGGATTAAGGAGAATCCTAACGCTTTTTACAGGTATATAAATAATAAAAGATTGGTTAGGGCAAGATTAGGGCCAGTCAGAGATAGCAGTGGGAAGTTGTGCATGGAGCCTGAGGAGATAGGAGAGACACTGAATGAGTATTTTTCGTCAGTATTCATGCAGGAGAAAGACAATGTTGTCGGGGAGAATACTGCGATACCAGGTTGTAGACTGGGCAGGATTGAGGTTCATAAGAAGGAGGTGTTAGCGAATCTTGAGGGTATGAAAATTGATAAGTCCCCTGGGCCAGATGGGATTTACCCTAGGATTCTCTGGGAGGCTAGAGAGGAGATTGCAGAGCCTTTGGCTTTGATCTTCATGTCGTCGTTGGCTACAGGTATAGTGCCGGAAGACTGGAGGATGGCAAATGTTGTCCCTTTGTTCAAAAAGGGGAGTAGGGACCATCCTGGAAATTATAGACCGGTGAGCCTGACTTCTGTTGTGGGCAAAGTCTTGGAAAGAATTATAAGGGATAGGATTTATAAGCATCTAGAGAGAAATAAATTGATTAGGGATAGTCAGCACGGTTTTGTGAAGGGTAGGTCGTGCCTCACAAACCTTATTGAGTTTTTTGAGGAGGTGACCAAAGAGGTAGATAAGGGTAAGGCAGTTGATGTAGTGTATATGGATTTTAGCAAAGCGTTTGATAAGGTTCCCCATGGTAGGCTACTGCAGAAAGTGCAGATGCATGGGATTGAAGGTGATTTAGCAGTTTGGATTAGGAATTGGCTAGCTGATAGAAGACAGAGGGTGGTGGTTGATGGGAAATATTCAACCTGGAGTGCAGTTACAAGCGGTGTACCTCAAGGATCTGTTTTGGGGCCACTGTTGTTTGTCATTTTTATAAATGACCTAGATGAGGGTGTAGAGGGTTGGATTAGTAAATTTGCTGACGATAGCAAAGTGGGGGGAGTTATAGACAGCAAGGATGGATGTTACAGTTTGCAGAGGGACATAGATAGGTTGCAGAGCTGGGCCGTGAGGTGGCAAATGGAATTCAATACGGATAAGTGTGAGGTGATTCACTTTGGTAGGAATAACAGGCATATGAAATATAGGGCTAATGGAAGGACCCTTAATAGTGTTGTTGAGCAGAGGGATCTTGGGGTACAAGTACATAGCTCTTTGAAAGTTGGCACCCAGGTTCATAAAGTTGTTAAGAAGGCGTACGGTGTGTTAGCTTTTATTGGTAGAGGGATTGAACTTGGGAGCCGTGAGGTTATGTTACAACTGTACAAAACTCTGGTGCGGCCGCACTTGGAGTACTGCGTACAGTTCTGGTCACCGCATTATAAGAAAGATGAGGAAGCATTGGAAAGGGTGCAGAGGAGGTTTACCAGGATGTTGCCTGGTGTGGTGGGAAGGCCTAATGAGGAAAAGCTGAGGGACCTGAGGTTATTTTCATTAGAGAGAAGAAGGTTATGCGGTGACCTAATTGAGGCGTATAAGATGATCAAAGGACTGGATAGGATGGATAGTGAGAGCCTTTTTCCTCGGATGGTGATGACCAACATGAGGGGACATAACTTTAAATTAAGAGGTGGTAGTTATAGGACGGATGTCAGAGGCAAGTTCTTTACACAGAGGGTGGTGAGGGCGTGGAATGCCCTGCTGCAGCAGTTGTGGACTCGCCTACTTTGGGGGCATTCAAATGGCCAGTGGATAGGCATATGGATGAGATTGGAATAGTTTAGGTGAGAGGGTCCACTGGCCGGCGCAACATCAAGGGCCGAAGGGCCTGTACTGTGCTGTAATGTTCTATGTTCTATGTAAAAAACCTAACATTTCCTCCCTTGTAATGAAGATTCTCTCTAATAGATCAACACTTCACTCTGAGACACTCCCTCTGCTTTGCAATTACTGATGTAAAGTATTCATTTAGGATCTCCCCTACTTCCTTGGGCTGTAGGCATAATTCCCCTCCATTGTCCTTGAGGTCCAATTTTTTTTTCCCTTGACAACTCTTTTGTTCCTAACGTATGAATAAAATGCCTTAGGATTTTCCTTAATCCTGTCTGTCAAGAACATTTCATGACCTCTTTTTGCCCTTCTAACTCCCCGTTTGAGTTCTTTCCTGCTTTCTCTGTATTCCTCTAGTGCTCTGTCTGTTTTTAATTGTCTGGACTTAACATACGCCTCTCTTTTCTTTTTAATCAGCTCCTCAATTTCCCTGGTGATCCACGACTTTCGAATCCTACCTTTCATATCCTTTCATTATACAGCACATGCCTGTCCTGCAGCCTCATCAACTGCTTCTTAAAAAGACTCCCACATGCCAGATATGGATTTACCCTCGAACAGCCTCTCTCAATCAACAGCCACCAATTCCTGCCTAATCCGGCTATCGTTAACCTTGCCTCAATTCAGCTCCCTATCCGTATGACAACATTCATCCTTGTTCATTACTATCTTAAAGTTAACAGAGTTGCGGTCACTATTTGCCACATGTTCCCCTACTGAAACTTTGATGACCTGACCGGGCTCATTACCCAGTACATAGAACATAACAGCGCAGAACAGGCCCTTCGGCCTTCGATGTTGCGCCGACCAATTAAGAAAAAGCAATGACCCTCTAATCTAAACCATTCCCTTTTCATCCATAAACTTATTTACTAACCTCTTAAACGCCACCAAACTTGGCGCATCTACAACTGCAGCAGGCATGGCATTCCATACCCTTACCACCCTCTGGGTAAAGAACCTACCTCTGACATCCATCCTATAACTACCACCCCTTAATTTAAAGCTAGGTCCATTATCGCCCAACTAGAGAGGGGGCTATCTACATATTGTTCCAAAGAACAAATTTTACACCGTCCAGACCCGCAGCCCTAAGCACTTTTCAGTCTAACCAGGGGAATTAAAGTCTCCACTACAACATCTATTTTTTTCTGCACCTATCCAGAATCTCCTTACATATCCGTTTCTCCACTTCCCGTGGGCTGTTGGCTGGCCTGTAGTACACCCCCAGCGTAGTGACTACACCCTTCCTATTTTTGAGCTCCATCCACAGAAACTCATTACATAACCCCTCTAAACTGTCCACTCTCTGTCCTGTTGTAATATGCTCCATAACTAATATTGCTATTCCCCTGCCTCTTTTAGTCCCTCCTCTGTCTCACCTAAAACACTTATACCCCCGAACATTCAACTGCCAGTCATGTCCTTCTTTTAACCAAGTCTCCGTCACCGCAACCACATCCAAATTTTGTGTAAGCATCAAGGCCCTAAGTTCGTCTCTCTTACCTGGACCATGACAACATGACTAGTGTTCTTGCAACACTGATGAAATAGAGGGGGATCAGGCAAAACAACGCACAGTCATCAACGTTACACCCATTTCCAGAGAGGAATTCAAACTAGTAATTTCTGCAGAGATGATGTCTACCAAGTAGATAGGTGATATCATGCTACAGAAGAGACTTCAGAGAAGAGATGATAATTGGAATAGGATAGGTAGGTCAGAAATGGGTATTGGGTTTAAGTAGTGGTTGAAATCATTTTGGAATTATTCAGACAAATCCATCTTTAGACAGAAATTGGTGGAGGACTTTGTTTAAACAAAAACAAGAATTTAGCAATATATTGATGGCCTTGTTTACAAATTCTACATAGTCTCACTTCTCTGTATTTCTACAATTTTCTCGAGTCTACAGTCCAGTTCATATGCTCTGTCTTTATGACTTAGGCTTTCTGATGATAATACACAGAGTGGTGAAGGACAATTCTTTGTTTTCAGGTTTGATTCTCATTGTTGCTCAGTGTCACACTTACTCTCTCCCCCATCCATTGTAATGAATTCTTTAGATGTCTATATTAAAGTCCAGTAAGAAGTCTCATAACGCCAGATTAAAATCCCACAGGTTAAAGTCTACAGGGCAGTAGGGTGGTATAGTGGTTAGCACTGCTGCATCACAGTGCCAGGGATCTGGGTTGGATTCCCAGCTTGGGTCACTTTGTGTGGAGTTTGCATGTTCTCCCCATATCTGTTCAGGTTTCCTCCAGGTGCTTTGATTTCCTCCCACATTTCAAAGATATGCAGGTTAGGTGCAGTGGCCATGATAAATTATTCCTTTCTGTCCCAGGATGCATAAATTAGAGGGATTAGTGGGGTGAATTTATGGAGTTATGGGGATAGAACCTGGGTAGGATTGTTGTCAATGTGGACTCAATGGGTTGAATGGCCTTTTTCTGCACCGTAGACACCCTATGATTCTAAGTTTATTTCGAATCACAAGCTTTTGGAGTGCTGCTCTTTCATCAGGTGAAGGAGTGCTGTTCCTTCATCACTCATCTGAAAGCTTGTTGTACCAAATAATGTTGGACTTTAACCGTGTATTATGAGATTTCTTACTATGCCCACCCAGTTCAACGCTGGCATCTCCACATCATATATTAAAGGTTCTCTGTAAGATAAAACATAGAACATAGAACACTGCAGCACAACAGGCCCTTTGGCCCACAAGTTGTACTGATCATATCAGTACCTACCAGGCCATAGAACTATCTGTAACTCCCAATCCCACTAAATCCCATGTACTCATCCAGAAGTCTCTTAAAAGACCCCAGCGAGTTCACCTCTACCACCACTGATGGCAGCCGATTCCATTCACTCACCACCCTCTGAGTGAAAAACTTACCTCTAACATCTCCTCCGTACTTGCTCCCCAGCACCTTAAACCTGTGTCGTCTCGTAACGATTATTTCAGCCCTGGGAAATAGCCTTCGAGAATCTACTCTATCTATTTCTCTCATTGCTGGTAACAATGTACATTTACTATTTTTGTAACAATAATGGTGCAGCAATTTCAGCATTTATTAATGATTACGCCCATAGGGACACAATAGTCTACATAAACAAATTTCCATTCCAGATCTTGCACACAACCTACATGTATCCAAAATCTCTCATTGATGGGCTTCCTATGTACTGAATGATTAAAACAATAAAGGTCATTTTTTTTTATATTATAATCATCGCAGCAGCCACTTACATTTGGCATTGACATGGTCCTCAATGTTCCACAATGAATTAGGTGTTTCTTTAAGGTATGGACTGCAGCTGACTTCAACTTGTTCCCAGCCCCTAGAAATAGCAGAGACAACCAGAGACACAGACTACAAGTTAGATTTTCAAACGTTGAAAAATAAACTGCCTTTCATGAAATTGTGTGGGTTTCAAAGACAATACGAATCTTAAATGTACACACTAGGTAAGGTCCATTTCTTAAATAAAGAATAGTACAGCACAGGAACAGGTCCATCAGCCCACCAATCTGCCAACACAGATGTTTCTCTAATCTAATATTTTCTAGTCTCTGTGTGGTCCATTTCCCTCTATTCCCTGCCTATTCATGTATCTATCCAGATGCCTCTTGAATGTTGTTATAGAATCTGCTTCCATCACCTCGTCCAGCAGCACATTCCAGGCATTCACCACCATGTGAGGGAAAAACTTGCCCCTTACATCTCTTTTAAACTTTCCCCCTCTCACTTTCAATCTATGCCCCCGAATAATTGACCCCTCAACCCTGGGAAAAAGACTCTGACCACCAATTCTATTCAAACCTACCATAATTTTATCAACCTTTATCAGATCCCCCCTCATTGTCCAATGAAAACAATCCAAGTTTACAACACAGAACATAGAACACTACAGCACAATAGGCCCTTTGGCCCACAAGTTGCACCAATCATACCCCTACCTAGTAGGCCTATCTATAACCCTCAATCCCGTTAAATCCCATTGTATTCATCCAGAAGTCTCTTAAAAGACCCCAACGAGTTCACTCCACCACCACCGACGGCAGCCGATTCCACTCAGTCATCACCTCTGAGTGAGAAACTTATCCCTGACATCTCCTCTGTACCTACTGCCCAGTACCTTAAACATGTGTCCTCTCGTAGCAACCATTTCAGCCCTGGGAAATAGCCTCTGAGAATCACCCTATCTATACCACTCAACATCTTATAAACCTCTATCAAGCCACCTTTCATCCTTCGTCTTTCCAGAGAGAAAAGACCTAACTCCCTCAACCTAGCCTCATAAGGCATGCCACCCAATCCAGGCAACATCCTTGTAATCTCTTCTGCACCCTCTCAATATCTTCCATATCCTTTTTGTAGAGAGGCAACCAGAACTCTGCACATACTCGATAGAGTATGAAGCAAAACTAGCTCAAATATAAAAAATGACAGTAAAAGTTTTTACCAATATATAAAGAAGAGGAGGCTGGCTAGAGTGAATGTAGGATCCTTGGAGGATGAGAGGGTGGATTTAACAGTGGGGAATGAGGAAATAGCTGAGACTTTAAATAAGTCTTTTGTGTCTATCTTCACGGAGGAGGACACAAATAGCTTACTCGCTAAGAGAGTTTACAGATAGAGGGTTAGTAGGAGATGAAGTCCTTAATGCAATTACTGTTACTAGAGAAGTAGAGCTTGGTAGACTAACGAGAGTCGTTATAGTGGGAGATTTTAATCTCCCTAGGGTGGATTGGAAAGTACCTAGAGCTGGGGGTTTGGACGGGCAGGAATTTGTAAAATGTGTACTGGAAGGATCGTTGGAGCAGTATGTGGCTAGCCCGACTAGAGAAGGGGCTATATTGGATTTAGTTCTGAGTAATGAGCCAGGGCAGGTGGTTGATGTTGTAGTAGGGGAACATGTGACTAACAGTGACCACAATTCTGTCTACTTTAGGATACAAATGGAATAGGATGCTTGTTGCCCTAGGGGCAGAGTGCTGAACTGGGGGAAGGCTAACTACAGTCGGATTAGGCAGGAACTTAGGGAAACTGATTGAGAACAGTTGTTCAAGGGTAAGTCCACGCTAGGCATGTAGGACTCTTTCAAGGGAATACTGAAAATGTTGCAAGATAATATGTGCCGGCCAAGAGGAAAGATGGGAAAGGTAGGATTAGAGAGCTGTGGATTACTAGGGATATTGAGGACTTGGTTAGGAAGAAAAGAGAAGCATATGATAGCTGCTTCGACCTGGGAACCGAGACAGCTTTGAAGGAATATAGAGAGAGTAGGAGGGAGCTCAAACGGGGAGTTAGAAGGGCAAAAAGGGGGCAGGAAATGATTTTGGCGGATAGGATTAAGGAAAATCCAAAGGCTTTTTACTCCTATCTTAGGAATAAAAGGGTGGTTAGAGGAAAATTGGACCTCTGAGGGACGGAGGAGGGGAACTGTGCTTAGAGCCCGAGGGAATGGCAGAGATCCTCAATAAATACTTTGTGTCGGTATTCACGAAGGAGAGGGGCTTGTTGACAGCTCCTGTCTCTGAGGGAGCTGTGGACCATAGAACATAGAACATTACAGCACAGAACAGGCCCTTCAGCCTTCGATGTTGCGCCGACCAATATAAAAAGCAATGCCCCTCCAAACTAAACCATTCCCTTTTCCATATACCTATCAACTAACCTCTTAAACGCCACCAAACTTGGCGCATCTACAACTGCTGCAGGCAGGGCATTCCACTCCTGAACCACCCTTTGGGTAAAGAATGAAGGAAACATCCATACCGAGGGAGGAAGTGTTAGAGCTTCTAGGTAGCATTAAAACTGATAAATCTCCGGGGCCTGATGGTATTTATCCCAGGCTGCTTAGGGAGATGCGAGGTGAAATTGCTGGGCCTCTGACACAAATATTTGTCTCTTCCTTGGACACAGGTGAGGTCCCAGAGGACTGGAGAATAGCTAATGTTGTACCTTTGTTTAAAAAGGGTAGTAGGTATAACCCTGGAAATTATAGGCCGGTGAGTTTGACGTCAGTGGTAGGGAAGCTGTTAGAGGGGATTCTTAGAGATAGGATGTATAGGCACTTAGAGCATTGCGATCTGATTAGGGATAGGCAGCATGGATTTGTTAAGGGGAGGTCGTGCCTTACAAATCTGAAGAATTTTTTGAGGAGGTGACGAAAACGGTCGACGAAGGGCGAGCCGTTGATGTTGTCTATATGGATTTCAGTAAGGCGTTTGACAAAGTCCCTCATGGGAGGTTAGTTGAGAAGGACAAGGCTAATGGGATACAAGGACAGGTAGCTAGATGGATAAGTAACTGGCTTGGTAATAGGAGACAGAGAGTAATAGTGGAAGGGTGTTTTTCTAGCTGGAGGTTGGTCACTAGTGGTGTGCCGCACTCAGTACTAGGACCTCTTCTATTTGTAATATATATATAAATGACTTGGAAAAGGCAGTAAGTGGAGTGATCAGCAAGTTTGCAGACAATACAAAGATGACCGGACTTGCGGATAGTGAGGAGCATTGTCAGGCAATGCAGCAGGACAGAGATAGGCTGGTAGCTTGGGCAGACAGATGGCAGATGGAATTCAATCCTGATAAATGTGAGGTGATGCATTTCAGGAGAAAGAATGTCGGGGGGAGATATATGATAAAGGGTAGACCTATTAAGAGTATAGAAATGCACAAGGACCTGGGGGTGCAGGTGCACAAGTCTCGGAAGGTGGCAGGGCAATGGAGAAGGTTGTGAAGAAAGCATGTAGAATATTAGCCTTTATAGAAAGGGGTATAGAGTGCAAGAGCTGGCCTTTAATGTTGCAGTTGTATAAAACGTTGGTTAGACCTCATTTGGAATACTGTGTCCAGTTCTGGTCGCCTTAATACCGGAAGGACATGGAGACTCTGGAGAGAGTGCAGAGGACGTTTACCAGGATGCTGCCTGGTACGGAAGGACTGAGTTATGAGGAAAGATTAGGCAAATTGGGACTGTTTTCCTTAGAAAGACATAAACTTAGAGGAGATCTAATAGAGGTGTACAAGATTATGAAGGGGATAGATAGAGTAAACAAGGTTAAGCTTTTTCCTAGGATGGACTCAAATAGCACGAGGGGTCACAGGCTTAGGGTGAGGGGGGTAAGGTATAATTTGGATGCTAGAGGGAGTTTTTCACACAGAAGGTGGTGGGGGTATGGAATGCGCTGCCAAGTAAAGTGGTGGAGGCAGGTACTCTGGAGTTATTTAAGAAATACTTAGATGGGCACATGAACAGAATGGGAATGGAGGGTATAGAAAACTGATTTAAAATAGGGGTCATGAGCCTTGGGAGTCCCTGGGAAGTGTGTAAGTAGATGATGATATTGATGTACTTGTTTTTATCCTACAGGTGCTTTGGTCCACCTTGTTGTCTAACGAGGGGCATACACGCGATGGGTCATGAGAGGGCTGCTCTTGGATCTTTTTCGAGAGTATTCTAGTGCTTCACGTCATTAGTGTACTCTTGACCTGGACCATTTGATGGGCAACACGACAGCTCAGTGACTATCGCTGTGCTGTGCAGATACAAGGATTTGGGCCTGTGTCTGTGGGAGTCTGCGCATTCTCCGTGCTTGCGTGGGTTTTCTCCGGGCGCTCCGGTTTCATCCCACATCCCAAAGATGTGCTCTTAGGCTAATTGGCAAAACAAATTCTCCCTCAACTGTCTCAAATTTGATTTTAATCCATAGATCTATAAACATGGCCAGGGATCGAGGGTAGAGGTGGGAACATCAGGGTGGCGGCGCGGGCTCATTGGGCCGAAGGGCCTGTTTCCCATGCTGTTTTGTTCTTTGAGACTGAAGATAGACAAGTCCCTGGGACCAGATGGAATGCAAGCCAGGGTCTGAAAAAACTGGCAGAAGTAATAGCCAATGCCTTAGTAATTATTTATCAAAATTCAGTAGACTCTGGGCAAGTGCTGGCGGATTGGAAAACAGCTAAAGTTATGCCGCTGTTTAAAAAAGGTAGGAGACAAAAAGCAGAGAACTATAGGCCGGTTAGCTTAACATCTGTAGTTGGAAAAATGCTTGAATCCTTCATCAAAGAAGAAATAACGAGGCACCTAGAAAAGAATGGTTTGATCAAGCAGACGTAGCACAGATTTGTGAAGGGGAAGTTGTGTTTAACGAATTTACTGGATTTTTATGAAGATGTGACTAATGCGATAGACAGAAGGGAACCGATGGATGTGATGCTTTTAGATTTCCAGAAGGTGTTTGATAAGGTGCCTCACAAAAGATTGCTGCACAAGGTTAGGGTACACGGAGCTGGGGGTCAAGTGTTAGCGTGGATTGAAGCTTGGTTATCTAACAGGAAGCAGAGAGTTGGAATCAATGGATGCTTTTCTGGTTGTTAGTTGGTGACTAGTGAAGTGCCGCAGGGATTGGTGCTGGGGCCTCAACTGTTTACCATATACATAGATGATGTGGAGGAGGCAGCTGAGTGTAGGGTAACAAAATTTGCTGATGGCACAAAGATGAATGGAAAAGTGAATTGCATGGAGGACGCAGAATGTGTGCAGAGATCTGGATAGGCTGAGTGAGTGGGTGAGGACCTGGCAGATAGAGTATAATGTTAGCAAATGTGAGGTTATCTATTTTGGTAGAAATAATAATAGAAAGGAATATTATTTAAGGGGTGAAAAGCTGCAGTATGCTACTGTACAGAGGGACCTGGGGGTCCTTGTGCATGAATCGCAAAAACTCAGTCTGCAGGTGCAGCAGGTGATCAAGAAGGCGAATGGAATGTTGACATTTATAGCGAGAGGGACAGAATATAAAAGCAGGGAGATCTTGCTGCAACTGTACAAGGCACTGGTGAGGCCACAACTGGAGTACTGTGTGCAGTTTTGGACCACTTATTTGCACACTTATGTTCACATAAGGAAATATTGGCCTTGAAGGAAGTACAGAAAAGGTTCAGCAGGCTGATACCAGGGGGTTAGCTTATGAGGAGAGATTAAATAGACTGGGCCTGAATTCATTGCAGTTTAGAAAGCTGAGGGGGGATCTTATAGAGACTTACAAGGTAATGAAGGGGCTAGATAGGGTAGAGATAGAGAGGTTCTTTCCGCTTAGAAAGGAAAGCAGAATTAGAGGGCACAGCCTCAAAGTGAGGGGGGAGGACAGTTTAGGGGGAACTTCTTCACTCAAAGGATGGTGAGTCTCTGGAATTCTCTGTCCGTTGAAGTGGTGGAGGCTACCTTGTTGAATATATTTAAGTCATGGGCAGATAGATTTCTGACAGACAAGGGAATTAAGGGTTATGGGGAGAAAACGGGAAAGTGGAACTGATCCACTTTAGATCAGCCATGATCTTGCTGAATGGCGGGACAGGCTCCAAGGCCTACTAATGCTCCTATTTCTTATGCTCTTATGTTCCAAGTTGGGTCTGACAAGGGTCTTACCAAGTTGCAGCATCACCTCCTGACTCCTAAACTCAATCTCTTGACTAATGAAGGCTAGGACATCATACCCTTCTTGAAAACATCCTCCACCTGCGAGGCCGATTTAAGAGTCCTGTGGACCCGGAACCCGGGTCTTTGTTCAACCTTTCTCCATAGTACTTGTCCTCCAAACCAGACAACATCCTGGTAAATCTTTTCTCCTTTCTTTGCAATGCATCAACATCCTTCCCGTAGTGTACACAATTGTACACAATATTCCAAACGCAGCCTAATTCAAATCTTTTACAGCTGCCACTTGATTTTCCAATTTGCTTTTATGCCATATGCCCTTTTGACCACTTTGTCCATCTTAATTGCCACCTTCATGGAACTGTGGATCTGCATGTCTAGATCCCTCTTATGCTAATGTTTCTAAGGATTCGACCAGTTACAGTATACTTTCCTTCTGCAGTAAACTTCACATTTGTTAAATTCAGACTCCCAATATGCAGCATATGCTCAAAAGCGTACAAATAGTGGTCACTCTGGTTACAATGTAGTTCTGCGCTAAGTTAGGAAGCACAGGAGGATAAAGTTACAAAATGGACATATACTGATAAAGTGAGTGGGCAAAGTTGATGCAGATGTAGTTCAACTAGCGGAAAATAAAAAAAGGGAGCATCCACTTGGTACTTGAGAAAGACATCTAAATATTTTCTTAATAGCAAAAGACTAAACTATCAGAGTTTATGATAATAGAATCCACATTTCTTAAAAGGGATACCAAGAAAGGTGAATTATTTTCTAAATGGGGAGAAAATTCAAAAATTGAAAGCACAAATAGACTTGGGAATTATAATTCAGAATTCTCTTAAGGTTAACTTGCAGGTTGACTTGATCGTTAGGAAGGCAAATACTATGTTAGCATTTATTTCGAGAGGACTAGAATGCAAAAGCAAGGATGTACTGCTGAGGCTATATAAGGCTCTGGGTCAGACCATATTTGTAAAATTGTGAGCAATTTTGGGCTCCGTATCGCAGGAAGGATGCACTGGCCCAAGAGAGGGTCCAGAGGGGGTTCATGAAAATGATCCCAGGAATGAAAAGCCCGACCTATAATGAACATTTGAGGACTCCAGGTGCCTGTATCGATGGGAGCTTAGAACATCGAACATTACAGCGCAGAACAGGCCCTTCGGACTTCGATGTTACGCCGACCAATTAGGAAAAAGCAATGACCCTCTAACCTAAACCATTCCCTTTTCATCCATAAACTTATCTACTAACCTCTTAAACGCCACCAAACTTGGCGCATCTACAACTGACGCAGGTAGGGCATTCCATACCCTTACCACCCTCTGGGTAAAGAACCTACCTCTGACATCTGTCCTATAACTACCACCCCCTAATTTAAAGCTATGTCCCCTCGTGCTAGCTTTCTCCATCCTAGGAAAAAGGCTATCACTGTCCACCCTATCTAACCTCTAATCATCTTATATGTTTCAATAAGGTCTCCTCTTAGCCGCCTTCTTTCTAACGAAAACAACCTCAAATCCCTCAGCCTCTCTTCATAAGACCTGCCCTCCATACCAGTCAACATCCTGGTAAACCTCCTCTGTACCCTCTCCAATGCCTCCACATCTTTCTTATAATGCGGGGACCAGAACTGCACACCATACTCCAAGTGCGGCCGCACTAGAGTTTTGTACAGTTGCAACATGACGTTGCGGCTCCGAAATTCAATCCCCCTACCAACAAAAGCTAAGACTCCATATGCCTTCTTAACAACCTTCTCGACTTGACTGCCTACTTTCAGGGATCTATGCACATACACACCAAGATCCCTCTGGTCATCAAGACTACTAAGAATCCTACCATTAGCCCTATACTCTACACATTTATTATTTCTGCCATAGTGCATTACCTCACACTTTTCCACATTAAACTCCATTTGCCACCTCTCGGCCCAGCTCTGCAACTTGTCCATGTCTCTCTGCAAACTATAACACCCCTCTTCACTATCTACCACTCCACCGACTTTAGTGTCATCCGCAAATTTACTAATCCATCCCTCAATACCCTCATCCAGATCATTTATAAAAATTACAAACAGCAGGGGCCCCAAATCAGATCCCTGAGGTACTCTACTAGTAACCGAACTCCACGATGAATATCTTCTATCAACCACTACCCTCTGTCTTCTATCTGCCAGCCAATTCCTAATCCAATTAGCTAAATCACCCTCAATCCCATATATCTGCATTTTCTGCAGAAGCCTTCCATGGGCCACCTTATCGAACGCCTTACTAAAGTCCATCTATACCACATCAACTGCCTTACCCATGTGTTTTAATGCGAGGAGTGTGACTGGCAAAACAGATGAACTGAAGGTAATAATGTTCACGAGGAAGTTAGGAGTGGTGGCGGTGACTGAGACATGGTTAAAGGAGGGGCAGGACTGGCAATTGAATATTCCAGGGTATAAGTGTTTTAGGCATGACAGAGGTGGTTTGAAGAGAGGAGGGGGAGTGGCGTTATTAGTTCAGGATCACATCATAGCAGTGCAGAGGGAGGGTGGTATGGGTGATTTAGGAATTGAGTCGCTATGGGTGGAGTTGAGGAATAGGAGGGGAGAGGTTACTATGTTGGGTGTGCACTACAGACCGCCCAACAGCCCACGGACCGTGGAAGAAGGGATATGCAGGGACATTTTAGATAAGTGTAGGAAGAATAGGGTGGTTGTAGTGGGAGATTTCAATTTCACTGGGGTAGATTGGAAGGTGCCCAGAGCGGAAGGTGCGGACGGGGAGGAATTTGTACAGTGTGTTTTGGAAGGGTCCTTGGAGCAGTATGTGGATAGCCCGACTAGAGAGGGGGCTATACTGGATTTGGTTCTGGGGAATGAGCCAGGGCAGGTGGTTGACGTTGTACTAGGAGAGCACGTGTCAAATAGTGACCACAACTCTGTCTGCTTTAGGATATTAATGGAAAAAGATGAAGCCTGCCTTAAGGGGAGGGTGTTAAACTGGAGGAGGGCTAGATACAGCCAGATTAGGCAGGATCTTAAGGATACCGATGGGGATAAGCTGTTCGAGGGTAGGTCGATGTTGTACATGTGGGAGTCTTTCAAGGGAAAAGTAAAATCTTTGCAGGAAAGACATGTGCCGGTAAAGAGGAAGGATGGGAAAGGTAGGATTAGAGAACCGTGGGTTACTAGGGATATTGAGGACTTGGTCAGGAAGAAGCGTAGGCGTACGTCAGATCTAGGCAACTGGGGACAGAGACAGCGCTGGAAGAATATAGAGAGTGTAGACGGGATCTTAAAAGGGGTGTCAGAAAGACAAAAAGGGGCCAAGAAATGGCTTTGGCAGGTAGGATTAAGGAAAATCCTAAGGCATTTTACTCCTATGTAAGGAGCAAAAGGATGGTTAGAGGGAAGATTGGACCTCTCAGGGACAGAGGAAGGGAACTATGCTTAGAGCCTGAGGGAATGGGGGAGATCCTGAATGAGTACTTTGTGACGGTATTCACGCGGGAGAGGGGCCTGATGTCTGGTGCCGGCTTTGAGAAATTTGAGGACCCGTTAAAGGAAATAATCATTACGAGGTAAGAGGTGTTGGGGCTGTTAGGCAGCATAAAGACTTATAAAGCTCCAGGGCCTGATGGCATTTACCCCAGGCCGCTAAGGGAGGTGAGAGATGACCTTGCTGGGCCTCTGACGCAAATCTTTGTCTCTTCTTTGGACACAGGTGAGGTCCCAGAGGATTGGAGGATAGCAAACGTAGTACCGTTGTTTAAAAAGGGTCAGAGGGATAACCCAGGGAACTATAGGCCGGTGAGGTTGACTTCAGTTATAGGTAAGCTAATGGAGATGTTGCGTGGGTTTTCTCCGGGTGCTCCGGTTTCCTCCCACATCCCAAAAATGTGCTCTTAGGCTGATTGGGTAACAAATTGTCCCTATATTGGAATCTTCCACAATAGGCATAGCCTAAAGTCATGGATATGTCATTAAGATGTTAGGACGGCGGCGCGGGCTCGTTGGGCCGAAGGGCCTGTTTCCCGTGCTGTGTTGCTCTTTGTTCTTTGTACCCCCATCCACCTCTTTGGTCACTTTTTCAAAAAACTCAATAAGGTTAGTAAGGCACGACCTACCCTTCACAAAACCATGCTGACTATCCCCAATCAATTCATTTCTCTCCAAATAACTATAAATCCGATCCCTAATTATTCCCTCCAATACTTTGCCCACAACAGAAGTAAGACTCACTGGCCTATAATTCCCTGGAAGGTCTCTCTTTCCCTTCTTGAACAATGGGACCACATTCGCTATCCTCCAGTCCTCCGGAACCACACCCGTAACCAACAACGACCTGAAGATCAGAGCCAGAGGCTCTGCAATCTCCTCTCTTGCCTCCCAGAGAATCCTAGGGTAAATCCCGTCCGGCCCAGGGGACTTATCTAACTTCAACCCCTCAAGAATATCTAGCACATCCTCCCTATCTACTTCAATACTTTCCAGTTTGCAACCCTGTACCTCAGTGTTCTCCACAACTATATTTACATCTCCCTGCGTGAATACCGAATAGAAATATTTATTCAGTGCCTCTCCAATCTCTTCAGGCTCCACGCACAACTTCCCACTGCTGTCTATGACTGGCCCTAATCTTGCCCTAACCAATCTTCTATTCTTAACATATCTAAAGAAAAGAGAATCACCAGAGAAGGATGAGGGGGGAATTTCATAGATAAAACCCTACACTGCAGAAAGAGGTCCTTCAGCTCATCAAGTCTCTTTGAAACTTACAGAATACAGAAATGCCTGGATAGAGTGGACGTGAGGCAGACGTTTCCATTTGTCAGAGAGGCTAGGATCCAAGGACACAGCCGCAGAGTTAAAAGATGACTCTTTAGAACCAAAGTGAAGAGGAATTTCTTCAGCCAGAATCAATGGAGTTTATTGCCACAGAAGCTGTGAAGGCCAGGTCTTTGAATATATTTAAGATAAGAGATAGATAGGTTCTTGATTAATAAGTGTATTCAAGCTTATGGGGAAAAAGTAGGAGAATGGTATTGAGAAACTTATCAGCCATGTCTGAATGGCAGAGCAAACTCGAAGGGTTGAATAGTTTAATCCTGTGATATCTAATGATCAATACAGGAATCCATATGATGCATGGATCATCACAATTCTCAGTGAATCAAACAGTAGAGGACATGATAAATTAGGAAATGACAAAAACAAAATCAAGGTTTGCAGAGAATATTAGACTAAGAATCCTTACCCCAGGATTCTCTGGGAGGCAAGACAGGTGATTGCAGAGCCTTTGGCTCTGATCTTCGGGTCATCGTTGGTTACAGGTATAGTGCCAGAAGATTGGAGGATAGCGAATATTATCCGATTGTTCAAGAAGGGGAATAGAGACTTTCCTGGGAATTACAGACTGGTGAGTCTTACTTCTGTTGTGAGCAAAGCTTTGGAAATAATTATTAGGGATAGGATTTATAGTCATTTAGAGAGAAATGAATTGATTAGGGATAGTCAGCATGGTTTTGCGAAGGGTTGGTCGTGCCTCACAAACGTTATTGAGTTTTTTGAAAAGGTGACCAAAGAGGTGGATAATGGTAAGGCAGTTGACGTGGTATATATGGACTTTAGTAAGGCTTTTGATAAGGTTCCTCATCGAAGGCTTCTGCAGAAAATGCAGATGTATGGGATTGAAGGTGATTTAGCTAATTGGATTAGGAATTGGCTAGCAGATAGAAGACAGAGGGTGGTGGTTGATGGGAATTATTCATCATGGAGTTCAGTTACAAGTGGTGTACCTCAGGGATCTGTTTTGGGGCCTCTGCTGTTTGTAGTCTTTATAAATGATCTGGATGAAGGTATAGAAGGATGGATTACTAAATTTGCTGATGACACCAAAGTTGGAGGAGTGGTAGATAGTGAAGAGGGGTGCTATAGTTTGCAGAGAGACTTGGACAAGTTGCAGAGCTGGGCCAAGAGGTGGCAAATGGAGTTTTATGCGGAAAAGTGAGAGGTAATTCACTTTGGCAGGAATAACAAATGTGTAGAGTATAGGGCTAATGGTAGGACTCTTAATAGTGTTGATGAACAGAGGGATCTTGGTGTATATATTAATAGATCCCTGAAAGGTGGCAATCAAGTCGATAAGGTTGTTAAGAAGGCATACGGAGTCTTGGCTTTTATTGGTAGGGGGACTGAATTTTGGAGCCCCAACGTCATGTTGCAACTGTATAAAACTCTGGTGCAGCCGCACTTGGAGTATTGTGTACGGTTCTGGTCGCCACATTATAAGAAAGATGTGGAGGCATTGGAGAGGGTGCAGAGGAGGTTTACCAGGATGTTGCTTGGTACGGAGGGAATGTCTTATGAGGAGAGGCTGAGGGATTTGAGGGTTGTTTTCATTAGAAAGAAGGTGGCTAAGAGGAGACCTTACTGAGGCATATAAGATGGTCAGAGGATTAGACAGGGTGGACAGTGATAGCCTTTTTCCTTGGATGGAGAAAGCTAGCACGAGGGGACATAACTTTAAATTAAGGGGTGGTGGTTTTAGGACAGATGTCAGAGGTAGGTTCTTTACCCAGAGGGTGGTAAGGGTATGGAATGTCCTGCCTGCAGCAGTTGTAGATGCGCCAAGTTTGGGGGCGTTTAAGTGGTCAGTGGATAGGTTTATGGATGAAAAGGGGATGGTTTAGGTTAGAGGGTCATTGCTTTTTCTCATTTGGTCGGCGCAACATCGAAGTCCGAAGGGCCTGTTCTGCGCTGTAATGTTCTATGTTCTAAGACTTTTAATCAAAAGCTAATAACTTACAGAACATTGCTCGAAACAAATAATAATACTCACCACTTGGGCAGGGACTTCCCAGAGGAATACAGGACACAGCCAGTTGCCACATGGATTAATCGAATTTTGTTTCTTAGAACTTTAACCAAATCCCCATTCTGTCCCCCAGCTACCTCAATTCTCCAAAAATCATTTGAATCCCCAGTTCCATTCTGTAAATAAACAAAAGTCATTTTCAATCATCAGAAGCAGAACTTATTTTCATCAGAGTAATTCCTATCCCTGTACACAACCAAGTTATAAAGGAACCAAGGTCCTGCTGGTTCACTTTTTAACCATCTGATAGTCACATGATAAAATGATGAAGTTATTGACAAATCACAGCAATCATTTATTGAGTCTACAATCCACCAAATATAAGGAGAGAAAAAGCTGCAGGGGTGACGAAATGTTTGGAATCATAGATTTGAATCACCTATTCTTCCCAAGCACACTGTGCTCATCACACACCATGGCTATGATTTCCAGCCACACAGTGCCTGCTGCGATCTTCCCTGTCTCTTTCTGCTGCTGCAAACCGGATCTCACCATAACAGGCGTGACACTGATTAGCATGAGATTGATTTAATTTCAATCTCATTAACAAATATGGCATGTGACCATTCCTTCTCCAAGAATGTTTCCACCAACCCCCACAAGCAGAAAGTCACATGGGTGCAAATCACTACAGGTCCTTTGGAAACGTGGACCAGGTTGCATGGATTGTAAGCCCATGGAAGACTTCTACAGAAAATGCAGATGTGTGGAATAGAGGGTGATTTAGCTAATTGGATTAGGAATTGGCTGGCAGATAGAAGACAAAGGGTGGTGGTTGATGGGAGATATTCATCGTGGAGTTCGGTGACGAGTGGTGTGCCTCAGGGGTCTGTTTTGGGGCCCCTGCTGTTTGTAATTTTTATAAATGATCTGGATGAGGGTATTGAGGGATGGATCAGTAAATTTGCAGATGATACTAAAGTTGGTGGTGTGGTAGATAGTGAAGAGGGGTGTTTTAGTTTACAGAGTGACTTGGACAAGTTGCAGAGCTGGGCCGAGAGGTGGCAAATGGAGTTTAATGTGGAAAAGTGTGAGGTAATGCACTTTGGCAGGAACAATAAATGTGTAGAGTATAGGGCTAATGGTAGGGCTCTTAATAGTGTTGAGGAACAGAAGGATCTTGGTGTATGTGTCAATAGATCCCTGAAAGTAGGCAGTCAAGTGGATAAAGTTGTTAAGAAGGCATATGGAGTCTTAGCTTTTATTGGTAGGGGGATTGAATTTAGGAGCCGCAGCATCATGTTGCAGCTGTACAAAACTCTAGTGCGGCCGCACTTGGAGTATTGTGTGCAGTTCTGGTCCCCACATTATAAGAAAGATGTGGAGGCATTGGAGAGGGTACAGAGGAGGTTTACCAGGATGTTGCCTGGTATGGAGGGCAGGTCCTATGAAGAGAGGTTGAAGGATTTGAGGTTGTTTTCGTTAGAAAGGAGGCGGCTAAGAGGGGATCTTATTGAAGCATATAAGATGATTAGAGGTTTAGATAGGGTGGACAGTGTTAGCCTTTTTCCTAGGATGGAGAAAGCTAGCACGAGGGGACACAGCTTTAAATTAAGGGGTATGAGTTATAGGACGGATATCAGAGGTAGGTTCTTTACTCAAAGAGTGATTAGGGAGTGGAATGCCCTGCCTGCAGCTGTTGTAGATGCGCCAAGTTTGGTGGCGTTTAAGAGGTTAATTGATAAGTATATGGAAGAGAAGGGAATGGTTTAGTTTGGAGGGGCATTGCTTTTTATTTTGGTCGGCACAACATCGAAGGCCGAAGGGCCTGTTCTGTGCTGTATTGTTCTATGTTCTATGTTCTATGTATGGTCAAGCAAGGTGGTGAGTACTGCTTAACGCTAACATCTAGGGTGCAAAAGGGCAAGTCAACCATTGTCATGATGGCAGGTGGAGGGCCTTCATGGGGGCAGGGCTGAATGAGGCTGACGAGGTTACAGTTCGTGGTAAGAAGTCTCACAACACTAGGTTAAAGTCCAACTAGTTTATCTGATAGTAAACTCAAGTTTTTGGAAACACTGTTCCTTCATCAGGTGTGTGGAAACAAATAATTGTCTTAATTTGTGTTCCATCTGCCAAGTTTTTGCTCACTCATGGAGTGGTGGCTCCCCCACAAAAAAGGCTCAAAGAGCTAAACTTGCCTATTTCTACTCCCAGTTCCTATGTTCACCTAACATGTCCATAACTTTCTGTGGACTATATCATTCTCGCTATTTGCCTTCCCACCTATTTATGTCATCGGCAAACTTGGCAATAGTACACTAACTTCACTTGTCCATGTCCTTAATATATAAAGCAAATAACAGCTGCCACAGGACTGATTCCTTCTGCACTCCCCTAATTACAGGCTGTCATCCTGAAAATGAGCCTCTTATTTTGATTCTATCTTTTATCAGATATCACAGAATTCATATAATGCAAGAGGCCAGTTGGCCCATCGAGTTTGCACCAACAACAATCCCAATCCGGCCCTTTCCTTATATTTAACCTGTTAAACCCGCTAATACCAAGAAGCACTTCAGCATGGCCAATCAACCTAATCCACAGATCTTTCGACCGTGGGAAGAAATCACACAGACATAGGGAGAATGTACAAACTCTACACAGTAAGCCAAGGCTGAAACTGAAATTGGGTCCCTGGTACTGTGAGGCAGTACTGCTAACCACTGTACCACCATGCTGCCTATCAGTCAGTCAGTTATCTATGCTAATACCCTACTCCCAATACCATGGACTTATTTCGTTTTGTACCTTTTGTTCGGTTATCTTATTGAATTTTTTGGAACTCTAAGGATTTAGATTCTTAGATCCATCAAATATAGATCAACAAGATATAGATCAGTTGGAGACTTGGGCGGAGAGATGGCAAATGGAGTTTAATGCGGGCAAATGTGAGGTAATGCAATTTGAAAGGTCTAATATAGATAGGAAATATACAGTAAACAGCAGAATCCTTAAGAGTATTGATAGGCAAAGGGATCTGAATGTACAGGTACATAGATCACTGAAAGTGGCAATGCAGGTGGAGAAGACAGTCAAGGCGGCATACGGCATGGTTGCCTTCATTAGCCGTAGCACTGAGTTTAAAAATTGGCAAGTCATGTTGCAGCTTTATAGAATCTTAGTTAGGCCATACTTGGAATAGTGTTCAATTCTGGTTGCCATACTACCAGAAGGATGTGGAGGCTTTGGAGAGGATACAGAAAAGATTTACCAGGATGTTGCCTCATATGGAGGTCATTAGCTACGAGGAGAGGTTGGAAAAACTTGGTTTGTTCTCACTGGAGTGACAGAATTGAGGGGAGATCCGATAGAAGTCTACAAGATTATGAAAAACATGGACAGAGTGACTAGTCAGAAACTTTTTCTAGGGTGGAACAGTCAATTACTTGGAGGCGTAGGTTTAAAGTGCGAGGGCAAAGTTTGAAGGAGATGTAATAGGCAGACTTTTTACGCAGAGTGGGTGCCTGGAACTTATTGACAGGAGAGGTTGTGGAAGCGGATGCATAGTGACTTTTAAAGGGTGTCTTGACAAGTACATGAATAGGATGGGAATAGAGAGATATGATCCCCAGAAGGGTAGGGGGCTTTAATTAAGTCAGGCAGCATGGTGAGCGCAGACTTGGAGGATCGAAGGGCTTGTTTCTGTGCTTTAATTTTCTTCATTCTTTGATCTAAATGTATTACTTCTACTGATTTTCCTTTATCTATCCTGCACGATTAACATTGCAAAGAATTCTAATAAATTTGTCAGGCGTAATCTCTTCATGAAGATGTTTTGACTCTACATGATTATGTTGTGCATTTCTAAATTCTTTGCTATTACATCCTTTATAATATTCTCTAACATTTTCCCAATGACAGATGTTAAGCTAACTGGCCTATAGCTGCCTCTTTCTTTGTCTCCTCCCTTTTCTGAATAAGAGTATTACAATGGCAATTTTTCAATCCTCTCAGACTTTTCCAAAATTTAAGGATTTTGGTAAGATTCTCATTCTTACAGGTCTCTTGCAGGTCCTATGAAGAGAGGTTGAAGGATTTGAGGTTGTTTTCGTTAGAAAGGAGGCGGCTAAGAGGGGATCTTATTGAAGCATATAAGATGATTAGAGGTTTAGATAGGGTGGACAGTGATAGCCTTTTTCCTAGGATGGAGAAAGCTAGCACGAGGGGACACAGCTTTAAATTAAGGGGTATGAGTTATAGGACGGATATCAGAGGTAGGTTCTTTACTCAAAGGGTGATTAGGGAGTGGAATGCCCTGCCTGCAGCTGTTGTAGATGCGCCAAGTTTGGTGGCGTTTAAGAGGTTAGTTGATAAGTATATGGAAGAGAAGGGAATGGTTTAGTTTGGAGGGGCATTGCTTTTTATTTTGGTCGGCACAACATCGAAGGCCGAAGGGCCTGTTCTGTGCTGTAATGTTCTATGTTCTATTCTCTGAGAATCCTCAGTTCACTTTGGCCCTCTCCTCCTTTTCATATATTTAAAAGAAGCTCTTGTTGTCCATTTTTATGTTACTTGCTAGTTTATCTTCAGAGATTATCTGTTTCCTCTTAATCTTTTGGTCATCTTTTAGCTGCTCAGCTGAAGTCACAAACTCTCCTGTCCCTGGCCACTTACCAAACTGGGATGTGACTGCCTCCCAAAACAAAGCATGCAGGAACTCTCTGATCTGTCATAGTTCTGCAGCTCAACCTCCAGCTCCTCAAACCATGGACACATACTGCAGGCATGCTTACCCTGGTAAAAGAAGTATCCATGCAGAGCTGGGCGGAGGGGTAGCAAATGGAGTTTAATGCGGAAAAGTGTGAGGTGATTCACTTTGGTAAGAATAGTAGGAGTACAGAATACAGGGCTATTGGAAGGATTTTTGGTAGTGTTGACAAGCAGAGAAATCTCAGTGTCCATGTGCATAGATCTCTGAAAGTTGGCACCCAGATTAAAAAAATTCTTAAAAAGGCTTACGGCGTGTTAGCTTTTATTGGTAGAGGGATTGAATTTCAGAGCCGTGAGGTCATGTTGCAACTGTACAAAACTCTGGTGCTGCCGAACTTGGAGTACTGTGTACAGTTCTGGTCGCCACATTATAAGAAAGATGTGGAGGCATTGGAAAGGATGCAAAGGATGTTGCCTGGTATGGTGGGAAGTCTTATGGGGAAAGGCTGAGGGAAGATGGTTAAGAGGTGACCTAATTGAGGCATACAAAATGATCAGAAGGTTAGATAGGGTGGACGGTGAGAGCCATTTTCGTCAGATGGTGATGACTAACACAAGGGGACATAGCTTTAAATTTAGAGGGGTCAGTTTTTGTACAACGTGTGCAGGAGGGTTTTATGACTCAGTATGTAGATAGGCCAACAAGAGGTGAGGCTACATTGGATTTGGTTCTGGACAATGAACCATACCAGGTGTTAGGCTTGGAGGTAGGTGAGCACTTTTGTGATAGTGACCACAATTTGGTTACTTTTACCTTAGTGATGGAAAGGGATAGACATGTACCAAGGGACGAAGTTACAGCTGGGGGAAAGGTAATTATGAGGCTATTAGGCAAGATTTAGGATACATAAGATGGAGTAGGAAACTGCAGGGGCTGGGAACATCTGAAATGTGGAACTTATTCAAGGAACATCTACTGCGAGTCCTTGATAAATATGTACCTGTCAGGCAGGGAGGAAGTGGTAGAGCCAGGGAACCGTGGTGTACTAAGGAAGTTAGTTCACTGGTGAAGAGAAAAAAAGGAGGCTTATATAAAGATGAGATGTGAAGGCTCGGTTAGGACACTGGACAGTTATAAATTAGCCAGGAGGTAGCTAAAGAGAGAGATAAGAAGAGCTGGAAGAGGACATGAGAAGACTTTGGCGGATAGGATAAAGGAGAACCCTAAAGCTTTTTATAGATATGTTAAGAATAAAACATTGGTTAAGTCAAGATTAGGGCCACTCAGAGACAGTAGTGGGAAGTTGTGCATGGAGTCTGTAGAGATTGGAATGAACTGAATGAGTATTTTTCGTCAGTCTTCACGCCGGAAAATGTCAATGGAGTTGGGGAGAATACTGGGATACAGGGCTGTAGACTAGACGGGATAGAGGTACATAAGGAGGAGGTGTTAGCTATTCTTGAGAGTATGAAAATAGATAGGCCCCATGGGCCAGATGGGATTTATCCCTGGTTACTTTGGGAGGCTAAAGAGCAGATTGCAGAGCCTTTGGCTTTGATCTTCATGTCGTCGTTGGCTTCAGGTGTAGTGCCGGAAGACTGGAGGATGGCAAATGTTGTCCCTTTGTTTAAGAAGGGGAGTAGAGACCATCCTGCAAATTATAGACCAGGGAGCCTTATGTCTGTTGTGAGGAAAGTTTTGGAATGAATTATAAGGGATAGGATTTATAGTCATTTAGAAAGAAGTGAATTGATTAGGGATAGTCAACATGGATTTGTGAAGGGAAGGTCATGCCTCACAAACCTTATTGAGTTTTCTGAAAAGGTGACCAAAGAGGTGGATAAGGGTAAGGCAGTTGATGTGGTGTATATGGATTTTAGCAAAGCGTTTGAAAAGGTTCCCCATGGGAAGATTACTGCAGAAAATGCAGATGCATGGGATTGAGGGTTATTTAGCAATTTGGATTAGGAATTGGCTAGCTGACAGAAGACAAAGGGTCATGGTTGATGGGATATATTCAACCTGGAGTTTAGTTACTAGTGGTGTACCTCAAGGATCTGTTTTGGGGCCACTGTTGTTTGTTATTTTTATAAATGACCTGGGTGAGGATGTAGAAGGATGGGTTAGTAAATTTGCTGACGACACCAAAGTCGGAGGAGTTGTAGACAGTGAAGATGGATGTTACAGTTTGCAGAGGGACATAGATAAGTTGCAGAGTTGGGCCGTGAAGTGGCAAATGGAGTTTAATGTGGTAAAGTGTGAGGCGATTCACTTTGGTAAGAGTAATACATGTGCAGAATATAGGTCTAATGGTAGGACTCGTAGTAGTGTAGATGAGCAGAGAGATCACAGTGTACAGGTGCACAGATCTCTGAAAGTTGGTACTCAAGTTGATAGGGTTGTTAAAAAGGCATATAATGTGTTAGTATTTATTGGTAGAGGGATTGAATTTTGGAGCCGAGATGTCATGTTGCAACTGTACAAAACTCTGGTGCAGCCGCACTTGGAGTATTGTGTACAGTTTTAGTCGCCACATTATAAGAAAGATGTGGAGGCATTGGAAAGGGTGCAGAGGAGGTTTACCAGGATGTTGCCTGGTATGATGGGTAGGTCTTATGAGGAAAGGCTAAGGGACTTGAAGTTATTTTCATTAGAGAGGAGAAGGCTAAGAGGTGACTTAATTGAGACATATAAGATGATCAGAGGGTTAGATAGGGTGGATAGTGAGAGCCTTTTTCCTCGGATGGAGATGGATAACACGATGGGGCATAGCTTTAAATTAAGGGGTGGTAGATATAGGACGGATGTTAAAGGTGGGTTCTTTACTCAGAGGGTAGTAAGGGCATGGAATGCCCTGCCTGAAGCAGTTGTGGACTTGTCAAGTTTAAGGGCGTTCAAATAGTCAGTGGATAGGCATATGGATAGCATATAGGAATAGTTTAGGATAGAGGGTCATAAAATTGGTTCCATTGGTCGGCGCAACATCGAGGGCCGAAGGGCCTGTACTGCGCTGTAATGTTTTATGTTCTAAAATAGACCATGACCACTTACCGGATGTTAACCAAATACTCACCAGCTCACCTCCTCCCCTATAAAAACTAATTCCTACAGGGCAAGCTTAGAAATGCAAAGGAATATCCTCCTGTCCTCCCCACCAAACTCTCTCTTCTCACCAACTTCCACACACTGTCAAAACCTGTACTCAAAGCTGGTCACACAGAGTGTGTCTGAATTTATATGTTGTGAAAAAAAAACAAGCTGAGATTAGGTACAAGCCAAGATCCTTGGAAATTTCTTACTATTCCGTATCCTGTGACTTGGAAATGCTTCTTCGTTAGTGGTGCCTCATGCTGGTGACTGTGCATATTCCGGGATGTTCTAACCATCAAAAAACAGGAAATCAGTTTGCAGAAAGAACCTCATTTTTATTCAACTGGAAGACCAAGAAGGATGGACCATTTCCAAGACTTACTCTTTGTGCTCAAGTCTGAAGACATCACCGTGTCGAATATATTGCACAGTATCATTTGTGTCTGTGAAAGATGTCAGAGGAGGCAATTAATCAACTGCTGCACTCTTTCAAAAATACTGGTTCACAAGTCTCAGTTTTAAATATTTAATTTTCTAATGCTCATCAATATCTTTAGCAACACATCAACACAGACAATGGCTAATGCACAACACATACATTATTCAAAGACTCAGTTGAAGCACTTATCAAACCCTCAAAACAAAAACAGCTGCCTGAATTAAATAATTTGATTCTATCAAAACCTTCTACATGACTAAACCATTCTGCTGCTTCTATATCAAACACACATATTTACTTGCATATGAATAAGCACAAATTCAAACCCTGATTGCATTTAACAAGCAGGACAGGATTGACAACAGAGTCTGAACACACACCCAAACCATGTAAAATCAATGGAAACACTAAGTAAAAGCAGGCAAAGTGCTCCTGTCAAATGACGGCATACATAACTGGAGGCAGCCCACTGACTTGAATGGAGAATTGTTTTAGAGGAAGGAGAGATAGTAGAAATAATGAGTATGTAGTCAATTTAACAATTTGTGATTTGTGCATACCCAAGGATTTACAGTCACTGCTTTACGCTTTATTTATCAATGACTTTGGCGAGAGAAGAAAGTCATATACATAAGTTTGCTGTTGACATTTAGTTATTTGTCATGGTAAAGAGAACAAAGAACAAAGAAAATTACAGCATAAGAACAGACCCTCCGGTTCTCCTGACACGAAGATGAGTGGAAAATCAAATTGCGTGGAAGGCACAGAAAATCTGCAGAGAGATCTGGATAGACTCAGTGAGTGGGCGAGGACCTGGCAGATGGAGTATAATATTAGCAAATGTAAGGTTATCTACTTTGGTAGAAATAATAGTAGGAGGGATTATTATTTAACGGGTGAAAAACTGCAGCATGCTACAGATTAGAGGGACCTGAGGGTCCTTGTGCACGAATCGCAAAAACTCAGTCTGCGGGTACAGCAGGTGATCAAGAAGGCGAATGGAATGTTGGCCTTTATAGCGAGGGGGATAGAATATAAAAACAGGGAGGTCTTGTTGCAACTGCGGAGGGTGTTGGTGAGGTCACAACTGGAGTACTGTGTGCAGTTTTGGTCCCTGTATTTGCAAAAGAATATATTGGCTTTGGAGGGAGTACAGAGAAGGTTCACTGGCTGATACCAGAGAGGAGGAGGTTAGCTTATGAAGAGAGTTTGAATAGACTGGGTCTGTATTCGTTAGAATTTAAAAGGCTGAGGGGGGCCTTATAGAGACGTACAAGGTAATGAAGGGGCTAGATAGGGTAGAGGTAGAGAGATTCTTTCTGCTTAAAAGAATAACTGAACTAGAGGGCACAGCCTCAAAATAAGGGCAGGTTAGAACAAAGTTGAGGAGGAACTTCTTCACTCAAAGGGTGGTGAATCTCTGGAATTCTCTGCCCACTGAAGTGATGGAGGCTACTTCATTGAATATATTTAAGTCAGGGTTATGAGGAGAAAGCAGGGAAGTGGAACTGATTCACTTCAGATCAGCCACGTTCTTACTGAATGGCGGAGAAGGCTCGAAGGGCTAGATGGCCTACTCCTGCTCCTATTTCTTATGTTCTTAAGCCTGCACTGATCACGTTTACCTATCTAGTTTATATCCCTCTTTTTCCCCTTTTGTTCATATGCTTATCAAGATTAAGTCTTAAATATGGCTAAGGAAACTGTCTCAACCATATTATTTGGCAATGCATTCCAAATGTGTAAAAGCTTCCCCTGAACATCTTCACTGAATCTTTCCCCCTTATCATGAACTTTGCCCACTTGTGACTGTCATTTCTGCTTTGGGAAAAAGCTTCCAACTATTCACCCTACCTATACCCCTCATAATTTTGTAAACTTCTATCAGGCTTATCAGACTCCATCTTTCCAGGAAGAACAATCCCAGTTTATTCATTTCTCCTTGTAGCTAATATTCTCCATACCTGCCAACATTCTGGTAAGCATTTTCTGTACTCTCTCCAAAGCCTCCATGTCTTTCTGGTAGTGTGGTGACCAGAATTGGACACAGTACTCCAAATGTCGTGTAACCAACATTTTATATAACTGTAATATAATTTGCTTACTTTTATACTCGATGCCCTACCGATGAAGGCAAGCATGCCATATGCTTTTCTCACCACCTTTTCAACCTGTGCTGCCACTTTAAGGATCTGTGGACCTGTACCCCCAGCTGTTTCTTTGTGTCTATGCTCCTGATGGTTCTGCTATTTACTTTTAGCTCCCACCTATATTGCATCGGCCAAAATGCATCCCCTCGCATTTGTCCGGAGTAAATTCCATCTGCCATTTCTCCGCTCAATTTTCCAGCCTATCTGTATCCTGTTGTATTCTCTGACAATCTTCATCACTATCCGCAACTTGCCAATCTTAGTATCATCCACAAACTTGCTAATCAGATCAGCTATGTTTTCTTTCAATGATTTATGTATATTACAAACAGCAGAGGTCCCAGCACTGATACCTGTGGAACACCATTACAGATTTACAGATCTCCATTCAAGAAGCCTTTCAAGATATGAGTCATAGAGTCATATAGAGATTTACAGCATGGAAACAGGCCCTTCAGCCCAACTTGTCCATGTCGCCCTTTTCTTTTAAATCCCCCAAACTAATGTCAATTGCTTGCATTTAGCCCATATTCCTCTATATCATCTTAGTCATGTAACTATCTAAATGCTTTTAAAAAGACAAAATTGTACCTGTCTCAACTACTACCTCTGGCAACTTGTTCCAGACGCTCACCACTCTATGTGGAAAAACTGCCCTCTGATCCCTTTTGTATCTCTCCCCTCTCACCTTAAACCTATGTCCTTTAATTTTAGGCTCCCCTACTTTTGGGAAATGATATTGACTATCTTCCTTGTCTATGCCCTATTATTTTGTAGACCTCTATAAGGTCACTACTCAGTCTCCTATGCGCTAGAGAAAAAAGTCTGTCTTTCCAGCCTCTCCTTTTAACTCAAACCATCAAGTCCTGGTAGCATCCTAGTAAATCTTTTCTGCACTCATTCTAGTTTAATAATATCCTTTCCATAATAAGGTGACCAGAACTGCACACAGTTTTCCAAGTGTGGCCTTACCAATGTCTTGTACAACTTCAACAAGACATCCCAACAATCGTATTCAATGTTCTGATCGATGAACCCAAGCATGCTGAATGCCTTCTTCACCACTCTGTCCACCTGTGACTCTCTTTCAAGGAGATGTGAACATGTGTCCCTATATCTCTTTGTTCTGTAACTCTCCCCAATTAACTGAGAAAGTCCTGCTCTGGTTCAATCTATCAAAATGCATCACCTCACATTTGACCAAATTAAACTCCATCTGCCATTTGTCAGCCCACTGGCCCAACTGATCAAGATCCCATTGGAAAATAACTTTCTTCACTGTCTACTATGCCACCAATTTTGGTGTCATCTGCAAACTTACAACTATGTCCCTATATTCTCATCCAAATCACTAATATAAATGAGAAATAACATTGGACCCAGCGCTGATCCCTGAGGCACACCACTAGTCACATGCCTCCAGTTTGAAAAACAACTCTCTGCAACCACCCTCTGGCTTTTGTCAAGGAGCCAATTTTGTATCCATCTGGATACCTCACCCTGGATCCCGTGAGATTTAACCTTATGCAACAGCCTACCATGGGATACCTTGTCAAAAGCCTTGCTAAAGTCCATGTGGAAAATATCAACTGCACTACCATCAATCACTTTTTTGGTTACCTCTTCAAAAAACTCAATCAAATTTGTGAGACATGATTTTCCACTCACAAAGCCATACTGACTGTCCCTAATCAGTCCTTGCATCTCTAAATGCCTGGGAATTCTGTCTCTCAAAATATCTTCCAACAACTGGAGCGGCACGGAAGCACAGTGTTTAGCACTGCTGCTTCACAGCTCCAGGGACATGGGTTCGATTCCCAGCTCGGGTCACTGTCTGTGTGGAGTTTGCACATTCTCCTTGTGTCTGCGTGGGTTTTCTCCCGTTGCTCCGGTTTCCTCCCACAGTCCAATGATGTGCCGGTTAGGTTGATTGGCCATGCTAAAATTGCCTCTCAGTGGCCTCAGATGCATAGGTTAGAGGGATTAATGGGTAAAATACACGAGGATATGGGAATGGGGTCTGGGTGGGATTACGGTTGGTGTGGACTTGATGGGCCGAATGACCTCTTTCTGTACTGTAGGGATTCTGTGATTTAATTTACCTACCACAGATGTGAGGCCAATGGCCTGTAGTTTCCAAGCTTTTCCCTGCAGTCCTTTCTAAACAAAGGCATAACATTTGCCACTCTTCAATCTTCAGGCACCTCACCCCTGACTATCGATGATTCAAATGCCTTGGCTAGGAACCCGCAATTTCCTCCCTAGCCTCCCACAATATCCTGAGGTATATCTCATCAGGTCCCAGAGGTTTAACTACCTTGATGCACTTTAAGACTTACATAGAACATAGAACAATACAGCACAAACACGCCCTTTGGCCCACGAGTTGCGCCGATCACATCTACCAAACTTCCAGCACCTTCTTCTCTGTAATAAATTTTTAAAGTGGTTTAAAGTTTTAAAACTTATTTATTAGTGTCACAAGTAAGCTGACATAACAGTGCAACAAAGTTACTGTAGAAATCCCCCATTTGCCACACTCTGGCACTTGTCTGGGTAGAGGAAGGGAGAATTTAGGATGGCCAATGCACCTAACCTACACATCTTTTGGATTGTGGAAGGAAACTAGAGCACCCGGAAGAAATATACACAGATACAGGGAGAACATGAAGACTCCACACAGGCAGTGATCCATGCTGGGAATCAAATCCCAGTCCCAAGAATTGCAGCAGCAGTGCTAACCACAGTGCCACCCATTTAACACCACTGGATAAGACCATGGCTGATCTGACTGTGGTCAAACTTCTCTCCTCATGGCTCAGCATTTGATTTGAGCTATTTGAAGCTGTGCACCAACATTTCTCGATTATCCTTATGAATTTAGTAAAGGGGCATAAATCAGGAAAATGGTCGAAATGACTAAAAAATAACGTCGAACAGCACTGACCCAAAGCTTGTTCAGGTTTCCTGACAATCCAAAGGTTGTTGTTGTCCTTGTGTAAATAGGCCGTCACCTGAAAAACAGAACAGCAGAAAATGTCAGAACATTCACATGTTCGGCATCTGGAACTATGGCATAATTGCTATACCAATCCAACTAACCTGCTGCTGACGAGCGCCAACACCTTCAGGATACAGATGCCAGTGGGAATGTAGGTATCCACCTGCAGCACGTACGTTCTTTATAGTAATCACTGATCCATAAGCAATGTCTGTAGCAAGAAAGAGTTGCTATTAAGCCTGGAACAAAATACCTAGAAAACACCAAAGGAGTGAAAAGCCAATAATAGTGGCCACTAATCTCTGATGGACACATAGTCATGTGCTAGCCTGATAATATACAATTCAACAAATAAGCTTTCAATAGCCAGGCTATTCAGGAGTGAAGTTGGTAGTATATCTTCACAAAAGGCTCAAGCACAGCATAAAGCTTTCAAGACTGAAATTAATTGGTTTTAATATCAAAGGAGGTGGAGTGAAGGAGATTGAATATGTTTAGGATAGAAATCAGCCCCAATTCAAATGGTGAAACAAACTTGAGCAGCTGAATGTGTCACTCCTTTTCTTCAGTGGTGCACAAAGTACTGCATCACTATTTTCATTGTCCTCAATGCAACAGTGATAGCTATGTCCATCTCAAGTTCAGACAGTTTTATATAGGGCAGTGGGACAGTAGCTGATATCGGGAATTAGTGGTGCCTAAAGGAGATATACAGATGTGTCAATAACCTGTGTTTTGTGCTCCCTGGTCAGTGGATTTGAAAGCAGGAGCACACAAAAAGTCACCCATTCCAACCCATGTGTAAATTTACAGTGCAAAAGGCCACCATGAAGCTTCATCCTGCTGCTGTTGGTTTTGTACCCATGCCATGCAGAAGGGGCAGTAGCTTTAGCTATGAGGCTAGTATCAGGAGTTAAACATTCTTGTGAATTCCTGAATCCATCACATGCAACTCTCAAGGAAAATTATCCCCCTTTAATCTTGCTTCTGACTTCCTGAGCCCAACTCCGCATTCCCCTTTGGCATGGCTTCTGACTTCAGGCTTAATTGACTACTCAGTGTGGTGGGATCTCCTGTCACTTTAGTACTGTTCACCGCTCCCCTCTGGAATTACTTGGGACTATAGGGCTGCCAGCCATCTAAATAATTGGCAGCTTTCTAAGCCAGGACTCCCTTTTGACATTCTCTATAATTATTCCATCAATTTCTGCATTTTGCAGGCCAGACAAACACTTATTGCCCATCTTTGCCCTTGAACATAGAACATAGAACATTACAGCGCAGAACAGGCCCTTCGGCCTTCAAGGTTGCGCCGACCAATTAGGAAAAAGCAATGACCCTCTAACCTAAACCATTCCCTTTTCATCCATAAACTTATCTACTAACCTCTTAAACGCCACCAAACTTGGCGCATCTACAACTGACGCAGGCAGGGCATTCCATACCCTAACCACCCTCTGGGTAAAGAACCTACCTCTGACATCCGTCCTATAACTACCACCCCTTAATTTAAAGCTATGTCCCCTCGTGCTAGCTTTCTCCATCCTAGGAAAAAGGCTATCACTGTCCACCCTATCTAAACCTCTAATCATCTTATATGTTTCAATAAGGTCTCCTCTTAGCCGCCTTCTTTCTAACGAAAACAACCTCAAATCCCTCAGCCTCTCTTCATAAGACCTGCCCTCCATACCAGGCAACATCCTGGTAAACCTCCTCTGTACCCTCTCCAATGCCTCCACATCTTTCTTATAATGTGGGGACCAGAACTGTACACAATACTCCAAGTGCGGCCGCACTAGAGTTTTGTACAGTTGCAACATGACGTTGCGGCTCCGAAATTCAATCCCCCTACCAATAAAAGCTAAGACTCCGTATGCCTTCTTAACAACCTTATCGACTTGATTGCCAACTTTCAGGGATCTATGCACATATACACCAAGATCCCTCTGTTCTTCAACACTATTAAGAGTCCTACCATTAGCCCTATACGCTACACATTTGTTATTCCTGCCAAAGTGAATTACCTCACACTTTTCCACATTAAACTCCATTTGCCACCTCTCGGCCCAGCTCTGCAACTTGTCCAAGTCTCTCTGCAAACTATAACACCCCTCTTCACTATCTACCACTCCTCCGACTTTGGTGTCATCCGCAAATTTACTAATCCATCCTTCAATACCCTCATCCAGATCATTTATAAAAATTACAAACAGCAGGGGCCTCAAGACAGATCCCTGAGGTACACCACTTGTAACCGAACTCCACGATGAATATCTCCCATCAACCACCACCCTCTGTCTTCTATCTGCTAGCCAATTCCTAATCCAATTAGCTAAATCACCCTCAATCCCATACATCTGCATTTTCTGCAGAAGCTTTCCATGGGCCACCTTATCGAACGCCTTACTAAAGTCCATATATACCACATCAACTGCCTTACCCCCATCCACCTCTTTGGTCACTTTTTCAAAAAACTCAATAAGGTTAGTAAGGCACGACCTACCCTTCACAAAACCATGCTGACTATCCCCAATCAATTCATTTCTCTCTAAATAACTATAAATCCTATCCCTAATAATTCTCTCCAATACTTTGCCCACAACAGAAGTAAGACTCACTGGCCTATAATTCCCAGGAAAGTCTCTCTTCCCCTTCTTGAACAATGGGACCACATTCACTATCCTCCAGTCTTCCGGCACTATACCCGTAACCAACGACGACCTGAAGATCAGAGCCAGAGGCTCTGCAATCGCCTCTCTTGCCTCCCAGAGAATCCTAGGGTAAATCCCGTCCGGCCCAGGGGACTTATCTAACTTCAAACCCTCAAGAATATCTAGCACATCCTCCTTATCTACTTCAATACTTTCCAGTTTGCAACCCTGTATCCCAGTGTTCTCCACAACTACATTTACATCTCCCTGCGTGAATACCGAAGAGAAATATTTGTTCAGTGCCTCTCCAATCTCTTCAGGCTCCACGCACAACTTCCCACTGCTGTCTCTGACTGGCCCTAATCTTGCCCTAACCCATCTTCTATTCTTAACATATCTAAAGAAAGCTTTAGGATTCTCCTTGATCCTATCAGCCAAAGTCTTCTCGTGTCCCCTTTTAGCTCTCCTCAACTCACCCTTTAGCTCCCTCCTGGCTAATCTATAGCTATCCAGTGCACTAACTGAGCCTTCAAGCCTCATCCTGACATAAGCCTCCTTTTTCCTTTTAACCAGCGAATTAACTTTTCTAGTACACCATGGTTCCCTTACTCGACCATTTCCTCCTTGCCTGACAGGGACATACTTATCAAGGACTCGCAGTAGCTGCTCCTTGAATAAGCTCCACATTTCAGATGTTCCCAGTCCCTGTAGTTTCCTAGTCCAACCTATGCACCCTAATTCTCTCCTGATGGCCTCATAATTACCATTCCTCCAGCTATAACTACTGCCCCCAGATTCATGCCTATCCCTATCCATCACTAAGGTGAACGTAACCAAATTGTGGTCACTATCACCAAAATGTTCACCAACTTCCAAGTCTAACACCTGGTCTGGCTCATTGCCCAGCACCAAATCCAATGTAGCCTCACCTCTGGTTGGCCTATCTACATACTGAGTCAAAAAACCTTCCTGCACACTTTGTACGAAAACTGACCCCTCTAACGAGCTGGAGCTATAGCTATTCCAATCAATATTAGTAAAGTTAAAGTCCCCCATAACAATTACCCTATTACTTTCACTCCTGTCCAGGATTGACTTTGCAATCCTTTCCTCTACCTCTCTAGAACTTTAGGAGGTCTATAAAAGACTCCCAACAGGGTGACCTCTCCTCTCCTGTTTCTAATCTCAGCCCATACTACTTCAACAGACAAGTCCTCATCAAACTTCCTTTCTGTCACTGTGATACAGTCTTTGACTAATAATGCCACTCCTCCCCCCCTTTTACCTCCTTCTCTACTCCGACTGAAGCATTTGAATCCCGGAGGTGATGATGAGCTGAACTTTGAACCATTGTACTTCATGCGGTGTAGATACTCGCATATTGCTGTTAGTGAGGGAGGTCCAGGATTTGGATTATATGACATTCAAGGAATAGCAAGTAGCTTAAAGTCAGTCTATGGCTTAGCAAGGAGCTTTAGAGGTGATGGTGTCCCCAAGCATCTGCTGACCTTGTCAGTGCTTTGGAAATTGTTAAATGAATGTTGGTGAATTTTTATAGTGCACCTGTAAGATTTTGTTTTTAATCATTGATTGGATGTGGGAGTCACTGGCTCAGCCAGCATTTATGGCCCATGCCCATTTGGTGGTGCGTTGTCTTCCTGAAGCGCTGAAGTCCATATGGTTTAGTAACTCAGTGTTATTTGGACAAGAATTCCGGGATTTTGAATCAGTAACAGTGAAGGAATGGCTATACATTTTCTAGTCACGTAGACAAGTGGCTGGAGGGGGAAACATCTTCCAGGTGGTGGTGCTCCCACGTGTCTGCTGCCCTTATCCTATTTGGTGGCACTGCTCATGGTTTGGAAGGTGCCGTCCAAGAAATCTTGCCAAGCTCCTGCAGTGTATATTGTAAATGGTGACCATTGTTGTATTGCACTGTGGTAGAGGGACACTGAAGATGATGCATATGATGCCAATCAATGCAGCAAACAAGCCAACAAATCCTCCATCCATACACTGACCAAACCGAAGAACCTCATTGGTTATACCTATATCCCTAGCACCATACACTACTCTCACCATCTCCATAGAACACAGAACATTACAGTGCAGCACAGGCCCTTCGGTCCTCGACGTTGCGTAACCAATTTTATGTCCCTCTATCCTAAACTATTCCAAATGTTATCCGTATGCCTATCCACTGACCATGTGAATGCCCTTAAACTTGACGAGTCCACAACTGCTGCAGGCAGGGCATTCCACGCCCTTACTACCCTCTGAGTAAAGATCCCCAGGCACAAAGAGTCATTCTAGGAAGCATAAAAGATATGAGGCCTGCATGGGAGAGTAAGATAACATGGTCTTAATGCCTCCTCCCCAGCTTACTCTCGACAAACATTCAATCTCTGGAAAACTAGGTATACGAACTTAAAGCCAGTTTCACTTTTCAGAGGAAACAAGAGACTGCTGTGTACTCTGCTTCATGGAGACATGGCTCACTCCTGCTTCACTGTCCTACACAGTAAGAAGTCTCACAGCACCAGGTTAAAGTCCAAAAAGTTTATTTGGTAGCAAAAGCCACTAGCTTTCAGAGCACTACCCCTTCATGAGTGGGATTTCAGTTCACAAAGAGGGCATATAAAGACACAAACTCAATTTACAAAATAACGGTTGGAATGCGAGTCTTTACAGGTAATCAAGTCTTAAAGGTACAGACAATGTGAGTGGAGAGAGGATTAAGCACAGGTTAAAGAAATGTATATTGTCTCCAGACAGGATAGTTGGTGAGGTTTTGCAAGCCCAGGCAAGTCGTGGGGATTACAGATAGTGTGACATGAATCCAAGATCTTGGTTGAGACCAGCCTCATGAGTGCGGAACTTGGTTATCAATCTCTGCGCAGCGATTCTGCGTTATTGTGTATCGTGAAAGCTGCCTTGGAGAATGCCTACCCGAAGATCAAAGGCCGAAAGCCCGTGACTGCTGAAGTGTACACCAACAGGAAAGGAGCAGTCTTGGCTGGTGATTGTCAAGCGATGTTCATTCATCCGTTGTCGTAGCGTCTGGTCTCCCCAACATGCCATGCCTTGGGACATCCTTTCCCGCAGCATATCAGGTAGACAATGTTGACCGAGTTGCAAGAGTATGAACTGTGTACCTGGTGGATGGTGTTCTCATCTATGATGATGATCCGGCACGTCTTGCAGAAATTGCTCTGGCAGGGTTGCGTGGTGTCATTGTCTCTGTTCTCCTGAAGGCTGGACAAGCCTATGGAGAAGCCCTCTGTATACACGGATCCCCTTCACACACATTGTTAGCCACTTTAACACTTGAATAGCAGGTTAGATGTAAGGATTCGCATTCTAATCAGCAATCTCTGACTGTCTGTGCTGATGTGTGCTATTGCAGACCAGAACACTGCACTTGCCTGATGAAGACACGGGAGTGTTGAAAGCTCGCTTTTTTACTATCAAATAAATCGGTTGGATTAATAATTGGTGTTGCTAAATTCTTACTGAGTTCTTACCACTCCAATCCAACGCCGGCATCTTTACATCATGACTACTATCGACACCGCATACTGCCGGATCCAAGTGGAGAGGATCTCCAAGAGGATTGCACATATCGACACAGACATCAAGTTTCTACAGAGATGCAAGAAAGCAGACAGGATACCAAAGGGACTACAGATCACGAACCCACTCAGGTCAACCTATAACACGGACTACGCTGAGAGGCTTTGCCGTCGCACCTCTCTCACACTCCTCAATCACCTCATACACCAGCTCTATAGCAAACGCCGCACCCTGGAAAGTAAAATGGAATACATATTCTCAACTTGCACTCAGGACGCAGACCAGCTGCGAAACTTTGCCAAGCAGATGAGACAAAGAAACTACACCATTTACATGCACACCAAGAACAGGAAACTTGAAAAACTCGGCATCGCCACCAGCAACAACCAAACCTCCCTTGGCACCACAGTAGAAAACAACACTACCGCAGGGAGGTCCATTGTTAACTTGTCGGACTACACACTTCAATCAGAGGAAATCGAAGTTCTCAGCCGAGGGCTCAATTTCTGTCCCACCACCAAAATGGATCCCATCAGTCTCGCAGCAGATACAGAGGAATTCATCAGGCGAATGAGGCTGCGAGAGTTCTTCCACAAACCCCAAGAGGCCAATAGCGGACTCAATGAGATAGCGAATGAACCAGAACAGCCGACAGAGGGATCCGCAGTGCGGCAACCGAAGAGGAATGAATCCAATTGGACTCCTCCGGAAGGCCGCTGCCCCTGACTGGACATGTATGCCCAAGCCATCAGGAGGTACGTGAACACCAGATTTATCAACCGCACTTACAAGACAGTCCCGAACATCACCCAAGTACAACGCAAGGCCATCCGTGCTCTCAAGACCAACCGCAACATTGTCATCAAACCAGCAGACAAAGGAGGCGCCACCGTCATACTGAACAGAACGGACTACTGTGAAGAAGTGTACCGACAACTAAACAATGAGAAACACTACAGACAGTTACCAGCAGATCCGACCAAAGAGCACACTCGTCAACTCAACACTCTGATCGAAACCTTTGATCCGGACCTTCAGAACACCCTCCGGGCTCTCATTCCACGTACTCCCCGCATTGGAGATCTCTACTGCCTCCCAAAGATACACAAGGCAAACATACCCGGCCGTCCCATCGTATCGGGCAATGGGACCCTGTGTGAGAACCTCTCCGGCTATATCGAGGGCATCCTGAAACCCATTGTACAAAGAACCCCCAGCTTTTGTCTTGACACTACGGACTTCCTACAGAAACTCAGCACACATGGAGCAGTTGAACCAGGGACACTCCTTGTCACAATGGATGTCTCGGCGCTCTACACCAACATCCCCCACGACGATGGTATTGCTGCAACTGCCTCAGTACTCAATGCCAACAACTGCCAGTTTCCGGATGCAATTTTACAACTCATCCGCTTCATCTTGGACCACAATGTCTTCACCTTCAACAATCAGCTTTTCATCCAGACACACGGAACAGCCATGGGGACCAAATTCGCACCTCAGTATGCCAACATCTTCATGCACAGGTTCGAACAAGACTTCTTCACCACACAAGATCTCCAACCAAGGTTATATACTAGATACATTGATGACATCTTTTTCCTTTGGACTCATGGTGAACAATCATTGAAACAACTGTATGATGATATCAACAAGTTCCATCCCACCATCAGACTCACCATGGACTATTCTCCAGAATCAGTTGCATTCTTGGACACACGCATCTCCATCAAGGACGGTCACCTCAGCACCTCACTGTACCGAAAACCGACAGACAACCTCACAATGCTCCACTTCTCCAGCTTCCACCCTAGACACGTTAAAGAAGCCATTCCCTATGGACAAGCCCTCCGTATACACAGAATTTGCTCAGATGAGGAGGATCGTGACAGACACCTCCAGACACTGAAGGATGCACTCGTGAGAACAGGATATGGCGCTCGACTCATCGATCGACAGTTCCAACGTGCCACAACGATAAACCGCACTGATCTCCTCAGAAGACGAACACGGTGGACAGAGTACCCTTTGTTGTCCAGTACTTCCCCGGAGCGGAGAAGCTACGACATCTTCTCCGGAGTCTTCAACATATCATTGATGACGATGAACATCTCGCTAGGGCCATCCCCACCCCCCCACTTCTTGCTTTCAGACAACCGCACAACCTCAAACAGATCATTGTTCGCAGCAAACTACCCAACCTTCAGGAGAACAGTGACCACAATACCACACAACCCTGCCACAGCAACCTCTGCAAGACATGCCAGATCATAGACATGGACGACATCATCAAACGTGAGGATACCATTCATCAGGTGCACGGTACATACTCTTGCAACTCGGCCAACGTTGTCTACCTAATACATTGCAAGAAAGGATGTCCCGAAGCATGGTATATTGGGGAGACCATGCAAACACTACGACAGCGGATGAATGAGCATCACTCAACAATCACCAGGCAAAACAGTTCCCTTCCTGTGGGCGAACACTTCAGCAGTCATGGGCATTCGGCCTCCGACCTGCGGGTAAATGTTCTTCAAGGGGGCTTTCGTGATACACGACAGCGCAGAGTCGCTGAGCAGAGACTGATAGCCAAGCTCCGCACACATGAGGACGGTCTTAACAGGGATCTTGGCTTCATGACACACTATCTGTAACCCCCGTAACTTGCCTGGGTTAGCAAAAAACCTCACTTACTGTGCTGTCTGGAGAAAATACACAATTCTCTAACAATGCTCAGGATCCCCTTCACACACATTGTTAGCCACTTTAACACTTGAATAGCAGGTTAGATGTAAGGATTCGCATTCTAATCAGCAATCTCTGACTGTCTGTGCTGATGTGTGCTATTGCAGACCAGAACACTGCACTTGCCTGATGAAGACACGGGAGTGTTGAAAGCTCGCTTTTTTACTATCAAATAAATCGGTTGGATTAATAATTGGTGTTGCTAAATTCTTACTGAGTTCTTACACGGGATCTGCTCAGAGGAAGATCATAACAGACACCTGAAAAATGTTCTCATAAGAACAGGATATGGCATTCGACTCATCAAATCGACAGATCCCAGGATATTGATAGTGGGGAATTCAGAAATGCTAATGTCGTTGAATGTCAAGGAGCAATGCTTAGGATTGTACATAATCATGTACAATCATGTCTTATTGTACATGATCATTGCCTGGCATGAATGTTATTCGCCACTTGTCAGCCTAAAGTTGGATATTGTTCAAGTCTTGCTGTAAGTGGACATGGACAGTTTCATTACCTGAGGAGTCACAAATAGTGCTGAACATTGTGCAAACATCCCCACTTCTGACCTTATGCTGGAAAGAAGGTCATTGATGAAGGAGCTGAAAATGGCTGGGCCTAGAACACTACCTTCATATCCTCGTGCACTGATGTCCTGAAACTGGTTGACCTCCAACTGCAACAACCACCTTCATTTGTTCTAGATATAATTCAAACAGCAGACAGTCTCTTCCCCCTGCACCCCCCCACCCCCCACTGTCTCTCAATTCACATTGACCTCAGTTTTCCTAGGGTTCCTTGGTGCCATACTTTGTCAAAATGTTGTTTTGATGTCAAGGGCTGTCTCTCTCACCTCATCTCTGAGATTCAGCTCTGTTGTCCATGTTTGAACCAAGGCTGTAATGAGGTCAGGAGCCAAGTGACCCTGGCAAACTCAAACTGGGTGTCACTCAGCAGGTTATTGTTGAGCAGGTGCTGCTTGATAGCACTGTTGGTGAGCCCTTCCATCATTTTACTGATGGGGCGGGAATTGGCCATGTTGAATTGTCCTGCTTCTTGTATAATAAACATAGTTGGCTAGTTTTATGCATGATGCCAATGTTGTAGCTGTACCTGAACATCGTGGCTGGGGGTACCAAGAAGTTCTGGAGCATGAGTCCTCACGTACTATTGCAGGTGAATATTGTCATGGCTCATGGCATTTGTACACGCAGTGCTTTCAGCTATCTTTTCTGTCATATGGACTGAACTCAGTTGGCTGAATGCGGCATCGGTGATGGTGGGAAATTCAAGGAGAGGTCGAGTTGGATCAGCCACCCAGTACTTCTGGCTGAAGATTGCTGCAAATGCTTCAGCCTTAACCTCTGCATTGTTGTGCTGGGTTTCCCCATCATTGAGGACTGGATATTTGTCAGGCCTCTTCCTCCAGTTAGTTGTTTAATTGTCCATCACCATTCACAACTGCCTGTTGAGGGCTGCAGAACTTACATTTGACCCAATGGTTATGGAATCACTTAGCTCTTTCAACTGCATTTTGTTTACATAGTATGGCATGCCTGATGCTGCTCCTGGTATGTCCTTCTAAAGTCTTCCTTGAATCAGGGTTAATCATCTGGCTTGACGATAACAGTAAAGTACAAAATATGCAGGTTCATGAGGCTACAGATCGTAGTTGAGTACAATTCTGCTGCTGCTGATGGTTTCAAGTGCCTCACAAGTTAAGAGCTGTTAGATCTGTTCAGAATATAACCCATTTAAATGATGGTAACACCATAAAACATACTGGGAAAGGCAGAAAGTGTGAAAACAGAACTTGGTCTCCACAAGGACTGTGCAATGTCACTCCTATATGTGTCATGGAAACATAGAAAAACTACAACACAAACAGACTCTTTAGCCCACAAGTTGCGCTGAACATGTCCTTACCTTCTAGGCTTACTTATAATCCTCTATCTTATTGAGTTCCACGAGCTTATCCAAAAGTCCCTTAAAAGACCCTATCGAATCCACCTCCACCACCACTGCTGACAGCTGATTCTACACACCCACCACCCTCTGAGTGGAAAACTTACCCCGACATCTCCTCTGTACCTACTCCCCTGCACCCTAAACCTGTTTCCACTTGTGGCAGCCACTTCAGCCCTGGGAAAAAGCCTCTGAGAATCCACTTGATCAATACCTCGCAACATCTTGTACATCTCTATCAGGTCACCCCTCATCCTTTGTCTCTCCAAGGAGAAAAGACCGAGCTCTGTCAAACTATCTTCATAAGGCACAAAATCTAATCCAAGCAACATCCTTATAAATCTTCTCTGCACCCTTTCTATGACTTCCACATCCTTTATGTAATGAGACCAGAACTGAGCACAGTATTCCAAGCGGGGTCTGACCAGGGTCTTATACAGCTGCAGCATCATCTCTTGACTTCTAAACTTAATTCCTCAATTGATGAATGCCAATACACCATACGCTTTCTTAACCACAGCCTCTACCTGTGAAGCTGCTTTGAGCGATCTACGAAACCCGGACCCCAAGATCACTCTGATCTTCCACAATACCAAGAGTCTTACCCTTAATATTATATTCTGTCATCCTACTTGATCTGCCAAAATGAACCACCACACACTTATAAATGAACAGATACATTGGAGGTCAAGTATAATTTTCTCTCTTTTTGGCTCCCTCAACATCTACCACAGACCAAGTCTAGCAGCAATGTCATTTGGGACTCTGCAACTCAGTCTCTACTTGTCTACTGAGCTAAATTTGGTGATGGGCATTAAAGTCTCCACAAACAGTGCATTCTGCACTCTTGCCACCCTTGATGCAAGCTTCAAGCAGTGTTCAACATGGAACAGTAGTGAGTCATCAGCTGGGGGCAGGGCTGGGGCATACACAGAAACAGCAGGAGCTTTCCTGATGCCTTGAGACTGTATGAGATCCACGGTCAATGTTAAGGACTCCTAGGGCAATGCCCTCTCATTTGTCTGTTTATCTCTGTGTCATTATGCAATATAAACAGGGCCTAGTTTTAAGACTGATAAAATTGGATATCCTAAATTAAAGAATTGGGCATATTAAAACCAAACACAATCAAACCTCGGGCAGGCCAATTACGTAGAACATAGAACACTACAGCACAAACAAACCCTTCGGCCCACAAGTTGTGCCAATCATATCAGTACCTATCAGGCCATAGAACTATCTGTAACTTCCAATCCCATTAAATCCCATGTACTCATCCAGAAGTCTCTTAAAAGACCCCAGCGAGTTCGCCTCTACTACCACTGATGGCAGCCGATTACCTCTAACATCTCCTCTGTACTTGCCCCCAATACCTTAAACCTGTGTCCTCTCATTGCGACCACTTCAGCCCTGGGAAATAGCCTCCGAGAATCCACTCTATCTATTCCTCTCAACATCTTATAAATTTTCACTAATATTGCTATCTTACAAATCTCTACCAGGTTGCCTCTCAACCTTCGTCTCTCCAGGGAGAAGAGACCTAGCTCTCTCAACCTATCTTCATAAGGCATGCCTCCCAATCCAGGCAACATCCTTGTAAATCTCCTCTGCACCCTCTCAATAGCTTCCACATCCTTCCTATAATGAGGTGACCAGAACTGCAAACTCCAAGTGGAGTCTGACAAGGGTCTTATAAAGTTGCAGCATTACCTCCTGACTCCTAAACTCCTAATCCCTCGATTAATGGAGGCAAGTACACCATATGCCTTCTTGACCACGTACTCCACTTGCGGGGCCGATTTAAGAGTCCTACGGACCCGGACCCCAAGATCCTTCTGCTCCTCAACACTGCCAAGACCTTTGATATTATACTCCTTCATCCCATTGGTCCTGCCAAAATGGACCACTGCCCATTTATCCACATTGAAGTCCATCTGCCACTTTTCCATCCAGTCTTGCATCCTATCTATGTCTCGCTGCAACTTCAGACATCCCTCCAGACTATCCACAATACCACCAACCTTTGTATCGTTGGCGAGCTTACTAACCCATCCCTCCACTTCCTTATCCAAGTCATTTATGAAAATGACAAACAGCAAGGGTCCTAGAACAGATCCCTGGGGCACTCCACTGATGACTGACCTCCATGCAGAAAAAGACCCATCCACAATTACTCTCTGCCTTCTGCAGCAAAGCCAGTTCTGAATCCACAAGGTTAAAGCCCCTTGGATCCCATGCCCTCTCACCTTCTCAACAAGTCTTGCACGGGGGACCTTATCAAACGCCTTGCTGAAATCCATGTAAACCACGTCCACTGCTCATCCTTCGTCAATGTGTTCAGTCACATTTTCGAAAACTCAACTAAGCTCGTAAGGCACAATCTGCCCTTAACAAAGCCATGTTGACTCTTTCTGATCATACTGAACTTTATAGGAAGGTGTATAGAGTACAAGAGCTGGCCTTTAATGTTGCAGTTGTATAAAACGCTGGTTAGACCTCATTTGGAATACTGCGTCCAGTTCTGGTCACCTTAATACCGGAAGGACGTGGAGACTCTGGAGAGAGTGCAGAGGAGGTTTACCAGGATGCTGCCTGGTATGGAAGGTCTGAATTATGAGGAGAGATTAGGCAAATTGGGACTGTTTTCCTTAGAAAGACGTAGACTTAGAGGAGATCTGATAGAGGTGTACAAGATTTTGAAGGGGATTGATAGAGTAAACAGGGTTAAGCTTTTTCCCAGGACGGACTCAAATAGCACGAGGGGTCACGGGCTTAGGGTGAAGGGGGTAAGGTATAATTTGGATGCTAGAGGGAGTTTTTTCGCAGAGGGTGGTGGGGGTATGGAATGCGCTGCCAAGTAAAGTGGTGGAGGCAGGTACTCTGGAGTGATTTAAGAAATACTTAGATGGGCACATGAACAGAATGGGAATGGAGGGGTATAGAAAACTGATTTAAAATAGGGATCATGAGCCTTGGGAGTCCCTGGGAAGTGTGTAAATAGATGATGATATTGATGTATTTGTTTTTATCCTATAGGTGCTTTGGTCCACCTTGTTGTCTAACAAGGGGCATACACGCGATGGATTGTGAGAGGACTGCTCTTGGATCTTTCTCGAGAGTATCCTACTGCTTCATGTTGTTAGTGTATGCTTGACCTGGACCATCTGATGGGCAACACGACAGCTCAGTGACTATCTCTGTGCTGTGCAGATACATGGATTTGGCCCTGTGTCTGTGGGAGTTTGCACATTCTCCCCGTGCTTGTGTGGGTTTTCTCCGGGTGCTCCGGTTTCCTCCTACATCCCAAAGATGTGCTGTTAGGCTAATTGGCAAAACAAATTCTCCCTAAATTGTTTCAAATTTGGTTTTTAATCCATAGATCTATAAACATGGACAGGGATCACGGGTAGAGATGGGAACATCGGGGTGGCGGCGCGGGCTCAATGGGCCGAAGGGCCTGTTTCCCGTGCTGGTTTGTTCTTTGTCCTATAAATGCCCGTAAATCCTGTCCTTCTGAATCCTCTCCATCAACTTACCGACCACTGAGGTCAGACTCATTGGTCGGTAATTCCCCGGGCTATCCCTGTTCCCTTTCTTGAAAATAGGCACCACATCCGCAATCCTCCAATCTTCCGGAACCTCCCCCGTTTCCATTGACGACGCAAAGATCATCGCCAGGGGCTCCGCAATCACTTACCTCACCTCCCACAGTAACCTGGGGTACATCCCATTCGGACCAAGCGACTTATCTACCTTGATGGAATTTAACAGTTCCAACACATCTCCTTTCTTAATGTCCACGTACTCAATCTTTTCAGTTTGCCGCAATCCTGTAGTACAACCTCCCAGATCACTTTCCACTGTGAATACTGAGGCAAAGTAGTTATTAAGCACCTCTGCCATTTCTTCTGGTTCCACACAGACCTTTCTCCCTTCACCTTTCATAGGTCCTATCCCTTCTATTCTCATCCTTTTACTTTTCACATATTTGTAGAATGCCTTGGGATTCTCCTTAATCCTACCTGCCAAAGCCTTCTCATGACCCCTTCCGGCTCTTCTAATTTCCTTTTTAAGCTCCCTTCTACAAGTCTTATACACCTCTAGATCCTTAACATCCCTAGCTCCCTGAACCTCTTGTACAACTTTCTTTTCTTCCTAACTAGGTTTATCACAACCTTTGTGCACCATGCTTCTCTTGGCCTACCAAAACCTCCTTGTCTCACTGGAACGTTGTCATGCAGAGCTCCAGACAAACATTCCTTGAAAATCCGCCACCTTTCTTCAGTACTTTTCCCTAAGAACACCTCCTTCCAGTTTACTCTTCCAATTTCCTGCCTGATGTCTTCATATTTCCCCCTACTCCAGACAAACACCTTCCTATCCAGCCTGATCCTTTCTCTTTCCAATGCTATCATAAAGGAGATAGAATTATGATCACCATACCCGAGATGCTCTCCCACCAAGAGATCCGACACCTGTCCTGGTTCATTAGCTAGCACCAGGTCAAGTCAAGCCTCTCCTTTCATAGGCTTATCCACATGCTGTGTCAGGAAACTCTCCTGAACACACCTAACAAACTCCTCACCATCCGAACCCCTTACCCTGGGGACATTCCAGTTGATGTCGGGGAAATTAAAGTCTCCCATCACGACAATTCTGTTATTTCTACACCTCTTTAAGATCTGTTTCCCTATCTGCACCTCAACATCCCTGTCACTATTGGGCTGCCTATAAAAAACAACCCTTGCTGTTCCTAACTTCCACCCACAGAGACTCCATAGACATGGAGTCTATGGCATTCTCCTTCTCTACAGCTGTGACACTGTCCCTGATCAACAGTGCCACTCCCCCACCTCTTTTACCTCCCTCACTGTCTTTCCTGAAGTATCTGAATCCTGGCACCTGACGTACCCAGTCCTGTCCCTGAGACATCCAAGTCTCTGTAATGGTCACCACATCACATTTCCAATTGTACAATACACAAACATGTCTGGGCCTGATTCATCAGTCATCTATCAAAGGTCGTTGCACCCTACTGATACTTAGCAGGACACCACTGCACACCATTGAAATGCCTATTGTTAGAAGCCCAGATCGGGCCAGACTTTCTGTCACCAAGAGTTCCTGCAGTTGGTTTAATCTGATAACAATTACATGTAAGCAGCAGCATGGAGATGGACACCCGGGGGTGGGCCAGGGTGTCTTGTCAAGCAGACATCAAGAAACTCACTGGGTATTGGAACCTCCTCCTAGGGTCCCATTGGCTGGAAGCCAGAGATGTTTCTGGAAAGGCAAGCAGGCAAAGGATAATGGGACACATTTTCAGACACCAGGAGCAAAGACTCGATGAAGGAGGCGACCCTTGACCATCCAGAGGACACAGTAAGAAGTCTGACAACATCAGGTTTAAGTCCAACCAATTTATTTGATAGTAAACACACAAGTTTTTGAGGTTTTCCTCTTCAAAGTTTTGAGGTTTCACCTGACGAAGAGGTCAATCTTGAAAGCTTGTGAGTTTACTATCAAATAAATTGGTTTGACTTAAATCTGGTGTTGTCAGACTTCTTACCGTGTCTACCCCAGTCCAACGCCGGCATCTCTACATCCGGAAGACTGACCAGAGAAGGAAGGAAGAAGCTGCCATTAAGATTCACCTTCGTGATGATGGCCCAGAAGGACTTAGCGTATTGAGCCTGTAGTTTTAACCAAACCATCTTTGCCGGTGGTATACTTGAATCTGGGGTGTCCTTTTGTTTTATGTGGGTAATTTAAGAGTTAATAGTGTTATTATTAATAAACTTGTTGAACCTTGACTTGTGTTTGTCCTTTGTCCATCTTGGAAATAAGGGCACCAGGATAAAATCTTGGAGTGAGCAAACTGGTCGAAAGTATCTGACAATTAACAGGCACAACATTGGCACCTCAGAAGGTCCTTCGATAAGAAGTGATATGTTGCTCTGAAGTCAAACCTTCAAACTGGTATTCTTCAACACTCTGTCTGAGCCTGAATTAAGAGGGCAGATGCCCATGTGGTGGCCAGTCTTAGGTAAGTGAAGGACTAATACAGATTCAGCCAGTAAATTGGGCCATAAACCCCATTTCTGTAATACAAGGCAGACAAAGAGCGTAGTTAGAACTAGAACAGTCTAGGGAATTTAGATAAAATCTATGGAAGGGAATTTAGTGAAAACCGGACCCCTACCCCGATCTCTTACCTATACTCAAGTCATGAATCCTATAAGAAAATAATCATGGCCAGTCATGCTGAATGGGAGGAAGTTTCCCATTTATATTTGAACAATAAGTGGCCCAAGTGTGTATCATGGGGTGATGCCTCAAAACCGGATCTGGGATCCGAGGGAGGGAATTGTTGGAGTCGTGCCCATAAGGAATTGGGTAAAAGGGATCTCAAGCTTATGAAGGTGATTGTGATTGCTAATTGTCTTGAACAGCTTCTTGGTAGGGAAGCAGAGATTACCAGGATTAAACAGGACAGAGAGGTCCAAGTAACCCAACTAAAGCAGGACTTAGAGAATGCTACCATGCTCAGGTAACAAGTAGAAGCAGAGGTAAACAGATGAAAGGAAAAGAAGCAAATCAATATGATACACTTGAGCCTGGAACTGGCTCAATGTGATAAAGCTACCAAAAGGCATAGCGTGCTATCAGTGAGAGAGAGGCTGTGCTGCAAGAGGTAGAAGAATTTAAACATAAATGCAGTGACCTGAAGGCTGCAGTAAAAGTTTTACACCAAGCGGGAAAAGCAAGTACAGACCACGCACAGACCACTCTATAACCACTCTGGTTGGAGTGCCCCAGGGATCCGTGCTGGGGCCTCAACTGTTTACCATATACATAGATGATCTGGAGGAAGGGGCTGATATAGGGGATTGAAATTTACTGACGACACGAAGATGAGTGGAAAAGCAAATTGCGTGGAAGGTGTGGAAAGTCTGCACAGAGATCTGGATAGGTTGAGTGAATGGGCAAGGACCTGGCAGATGGAGTATAATGTTAGCAAGTGTGAGGTTATCCACTTTGGTAGAAATAATAGGAGGGATTATTATTTAGAAGGCAAAAAACTGCAGGATGCTATGGTGCAGAGGGACTTGGGAATTCTTGTGTACGAATTGCAAAAACCAAGTCTGCAGGTGTAGAGGGTGATCACGAAAACGAATGGGATGTTGGCCTTTATAGCCAGAGGGAATAGCATATAAACGTAGGGAAGTCTTGCTGCAACTGTTCAGGGTGCTGGTGAGGCCACAGCTGGAGTAGTGTGTGCAGTTTTGGTCACTGCATTTGCGGAAGGATACATTGGCCTTGGGGGGAGTGCAGAGAAGATTCACTAGGCTGATACCGGAGATGAAGGCGTTAACCTATGAGGAGAAATTGAGTAGACTGGGTTTGTACTCGCTGGAGTTTTGGAGGTTGAGGGGGAATCTTATAGAGGTATATAAGATCATGAAGGGGATGGATAGGGTAGAGGTAGAGAGATTCTTCCCGCTTAGAAAGGATAGCAGTACTAGAGGGCACAGCCTCAAAATAAAGGGGGGGGGGTGCTGTTTAGATGGGAGTTGAGGAACATAGAACATTACAGCGCAGAACAGGCCCTTCGACCCTCGATGTTGCGCCGACCAATTAAGAAAAAGCAAAGACCCTCTAACCTAAACCATTCCCTGTTCATCCATAAGCCTATCCACTGACCTCTTAAACGCTCCCAACTTGGCACATCTACAACTGCAGCAGGCAGGGCATTCCATACCCTTACCACCCTCTGGGTAAAGAGCCTACCTCTGACATCCGTCCTATAACTACCACTCCTTAATTTAAAGCTATGTCCCCTAGTGCTAGCTTTCTCCATCCTAGGAAAAAGGCTATCACTGTCCATCCTATCTAAACCTCTAATCATTTTATATGTTTCAATAAGGTCTCCTCTTAGTCGCCTTCTTTCTAATGAAAACAACCTCAAATCCCTCAGCCTCCCCTCATAAGACCTGCCCTCCATACCAGGCAACATCCTAGTAAACCTCCTCTGCACCCTCTCCAACGCCTCCACATCTTTCTTATAACGTGGCGACCAGAACCGCACACAATACTCCAAGTGCAGCCGCACCAGAGTTTTGTACAGTTGCAACATGACATTGCGGCTCCAAAATTCAATCCCCCTACCAATAAAAGCTAAGACTCCGCTCTGTTCATCAACACTATTAAGAGTTCTACCATTAGCCCTATACTCTACACATTTGTTATTCCTGCCAAAGTGAATTACCTCACACTTTTCCACATTGAACTCCACTTGCCACCTCTCGGCCCAGCTCTGCAACTTGTCCAAGTCTCTCTGCAAACTACAACACCCCTCTTCACTATCTACCACTCCTCCGACTTTGGTGTCATCTGCAAATTTACTAATCCATCCTTCTATACCCTCATCCAGATCATTTATAAAAATTACAAACAGCAGGGGCCTCAAAACAGATCCCTGAGGTAGACCACTTGTAACCGAACTCCATGATGAATAATTCCCATCAACCACCACCCTCTGTCTTCTATCAGCTAGCCAATTCCTAATCCAATTAGCTAAATCACCCTCAATCCCATACATTTGCATTTTCTGCAGAAGCCTTCCATGAGGAGAACTTCTTCACTCAAAGGGTGGTGAATCTTTGGAATTCTCTACCAGTTGAAGTGGTGGAGGCTACCTCGCTGAATATACTTAAGTCGTGGGTAGATAAGTTTCTGATAAACAAGGGAATTAAGGGTTATGGGGAGAAAGTGGAACTGATCCACTTCAGATCAGCCATGATCTTATTGAATGGCAGGGCATGCTCGAGGGGCTAGATGGCCTACTCCTGCTCTTATTTCTTATGTTCTTATGTTCACTCCAAATGCCTCCATGAGATTGCAGATTTAAAAATCACAACTAGCTATAAAAAGGCGTGTAATGTGTGCACACACTTCCAAAACAGAGATCAGTGTCCCAGAGGTAGAATGACAGGATTTAGAAGAGGATGCCTGCCATTATGCAACCGCTATTATCACTGCCGACAGGGGACCCCCTCCTCCCTTCCCAGTAGTGGAACCAATGGCACCATCTAATCCAGCCCCCATCTCAGAAAACTCAGTCTCAGGTCTTAGTCTTATTACCATTCCAATAAGCCCACTCACTAATCATGGATTTGGGCCTGTGTCTGTGGGAGTTTGCGCATTCTCCCCATGCTTGCGTGGGTTTTCTCCGGGAGCTCCGGTTTCCTCCCACATCCCAAAGATGTGCTCTTAGGCTCATTGGCAAAACAAATTCTCCCTAAATTGTCTCAAATTTGGTTTTTAATCCATTGATCTATAAACATGGACAGGGATCGCCGGTAGAGGTGGGAACATCGGGGTGGCAGCGTGGGCTCGTTGGGCCGAAGGACCTGTTTCCCGTGCTGTTTTGTTCTTTGTTCTAATCTAGCTCCTGTGCCAATGAATCCGGTCACTACTGATGATAGGACAGGCAGAACCACAATATAACTTATGTAACTCCATACACCATGACACAGCTCATTGACATAGCTAAAGCAATTGGAGTATTTGAACCCTCTGGGAATCCACATGCTCTCTTTGACCAAACATTGTGTTTTAAATGGCCTAGATGAGGCAGAAGAAGTTAAACTTATTCTGTTATGTTTAAGTCCTGCTGTCCGTTCTGCCCTACCCAAAACCCAGAATGTGGCCGGGGGAACCCTACTAGAAATGAAGGCAGCTGTTCTGGCTGCCATAGGCTACAATAGGGATGACCCAGTACAAGGCTTAAACAACTGCCAACAAAAGAGAGGGGAGCACCTGACAGCCTATGCTGGCCAACTATGGAACCAATTTATTGCAGTTTTCGGTCAATTAAATCAAGTCCAATTAAATGCACACCACCAAACGCTGATAGCACACGCCACCAAGGGGAGTCGGAAAGTCTGAGAATTTTGACGCTGATGGTAATACATATACAGAAGCCTGGATGATCCGCAAAATGACTCGTGTGTGGGAACAGGAAGTCAGACAGACACCCCCAAGCCCACAAAACACAGAAAGATGAACTCGATCAACACAGACCTAGCCCTTGTCTGGCATAACAAAGGGGGAGGTGAAAATAGAGGACAGGGAAATTCAGGATACCTACCCTCATATACCCTTGCCAATCATCAATATAGAAAAGCACAGCCCCGCGCAGAAACCCAATATATTCCCAACCCCAGGTACAGGGAACCAAATAAAACCAACCCCAGATATGCACCCTCTCCACAAGCACAATGTTATAACTGTGGGCAACCCAACCATTTTGCCCAGGATTGTAGGGCACCACCAAATTTCAGGGGACCAGCAAACTCCGTACACCCAAACATCACTGCTGATCACCAACACAGGGAACCACAAAGCCACATAGGACACAGGCCAACCCCTGACACTGAGAAAGATACAGAGCTGAGCCCACAGGCCCATGCCCACAAGCACAATGTTATATCTGCAGGCAACCAACTATTTTGCCTGGGACTGCAGGGCACCAGCAACTACTCCACACGACCATCTCAGTGATTCCCCGACGATGGACCCTGACCCACATGAATCTGCGGTTCCCACCCCAATTTCAGGAACAAAACCCTAACCCAGGTGACCACGATCAAAAGGATGGGACACCTGCAAACCTCATACCCATGGCGCTCCTGGTACCGGGACTCCCAAAACCGTTTGACCCGGTGCTCACTAGAGGTGGTAACGCAGTGGTATCTGGCAGCCAAAGCCCGCCCACGTATGTTCCCTTCATCAAGGAAGAATCAGGACATCACAGTTCAGATTGTAAATAGCTTTATCCATTCACTCCGTGCATTACCCAATTGAAGAGGGCTTATCTGCCCATGTTACACTGCGCCATAATCTTCCCACACACCACAGTGGGATGAGGAATCTATTGTTACACTGTGCCATAGTCCTCTAACAACAAGCCCACATGCCACATACCCAACATTTTATTTTCACGCTTTGCAAAATCCTTACCCCATTAAACACTGATTGCCGACCAACCCTTTGTATGACACTATTGGGCCTTTATTATTCATTTACTTATTGCTTTGTTTCTTTTTTCTAAAAAAAAGAGGGGAGTTATACGACATTCTTGTAGTGAAATCGAAGAGAAAGTCAGGTATTAATAAGAATTGACAGGTGCTACCTTGATCTCCCCCAGGATGAACTACACACTCCTCTGCTATCTGGATTCCTCGTCTCAGACCGAACTACAGACACCACCTCAACCAAAGACCAACCTGCGATATCCCAGACATATGTGTTCACCCTATCAGAAACAGGCAAATGTGAGAATGGCAACCTTTGGCTAAACCCCAAGAGTATCACCTATGGGTATAATAACCAAAAAGTGGTGTACAAGAAAGATAATGGGAGCTCTGATTACTGCTCCCTAAGGACAACCTTCACTAGTGATTGGTGGGTGTACACTAACCATGAGTGCATGGAGCTAGCCTGTCTAGCTCATGGTCCAGAAAAAGGACTGGAATTAGAAAAGAAATGCCCTGGTAAGGTTATTCAGAAGATATATATTCAGTATATCTACTATGAAATTAAGAATGGGGTAAGACCAACTGTTAGCACACCTATCCCCACTTGTCTCGAAACCACCCCAAGGCCCCAAAATGAGTTAATACTAAAACATACAGGGAAAATATTATTTGACAACTCACATTATGAATTGGTACCAGCACTGGTAGATTTAGCCTGAACACAATTACCAGACTGGTGTCCGTCTCCACTTAGAAAATTGTACCTCCACTTGACCCAGAGGCTGCTAAGCCGAAAAACTGGGACACATGCGGGGAAGAAATGCCCAGGTCAAAGGGGCGCAAGAGGAGGGAAATCCTGAATGATCCGGCGACTGCAAATGGAGCAGAGGTATCCACCACTAATGCACTGGACCTGGCTGATTTGGTTAATAAGCTCAGAGTCCTAACCCGACAAGTTAAACAGACCTTGGTCAGCTTAAATGAAAATACTTGGCAAGATGCTGAGGGAGATTGGCTGAGAATGGAGCTAGTACCCTTATGGTTACTGTACTAGAAGGACATGCCCAAACTATTAATCAGATCACCCAAGAGAGGGTAGATGATGATGCCAGGCAACAGAACCAAACCCTATGTAATATCTATGGGCAATGGATGGTCAAGCAGTTAAGAGAGAATCTTGACCAGATTAGTAGAGGAAAGTTCCATCCTGGATCAGTGATGAACAGATTAAACACCTGAAACGGGAAAAAGATGGCCCAATGTCACTAACTGCCAATTATGGCAACTGATTAAGGTCTGGTCAAACAATAGTTGTAAAGGAACCCTGGAGACTGCACTAGGAATGTTGTTGGGGATCCCAGTTACTTTAAAAGATAAGATTGAGTTGAGACTTTTTGAAGCCGAAAATATAGAACGTAGAACATTACAGCACAGAACAGGCCCTTCGGCCTTCGATGTTGCGCCGACCAATACAAAAAGCAATGCCCCTCCAAACTAAACCATTCCCTTCTCTTCCATATACTTATCAACTAACCTCTTAAACGCCACCAAACTTGGCGCATCTACAACTGCTGCAGGCAGGGCATTCCACTCCCTAATCACTCTTTGGGTAAAGAACTACCTCTGATATCCGTCCTATAACTATACCCCTTAATTTAAAGCTGTGTCCCCTCGTGCTAGCTTTCTCCATCCTAGGAAAAAGGCTATCACTGTCCACCCTATCTAAACCTCTAATCATCTTACATGTTTTGATTAGGTCCCCTCTTAGCCGCCTCCTTTCTAACGAAAACAACCTCAAATCCCTCAGCCTCTCTTCATAAAACCTGCCTTCCATACCAGGCAACATCCTGGTAAACCTCCTCTGTACCCTCTCCAATGCCTCCACATCTTTCTTATAATGTGGGGACCAGAACTGCACACAATACTCCAAGTGCGGCCGCACTAGAGTTTTGTACAGTTGCAACATGACGTTGTGGCTCCGAAATTCAATCCCCCTACCAATAAAAGCTAAGACTCCATATGCCTTCTTAACAACCTTCTCGACTTGACTGCCTACTTTCAGGGATCTATGCACATACACACCAAGATCCCTCTGTTCATCAAGACTACTAAGAATCCTACCATTAGCCCTATACTCTACACATTTATTATTCCTGCCATAGTGCATTACCTCACATTTTTCCACATTAAACTCCATTTGCCACCTCTCGGCCCAGCTCTGCAACTTGTCCAAGTCTCTCTGCAATAGGGATAATTAAAGGATAATTAATAGGGATAATTAAATAATAGGGATCATTAAAGGAGGGATGTAGGTGGGATACCAGAGGACTCTACCGTATGTGGTTGAGAATGGAGGAGAGCTCATAGGCATCAGTCTGGAGAAATGTAAAGACACAGATAAAATGGATGTGCCATATCTGGTGTGTGAAAATGAACATGCCCTGTGTGGATTCAGAACAACCACTGACCTAAATTGTACATTGGAACTTCGAAATTTGGAAAGGGATGTCATTCGGGTGGCTTACAGGGGTGAGGGAGAATATTGTATTACAACTTCGCTAAAAAATTACCAGTATGGGGTAGCCATTTGTAACATCTACAGCACTACCTTTTGCATTAAACCACAGATTCACGCTAAGATAGGATTAATTGAAATGGTAAACATACACAGAAGAGACATAACACTAATAAATGCAAATGAGAAATTGAGACAAAGTTGGGAGACTATTTTGAAAAATTTGATATTGGGTCAACACTTCTCCGAGAAACTTCAACAAATTAGGACAGAATTGATCACAGCACACAAAGTGGTGCAAATAGGGGAAATAAAAAAGAACATTAGAGAGATTAGAGTCACTATATTCGTGGGATTGGGGTTCAAATGTCCAAATCCACTCATGGGTCCGCATTCTGTCACACCTGGCTGAAACAGAATCCTACTTATGGTAGTGTACCTAGCCATCCTCACATTCAAATTCACTCGATGAAAGAAGGAATTTCTGCAAAACTTGGAGTTGGCATGGGCCATCTGACATCGGGAGAGGTTCTGCAATCAAAAGCCTTGACAGTCTTTCATCTATATTTAATATGTCAAGTCACTTGTCATTTTGTACTGTTTATTGCTTTATTTTGTATATACCCAATCGATGTATTCTTTCTTGTTTTTCTAAAATTATTTTACTTCATTTAAGTTTGTTGGTATTACTGTGGGTTCAGGATGATATTATCAACTCCAGATTTGGGGTATTTGCTTGCTGAGGTAGTTTGATGAAAATTGAGAGATCCGGTTAGCTAACGTTCATTGGGTCAAGAGGACGGAATGTAATATAAACAGGGCTGATAAAATTGGATATCCTAAATTAAAGAATTAGGCATATTAAAATCCAAAACAGTCAAACAGGCCAATTGTACAGTACACAAACATGTCTGGGCCTGATTCATCAATCACCCATCAAAGGTTGTTGCACCCTACTGATACTTAGCAGGAGACCACTGCACACCATTGAAATGAACCTATTGTTAGAAGCCCAGATCGGGCCAGACTTTCTGTCACCAAGAGTTCCTGCAGTTGGCTCAATCTGATAACAGGTTACATATAAGCAACAGCATAGAGATGGCCCCCGGGGGGTGGATCCTGGTGTCCTGTCAGGCAAATGCCAAGAAACCCACTGGGTATTGGCACCCTCTCCTAGGGCCTCATTACCAAAACTCAGTGAAAATCTGGCAACATCAATTTTAAATCCAACCGATTTATTTGATAGTAAATCTGCAAGCCTTCGACTTTCATCTTCATCAGGCAAATGCGCATTTGCCTGACGAAGACGAAAGTCAAAAGCTTGCAGATTTACTATCAAATAAATCAGTTGGATTTAAAATTGGTGTTGCCAGATTTTCACTGAGTTTACTCCAGTCCAACGCCGGCATCTCTACATCCTCATTACCAAAAGCCAGAGAGGTTTCTGGAAAGGCAAGCAGGCAGGGGATAAAGGGACTCAATGAAGGGGGTGACCCTTGACCACCCAGAGGACTGACCAGAGAAGGAAGGAAGGAAGAAGCCGCCATTGAGACGCACCTTTGTGACTCCAGACCAGAGAAACTCAGCGAATCAAGCCTGCAGTTTTAACCAAACCATCTTTGCAGGTAGTATACTGGAATCTGGGGTATCCTCTCATTTTATGTGGGTAATTTAAGGGTTAATAGAGTTATTAGTAATAAATTTGTTGAACCTTTATTTGTGTGTCTTTTACCCATCTCGCAAATAAAGGTACCAGGGTAAAATCTTGGAGTAAGCAAACTGGTCAAAAATATCTGAGAATTAAACAGGTACAACAACCGCCTCCGGTCAGTTTGTCCTGTTGGTGGGACAGCACAGAGTCAGAAATGGTGATGCTGGACAATGGCAAACTCAGCTCTGTTGACCCTGCTAGATCCTCCTTTTCGCATCTGAGGGCTTGTGCCAAAAATGTGAGTCAAGCAAAAGCATGACAATTATTCTCATCGAATCACATTGGTGTGGGATCAGGATTTTGAATTTGATGATCAGCCATGATAATGAATGGCAGAGAAGGCTCAAAGGGCTGAATGGCCCAGGCTTGCTTTTATTTTCTATATATGTTTCTATATATATCAAGCTAATTTCGTGCCTGCGGAACTTCTACCGTCAGCCAATACTGGGTTCCATCTTTTTTCACAGTCCAGGATGTACCTCCCAACAAAGTCATTTCTCAGTAGCTCCCACTTTTCTTCATCCCTTGGAATCTGAACTCTTTCACCAAAACACCCATACAGGGATCTCCTCCCAACACATGGATCACAATTCCTGTTTACAACTTCAATTAATGATTTGCCCACATTTTGCTGGAAAGTTGGATGCAGCTTGACTACTTATTTCAGCAACTATGTTCTAACTGCCCGAAACAGTTAGTATAAGAAACACATACATTCTGGCATTGATGCATTGTGCAAGTTGTTGCCAATCAAACGAGACTGAAATGCAGAGCTGAAAAATCCATCACCAGGACCACTGCAAAGACAAAAAAAAAAAGAGATGTGAGCTACCAACACATTAGCAATTCCTGTTTGATTATAGAACAGAAACACTATCCAATTACATAGTTACTTCATTTCTGGGTGACTGAGGGGACTACAGTACACTTAATAGGTGCAAACATTTACTCCCACTTTTACACTCAGTACCAGTTCAGATTCTGCTGGCCATTTGTTAAAGGCTCCAAGATTCCAGAAAGTGGCAGACTCTCCTGAGGGTGGCCATCTGTCAAAAGCTATCACATTATTAAATTGTTTCCTATCTAACTATCAGCATTAATTTTCCTCAATTCTCTTAATTACCACCATCATATTGTCAGCTAGTCACCATTCTTCTATCAAAGGCATTGTGCTATGTTTGGGCTGTTTCACACAGTTACTCTGTTAGAAAATGAGAAATGACATCACATTTCTTGATATAATCAGACAAAGTCAGCATGGATTTACAAAGGGAAATCATGCTTGACAAATCTACTGGAATTCTTTGAGAATGTAAATAGTACAATAGACTAAGGAGAACCAGTGGATGTGGTTTACTTAGACTTTTAGAAGGCTTTCAACAAGATCTCACGTGACAGATTACTATGTAAAATTACAGCACATGGATTGCAAATAGTGTCTTGAGATGGATAGAAAGCTGGTTAGCAGCTGGAAGCAAAGAGTTGGCACAAACAGATCTTTTTCCATTGGCAGGCAGTGACGACTGGGATACTGCAGGGATCTGTGCTAGGACCCCAACTGTACATATCATATATTAATGATTTGAAACACAGAACTAAATGTACACTCCCCAGATTTGCATAGGATATAGAGTTGGTGAGAGGTGAGCTGTGAGGGGGATGCAGATATACTTCAACTTGATTTGGGCAGGCTGAGTGAGTGAGCACATGCATGTCAGATACAGCATAATGTCGATAAACATCAAGTTACCCACTTCGGTAGCAATAATAGGAAGGCAGATTATTACTTGAATCGGTGTAAAATGAGAGAGGGGGATACCCAATGAGATCTTAGAGTCCTCATGAATCAGTAGCTGAAAGTAAGCTCGCAGATAAAGCAAGCAGTGAAGAAGGAAAATGGTATGTTGGCCTGCATTGCAAGAGGATTTGAGAATAGGGATATGGTTGTTTCATTGCATTTGTTGGGCTGTTGGTGAGGCCACACCTGGAGTATTGTTTGCAGTTTTGGTATCCTTATCTGGGGAAGGATGTCCTTGCTATAGAGGGAGCACAGCAAAGGTTTACCAGGCTGATTCCAGGGATGGCAGGACTGTTATATGAGGAGAACTGAATCGATTAGGATTGTATTCTTTGAAATTTAGAAGAGTGAGAGAATCTCATTGGAACTTATAAAATTCTAACAAAGTTAAACATGGTAAATTCAGAAAGACAGTTTCCAATGGTGGGGAGTCCAGCATCAGGATCATAGTTTGAGGATAAGGGGTAAACCTTTTAAAACTGAGGTGAAGGAAAATTTCTTCATCCAGAATGGTGAATCTGTGGAATTCACTACCATTTGAGGCCAAACCATTGTGTGATTTCAAGAAGAAATTATATACAACTTTTGGGGCTAAAGGGATCAAAGGATATTGCAAGGGGTGGGAAGTGGAATCAGGGTTTTGAATTTCATAATCAGCTATAATGAAAATGGATGGCAGGGCATTTCATCAGGCTAAATAACTGATGCTTACTTCTATTTTCTATGCATGTTTCTCCAGAAAACTAAACCTATAGTATTCTTGAGCCTCGCAAGAATACCAATGCAAGGGGAAAACCTTTGACAAAATGTCTCTTTTTTCAGCCACACTCATGTTCTGTACTGCCAACTGACAATTTGTATAAACTTCCTAAATTTTGTACATAGATAAAACACTTCAGCTGGGACTTGACTGGGTGGGTGGGGGAGTGAGGGATTGGAATAGAGAATGGAGGGGAAACATCACCAAGATGAGATCCACCACTACTGGTTGATGTAATACGTGCCTTTAACTCGATACTTAGCTAGTGTTCAACTACACATGCAGAAGCAGTGGAGTAGTGTAAGTGTCACTAGATAAGCAACCCAGAAGTTCAGGCCAAAGCTCTGAGGATTAGGATTCAAATCCTATCATGGCAGAGTAAACTAGTCTCAGCAACGGTGATCATGAAACTATCATTCATTGTTGTAAAGACCCATCTGGTTCACTGATGTTCTTCAAAGAAGGAAATCTGCCATCCTTACCTGATCTGGCCTCCATGTGACTCCAAAACCACAAGAATGGGGTTGACTTAAACTTGCTGTGAAATGGCCTAGCCACCCCCTCAATATAAGCGTAATTAGGATGATAACAAATGCCAGCAATACCCATATCTCATGAAAGAATAAAAGGAGAAAAATTTAAATTGCATATACATCTCCATCTTGAAGACAATTCACATAACCTCACAATATACCCAGCTAGCTGCGACCAGGCAACTAATTTCACTTAGGACACTTAAAATTAATATTCTTTCAATATGCGAACTCTTTTTTTTGACAGCAAAAACAGGATTGGATTCAAAGAAAGGATATCTTTAAACTCTGTTTGAAGCAAATCAGAAACGAGGCTCCAACTGAGAAAAGATAGGCTGTGGGCCATTAATGAGTCGAGAGTTTCTATTCAATAACTCACCTTTTGTTCAAAACCAAAAAATGAATTCCAAACAATGCTGTGTAGAATGCAAGAGGCAAGATGATGAGACATAAAACACGCGCTAGTAGGTGTTTCCCAAATTCGACCTGCCAACAACAAAATATGCATTCGAGTGACAAACCTAGCTTTTAGACACGTAACAATTGCTCCACTTAACTCTTCACTTTTGTTTTGTCAACTTCCTTCAGATCACATACACTCATTTTTTTTAAAAAATCATTCACAGGATGTGGACATCGCTGGCTAGGCCAGTACTTGGCTTTCCTCAGTTGACCTTAGCGGGTGTAGGTACCCAGAGCATGACCCTGGAACTCTAAATTACCAGTCCAAAGACAATACCACTATGCCACTGCCTCTGCTAACATCTTTGCGCTTCTAAATGTTCTGCCTCCTTACTAATCTCATTACACTCAAATGAAGATTAATCACACCATCTCTAACTCGTTAATTTTTTCACAACCTCTAAACTGTGAACTTTACCTCCTCTAGTCATCCTTTCTCCTACAGAACTTGACAATGCAAACACAGCATTATCTAACCTGTACTCAATTTCTCTTCTACACCTCAACATGAATACCTCATCTTTCAAACTGAAAACATAATTGTGATAGGAGTATCAGTACTTTGGGATTTGAGAATCTAAAGTCAATTGTAATAAAAATATGAATTTCCATATAAATTAATTAAACTATACAATTCTTAGGCAACTCCATTTTATAATGATACATCCAGTTTGGTTCCAGTTACACCAAAAGCGGACTGCTTAAAAATTTTTATATGAATTCATCTATTTAATCAGTGGAGCCAGCTCCAGAGTCAAGAGGGTTAGCTTATGATGAAAGGCTGAGTAAGACTGGGCTACGCTCATTGGAATTCAAAAGAACGAGAGGAGATCTTATAGAAATATAAGATTATGAAGGGAATAGACAAGATAGAAGCAGGGAGATTGTTTTCACTAGCGGGTGAAATTAGAACTCGAGAGCATAGCTTCAAAATAAGGGGAAGCAGATTTAGGACTGAGTTGAGGAGCAACTTCTTCACACAAAGTTTTGCAAATCTGTGGAATTCCCTGCTCAGTAAAGCAGTTGAGGCTACCTCAGAATGTTTTTAAGGCAAGGATAGATAAATTTTTGAACAGTAAAGGAATTAAGGTTATGGTGAGCGGATGGGTAAGTGGAGCTGAGTCCACAAAAAGATCAGCCATGATCTTATTGAATGGTGGAGCAGATTAGAGAATCCAGATGGTCTACCTCTGCTCCTGGTTTTAAGAATATAAGAACATCTTGCAATAACATAACATGTAACGCATGCATGTTGAGGCTGGATGACCCTTGTCACAGCTCTGACAAAAGGATCATCCAGGCTCAAAAACGTCACCTCTTTCTCTCTCCACAGATGCTGTCAGACCTGCTGAGATTTTCCAGCACTTTCTGTTTTCGTTTCAGATTTCAGCACCATACTGTTTTGCTTTTAACTGCATAAAGCACTCTGGGAAGTCAAAACTGAAAAAAAAATGAACTTGCAGACATCAATCCATTGCTTCATGGAGACCAGTTTGCTCGTTTGTTTGCTCTTCTATTCATCACTTTGAAAACAAGTCTGTGGTTATACCGCAATCTGAACAAAATTTTAGATCATTCTGAGCTTTCTAATATATGGAATGCAACCTATCCCAAAAACATGTACACAACAGTCACTATCTGTCTACAGTTCCCACTACCTCAGAAAAGCAGCCAGCATAATTAAGGGCCCCACATACCCTGGACATTCTCTCTTTCACCTCTTCCTTCAGGAAAAAGAAATAAAAGTCTGAGATCATGTACCAACTGATTCAAGAATAGCTTCTTCCCTACTGCCGTCAAACTTTTGAGTGGACCTATCTTGCATTAAGTTGATCTTTCTCTACACCCTAGCTATGACTTTAACACTACATTCTGCACTCTGTCCTTTCCTTTTCTATGAACAGTATGCTTTGTCTGTATAACCCACAAGAAACAATACTTTTCATTGTATGCTAATACATAACAATAATGAATCAAATCAGATAACTGCATTTGAATTCTAACTTTCTCATGAAAATTTCTGACAATTGCATTACCTACTGATTAGGTTATCAATTTTCTGTTTTACCAACTGATCCAGTAAATAGAGCCCGAACACAGTTGAAAAACTACTTAGAAACATGTCCTGCATTTTGCTTCTAAATAATAAATCTCTGGAACAGGAAACTGTTAGATTAACTGCTTACCAGAGAAATATCCAGTGTTCCCAGAAGCTGCCAGAGATCAAATGCAGTATTAATTCCAACCAGAAGGATCACAAAAATTCCAACAAATTTTACCCCAAGTGCTCCAGCAAGATTAACTCCAGTCAGTATTAGCCACTTCCACCAAGTTAGAGAAAAGGGCCTATCAACAAAAAAAAACAGAAGTATGAACATAGTAAGTGATTAATTCATGCAAATAATATATAAATGTGCACAACCGGCAAGAGAACACAGATTAACACTTCAGAACAACCAGAATCCATTCAGCATGGTCTCTTATAGACAGAGAAATTCAAATCATTGAATCGTGTTGCATGGAAGAAGGCCATTTGGGCCTTTTGTCCCTACACTAAGGTTTTTCAAAAAAGCTAGCCAATAAGTTTCACAGCGTTGCTGTTTCCCCATAACCAAGCAGGTTCCTCCCCTGAAGTATCTATTCAATCTGTTCTTATTGGTCTTTCAGGTAGTGCATTCCCAACCATTGAGGAAAATATGCACCAGGAGGATACAGACAGGTCAATTTTATATCTGATTAAATATAATGCAATAAAGTGAGTAGTGACTTGATTTATTACCACATGTATTGGTATATAGTAAAAAGTATTGTTTTTTGACTCTATACAGACAAGGCATACTGGTCATAGAGAAGGAAAGGAAAGGGTGCAGAATACAGCGTTACAGTCATAGCTGGGTGCAGAAAGTCAACTTTATACAAGGTAGGTCCATTCAAATATCTGGTGGCAGCAGAGAAGAAACTGGTACTTGACCAGTTTTCTCCCTACTGAAGAAGGCAGTCAGTATCCTTGGTGTCATCGGTCAGAACACTGAATACAGGAGTTGGGACATCTTGCTGAAGTTGTACAAGACATTGGTAATGACACACTTGGAATACTATGTGCAATTCTGGTTATCCTATTATAGAAAGGATATTATTAAATTAGAAACAGTGCAGAAAAAATTTACTAGGATGCTACCAGGACCTGGTGGATTGAGTTATAAGGAGAGGCTGAATAGATGGGACTTTTTTCCATGGAGTGTAGGAGACTTAGGAGTGACCTTATGAAGGTCTGAAAAAAAATGAGGGGCACAGATCAGCTAGATAGTCAATATCTTTTCCCCAAAGTAGGGGAGTTTAAAACTAGAGGCAAGCCAAAATGAAATGGGAGAGATACAAAAGTGTCCAGAGGGGCAATTTTTTTCACACACAGAGTGGCCACTGTTTGGAACAAGCAGCCAGACAATTTTGTCTTTTAAAAAGCATTTAGATAGTTACATGGGTATGATGGGTATAGAGGGATAGGGACCAAACATGGGCAATTGGGCCTAGCTTAAGGGTTTTAAAAAAAGGTCGGCATGGGCAAGTTGGGCCAAAGGGCCTGTTTCCATGCTGTAAACCTCTATGACCTCAGGCTTTTATATCTTTTTCCCTAAAGGAAAAAGGTGGAAAGATTATATCCGGGGTACATGGGGTCCTTGATTACGGCAGCTGCTTTTTCGAGGCAGCAGGAAGCTATACACAGAGTCAATTGTTGGGGGGCTGGTTAGTGAGCTGGACTGGGCTTTATTCACAATTCTTTGTAGTTCCTTGCAGTTTTGGATAGAGCAGGAGCCACACCAAGCTGCGAAACCTCCAGAAAGACGACACCAACAACAATCCCACCCAGGCCCTATCCCCATAACCCCACATATTTATCCTGCTAAATCCCTCTAACCTACATGTCTGAGACACACAGGGATAATTTAGAATGGTCAATCAACTTAACTTGCACATCTTTAGACTGTGGGAAGAACCCACGCAGAGATGAAAAGAAAATGCAATCTCCACGTAGACAGTGACCCAAGCCAAGAGCTACATATGTTCATTATATGATAGTGAAGTTACATAGAACATAGAACAATACAGCACAGAACAGGCCCTTCGGCCTTCGATGTTGTGCCGACCAAAATAAAAAGCAATGCCCCTCCTAACTAAACCATTCCCTTCTCATCCATATACTTATCCACTAACCTCTTAAAGTTGGTGCTTGTTAAGTTAATTTTTCAATCACAAAAAGTATTCACTTTGGGGACAATACTTTTTACCAATCTGGTGCAGTCTGTGAAAGTTGGTGAGTGTTATAGTGGCCATGCTGAATTTCCTTAGCCTGCTGAAAATAGAGGCGTTGCTGGGTTTTCTTAAGTATAGCATTAGCGTGGAGGGATCAGGACAGGTTGTTGGTGAGGTGATCCGGACATCTAGAAACTTTAAGCTCTTGACCATCGCCACTTCATCATCACTGATGTTGACAGGGACATGTCCTCCATTGTGCTTCCTGAAATTGATAATTATCTCCTTTGTTTTGTTGATAGTGAGGGAGAGATTATTGGCGTCACACCAGTTCACCAGATTCTCTCTTTCTTGTACTCCATCTAATCTGTTTGACATCGGGCCCATTACAGTGGTATCACCAGCAAATTTGAAAATAGAGTTGGAGCAGAATTTGGTCACATAATCATAGGTATATAAGGGGTACCATCAGAGGATGAGGTGCAGCCCTGCCGATACCGGCGTCAAGGATAATCGTTGAAGGAGGTGTTATTGCTTATTCTTACTTATTCCACTTATCTGTGGATTAGAAAGTTTAGAATCCAGTTGCAGAGGGAAGAGCTGAGCCATAGGCCATGGATTTTGAAATTGAGTTTTGTAGGAATAATGATGTTGAAGGCTGAGCTATAGTTAATAAATAGGAGTCTGACACAAGTGTCTCTGTTACCCACTTGTCCCAGGGATCTGTGCAAGGCCAGGGAGATGGCGTCACAGATACACTGCGGCAAGGATAATGATATAAACTACATGGTACAACTTTAACGGAAGTACAGAAACATAGACACTTGAGGCACGTGCACAAATTCTTGAAGTTTAAAAAGTGATTACAGCACAGGTGTTGACTGGGATCAACGAGCACATGCAGCCTCTGTGGAGCTATCCAGTCAGTCCATTTCCCGTGCTGTATTCACATAGATCTGCAAATTCATTTCCTTCAAGTGCCCATCCAACTTACACTTTACATAATTCATTGTTTCCATTTCCACTATCCTTTGAGGCAGGGACAGCCAGATCATTTACCACTCACTACAAAAATGTTCTTCCTCACATACTCCGCTTGTACGTATTGCCCCAAAAACTTAAATCTGTGACTGCTTGTTCTTTTACAATAAGCTAATGGGAACAGCTTTTCTTTGTCCATCTTATCTAAATCTTGTAATCCTGAACAACTTTCATAAATTTCCCTCAATTGCTTTGCTGCAAGGAGAACAATCCAGCTTCTCCAGCCAACCTCATGGCTGAAATCACTCATCACTGGAACCATCTTAGAAAATCTTTTCTGTACAGTTAAGGACTCAAATCCTTCCTAAAGCATGGTGGTTGGATTATTGTTGTGGCAGCCTAATCAAAGTTTTAGAAAGATTCAGCATAACATCTTTTTTTTATACTCAATAATACTATTCACGAAGCTCAAGATCTGTTATAGTTCACTGACTACTTTCTAAATTTGTCTTTAGGAACATCGGACTTAGGAGCAAGAATTGGCATCTGGCTGTTGAAATCATAGAATCTCTTCAATGCAAAAGGAGGCTATTCGGCCCATTGAGCCTGCACAGTCAACGATCCCATCCAAGCTCTATCCTCATAACCCTATTAGTTAGTAGATAAGTTTTATGGACGAAAGGGGAATGGTTTAGGTTAGAGGGTCATTGTTTTTTCCTAATTGGTCGGCGCAACATCGAAGGCCGAAGGGCCTGTTCTACGCTGTAATGTTCTATGTTATACTAATCCCCTGACACTGATGGGCAATTTAGCATGGCCAATCCACGTGAACTGCAAATCTTTCAACGGTGGAAGGAAACTGGAATACCTGGAGGAAACCCATGTAGACATAGGGATAATGTGCAAACTCCAGACAGTCATCGGAGGCCAGAATGGCACTGCGAGACAACAATGCTTACTAACCATTGTGCCTCTGTGCTGCCCATTTAACAATACTGGATAAGATCATGACTGATCTGACTGTGGTCTCAATTCCACTCTGCTATTCGTTCCCCATAAGCCCATACTCCTTTGTCTACCAAGAATCAACCTCATCAGCCTTAAAAAAGTGTAATGATCCAGCTTTGACTGCATTCTAGGAAGCTCCACAGATTCAACTCCCAGAATAAAATTCTCCTCCATTTTGGAAGAGAGACCTCTCATTCTTAAACTGTCTCGCCTAGTTCTAGTCTCCCCCACAAGGAGAATATCCTCTTGGTATCCACATTATCAAAGCCTGTCAGGCTTTTCCATGTTTCAATGAGATTCCGTCTTATTCTTCTAAGCTCCAATGGTTATAGGCCCAGCCTGTTCCCCCAGAAACCAAGGGGCCATTTAGCATAGCCAATGAACCTAACCCACTTAGGACTGAGAGAGGAAACCGGAGGACCCGGAGAAAACTCATGTAGAAACAGGGAGGATATGCAAACTCCACACAGACAGTGACCCAAGCCAGGAATCGAACTCAATTCTCTGGAACTCTGAGGCAGCACTGTTAACCACTGTGCTACCATGCTGCTACTTCGAATGCAATTATATACTTTTTCAAATAAAGGAGGCCAAAGCTGTACACAGTCCTCGGATGTAGTATCACCCGACGCAATATACAATTCCAGCACATCCATATTCCAGTACTCAACTCCCCTTGTGATCAAAGTCAACATAATATTTGCTTCCTAATTGCTTGCTGCACCTGAATGCTTTTAGTGAGTCATCACAGCATTGTGATGCACAAAGAGGCCATTCACTGATTATGTCTGTACCAGCTCGCCAATTTATATTATTATGATTTTGAGTCATTCCCTCACGAACAAGGACAATCAGATCTCTTTAGACATCAACACATCTCAACCTTCCACCATTTGGCCTTTCTGCTTTAATCCACAAAAGGTGGTAGAACAAAGAACAAAACAGCACGGGAAACAGGCCCTTCGGCCTAACAGGTCCGCGCCAACACCCTGATGTTCCCATCTCTACCCGTGATCCCTGTCTATGTTTATAGATCTATGGATTAAAAACCAAATTTGAGACAATTTAGGGAGAATTTGTTTTGCCAATTAGTCTAAGAGCACAACTTTGGGATGTGGGAGGAAACCGGAGCACCTGGAGAAAACCCACGCAAGCACAGGAAGAATGTGCAAACTCCCACAGACACAGGACCAAATCCTTGTATCTGCACAGCACAGAGATAGTCACTGAGCTGTTGTGTTGCCCATCAAATGGTCCAGGTCAAGAGTACACTAACGACATGAAACACTAGGATACTCTCGAAAAAAATCCAAGAGCAGCCCTCTCACGACCCATCGCGTGTATGCCCCTTGTTAGGCAACAAGGTGGACCAAAGCACCTGTAGGATAAAAACAAGTACATCAATATCATCATCTATTTACACACTTCCCAGGGACTCCCAAGGCTCATGATCCCTATTTTAAATCACTTTTCTATACCCCTCCATTCCCATTCTGTTCGTGTGCCCATCTAAGTATTTCTTAAATCACTCCAGAGTACCTCTGCCTCCACCACTTTACTTGGCAGCGCATTCCATACCTCCACCACCCGCTGTGTGAAAAAACTCCCTCTAGCATCCAAATTATACTTTACCCCCCTCACCCTAAGCCCATGACCCCTCGTGCTATTCGAGTCTATCCTAGGAAAAAGCTTAACCCTGTTTACTCTATCTATACCCGTCATAATCTTGTACACCTCTATTAGATCTCCTCTAAGTTTACGTCTTTCTAAGGAAAACAATCCCAATTTGCCTAACCTCTCCTCGTAACTCAGACCCTCCATACCAGGCAGCATCCTGATAAACTTCCTCTGCACTCTTCCCAGAGTCTCCACATCCTTCCGGTAGTAAGGCGACCAGAACTGGACGCAGTATTCCAAATGAGGTCTAACCAATGTTTTATACAACTGCAACGTTAAAAGCCAGCTCTTGTACTCTATACCCCTTCCTATCCTAGAACAGATCCCTGGGTCACTTCACTGGTGACTGACCTCCATGCAGAAAAAGACCCATCCACAACCACTCCCTGTCTTCAGCAGGCAAGCCAGTTCTGGATCCACAAGGCCAAAGCCCATTGGATCCCATGCCCTCTCACCTTCTCAAGATGTTTTGCATGGGGGACCTTATCAAACACCTTGCTGAAATCCATGTAAACCACATCCACTGCTCATCCTTCGTCAATGTGTTCAGTCACATTTTCGAAGAACTCAACTAGGCTCGTAAGGCACGATCTGCCCTTAAAGCCGTGTTGACTATTTCTGATCATTTTGAACTTCTCTAGATGTTCATAAATCCTGTCCTTCAGAATCCTCTCCATTAACTTACTGACCACTGAGGTCAGACTCACTGGTCAGTAATTTCTCGGGCTATCCCTGTTCCCTTTCTTGAAAATAGGCACCACATCCATAATCCTCCAATCTTCCAGAACTCTCCTGTCTCCACTGACGACGCAAAGATCATCGCCAAGGGCTCGGCAATCACTTCCCTCACCTCTCACAGTAACCTGGGGTACATCCCATCCGGTGCCGGCGATTTATCTACCTTGATGGAATTTAACAGTTCCAACACATCTTCTTTCTTAATGTCCACATACTCAGTCTTTTCAGTTTGCTGCAATCCTGCAGTATAAACTCCCAGATCACTTTCCACTGTGAATACTGAGGCAAAGTACTTATTAAGCACCTCTGCCATTTCTTCTGGTTCCACACAGACATTTCCCCTTCATCTTTTATAGGTTCCTATCCTTTCTCTTCTCATCCTTTTACTCTTCACATATTTGTAGAACGCCTTGGGATTCTCCTTAATCCTATCCACCAAGGCCTTCTCACGATCCCTTCTGGGTCTTCTAATTTCCTTTTTAAGCTCCCTTCTACAAATCTTATATGCCTCTAGATCCTTAACACCCCCTAGCTCCCTGAACCTTTTGTATACCTTTCCCGGTTCCCGCAATCTACCAAAACCTCCTAGTCTCACTGGAACGTTGTTGTGCACAGCTCCAGACAAACATTCCCTGAAAATCCGCCACCTTCCCTCCAGTTTACTCTTCCAATTTCCTGCCTGATGTCTTCATATTTCCCCTTACTCCAGATAAGCATCTTCCTATCTTTACTCAAAGAGTGATTAGGGAGTGGAATGCCCTGCCTGCAGCTGTTGTAGATGCGCCAAGTTTGGTGGCGTTTAAGAGGTTAATTGATAAGTATATGGAAGAGAAGGGAATGGTTTAGTTTGGAGGGGCATTGCTTTTTATTTTGGTCGGCACAACATCGAAGGCCGAAGGGCCTGTTCTGTGCTGTAATGTTCTATGTTCTATCCTGCCTGATCCTATCTCTTTACAATGCTATCATAAAGGAGATAGAATTATGATCACCATTCCTAAGATGCTCTCCTACCGAGAGACTCAACACATGTCCTGTTTCATTAGCCAGCACCAGGTCAAGTACAACCTCTCCTCTCCTAGGTTTATCCACGTCCTGTGTCAGGAAACCCTCTTGAACACACCTAACAAAGTCCTCCCCATCCGAACCCCTTATCCTAGGGACATTCCAGTCAATGTTTGGGAAATTAAAGTTTCCCATCACGACAACTCTGTTATTTCTACATCTCTCCAGGATCTGTTTCCCTATCTGGACCTCAACATCCCTATCGCTATTGGGCGGCCTATAAAAAACACCCAGCAAAGTTATCGACCCCTTGCTGTTCCTAAAGCACCCACAGAGACTCCATAGACAGTCCCTCCATGGCATCCTCCTCCTCTACAGCTGTGACACTGTCCCTGATCAATAGTGCCACTCCCTCACCTCTTTTACCTTCCTCCCTGTTCTTCCTGAAGCATCTGAATCCTGGCACCTGAAGTACCCAATCCCATCCCTGAGACATCCAAGTCTCTGTAATGGCCACCACATCACATTTCCAAGCTGCAATCCAGGCTGGTTACATCTTCAGTTGATAGGATTATGGGTTTGGAACTTATCGAAATGGTAACAAAAGAAGGAATTTCAACAAAGTGGCTCAGATCAGAATATTAAATAATATAAGTACCAAGTTGGCAGAAAGTGAATAGAAATCAATAGCTTTATTTTCCCTCTCTCAATTAACCCTTAATAATAATCAACAATGATTTCAATAATTTCTGAAAGCGATTTCATTCATGAAAATAAAACTTCATTGGTAAATTTAGAATTTGTATTTTTAGAATTTGAATGCACTGAAACAAAAAAAAAAAATCACATTTTTGAAACTTTTCATCTTGTACTCATCACAATAGATTCATAAGAAACACCAATTGTAAGAGGAACAACAATCGCTACGGCACATGAAGGGGGTGTTGGTTGGTTGGCAAATGGACTCTATATAACATGATATATGAATTTCAGTGCCAATGCAATGCCTCACATGTAGGCCCTTATCCCAACAACTGATGGATTGTATCAAACAATAATTCCCTTCAACCATTCACAACAGACAAAATATTGACTCTACCCAAGCAGCCTGTGCCTGCAAAACCCAATACAGCAGGATGGATTTTACAACCACGCGCATCCCAAAACCAAAAAATCCTGTCCGAGGTTGATAGACAGTTCCATTGTTCACCTCTCACCCCTCCTGATTCCCATGGTGGGCAGAATGGTAAAATTCTAGCCATTATGTTCAACATAAGATGTGATTCTGCAATTGGACAGCACATGCTAAACAATCCTGATTCTGCTAACAATTATACTGTATCACATTTAGGATTATCACTCAAGCTCGCAACATGACTCACTTATCCTCACTCTCGAAGCCACATATATTCACTCACAGGGCCTTACCCTTTGCGGATAGAAGGATTGTATCCACATGATGCACCTTTTCAACTGAAGTATATTTTTCACTGTCACAAGTTGGCTTGCATTAACATTGCAATGAAGTTGCTGTGAAAATCCTCAAGTCGCCACACTCCAGCGCCTGTTCAGGTACACCGGGGAGAATTTAGCATGGCCAATGCACCTAACCAGCACTGTGGGAGAAAACCAGCACACCCTGGGAAAACCCATGCAGACACGGAAGAACACGGAGTCCACACAGACAGCGACACAAGCTGGGATTCGAACACAGGTCGCTGGTGCTGTGAGACAGCCTCTCATCCATTGCCATAGGCTACACTTCTCGCTGGCTTAGCAAAGCAGCCAGTATTTCGGAGCCGCAATGTCATGTTGCAACTGTACAAAACTCTAGTGCGGCCACACTTGGAGTATTGTGTGCAGTTCTGGTCCCCACATTATAAGAAAGATGTGGAGGCATTGGAGAGGGTACAGAGGAGGTTTACCAGGATGTTGCCTGGTATGGAGGACAGGTCTTATGAAGAGAGGCTGAGGGATTTGAGGTTGTTTTCGTTAGAAAGGAGGCGGCTAAGAGGGGACCTAATCAAAACATGTAAGATGATTAGAGGTTTAGATAGGGTGGACAGTGATAGCCTTTTTCCTAGGATGGAGAAAGCTAGCACGAGGGGACACAGCTTTAAATTAAGGGGTGAGAGTTATAGGACGGATATCAGAGGTAGGTTCTTTACCCAAAGGGTGGTTCGGGAGTGGAATGCCCTGCCTGCAGCAGTTGTAGATGCGCCAAGTTTGGTGGCGTTTAAGAGGTTAGTTGATAAGTATATGGAAGAGAAGGGAATGGTTTAGTTTGGAGGGGCATTGCTTTTTATATTGGTCGGCGCAACATCGAAGGCCGAAAGGCCTGTTCTGTGCTGTAATGTTCTATGTTCTAGTATAATTAAGGGCCACAATGCACCCTGGACATTCTCTCTTTCACCATCTAGCATCGGGAAAAAAATACAAAAGTCTGAGGTCATCAGACCTTTGAATGGACCTAACATGCATTAAGTTGATCTTTCTCTATACTTTAGCTCTGATGGTAACACTACATTCTGTATTCTCTCTTCCTTCTCTGTGAACAACATGCTTTGTCTATATAGCACACAAGAAACAATACTTTTCACTGTATATTAATACATGTGACAATAATAAATCAGATCAAATCTACCACTGTGCCACTCAACTAAACAGAAGTTTAGGGACAGTCATGGTTCATTCTTTTGGCAAATGCCTTAACCATTCAGATTTGACCCATGACAATGCCTTGACCAGAGTCAACCTGCTTGAATTTAAACAATAGTTTGGCAGTTAATCGTTTCCTGATGCATTCTCCATGGAAACTCCTCTACCAGTGTCTACTTCTCAATCAATAATATTCTTTTCCCATAGAGCACAGTCGCACAATAGTTAGCACTGCTCCCTCACAATGCCAGGGACCACAGTTTAATTTCAACTTCGGGTCACTGTCTGTGTGGAGTCCTCGCACTCTCCTTGTATCTGCACGGGTCTCCCCTAGATACCTTGGTTTCCTCCCATGTCCAAAGATGTGTCGGGGGATTAGCTAGACTAAATGCATGGGGTTAAATTTAATTGAGTTTTTTGAAAAGATAAACACAAGTTAGGTGAAGGCAGTGCAGTTGATGTTGTTTACGTGGACTTTAGCAAGGCCTTTGACAATCTACCTCTAGAGACATTCTTAAAGTTCCAAGACTGGGGAGCTTCAGAGAATTGATCCAACATTCAGCAAGTGTTAAAAAGAGGCAAATCCAGCATCACGTCAGCATACTTGTTTTTGTACCAATTCTGAAAAAGGATGTATTGCTGTGGGGTGGTGTTGGAACAACAGAGATAGCTAGCTGTTGTTGTTATACTGTGTGATGTTTAAATTTCGTAACGAATACATTTAGGCTAATTCTTTGTGTATATTTTAACTGTGTTCTTCAATAAACTGTGTGTGATAAATGCTTCTGAATGGGCCACTTGAATCGTACGTGGAATGAAACATCTTATGCTTAGCCATGCCAAAATCAAATGCAAAACTTTGGGTCTGGGCTAACTTCAATAAATATCTTGGAGTTTCTGACCTGAGTCTGAACATGCCATTGTATCAACCAAATCCATTCCTGTCTCATCTAATTTCCTGTTGAAACCTCTAGCCATGCCTTTGTTACCTTGATACTAAACTATTCCAATGCTTTCCTAGCAAGTTTCCCAACTTCAACCCTCCATAAACTCTAAACTGTTCCAACTTGGAACAAGTCCTGTTCACTGATCACTCCTGTGCTTGTTGATCTGCAACATTTCCCGGTAAAGCAAATCCTCAACTTTAAAATTCTCATCCTTTTACCTGTTCCTCATGGCATCAAATCTGAGCATGCTCAGCACTGCTCCCAGAATAAAAAACATCAGGATTGGATCCAACAAGATATACTGAGAAATAGTAATACATCCAGTATCTGTCAACAGAAAAACATGTTACAATAATACATCCAGTACCTGCCAAAAGAAAGATATGCCAAATCTTTGGAGTTATCACTAACAAGCTGAACTGGAACAGCTGCCAGAATATCATGGCTATGGGAACAGGGCAAAAACTAGATACAAGAGCAATGACCAACTCCATAAAATCCCTTCATTTCTTTTAAACGTTCAAGTCGGGATTATTACTTAATACAATAACAAAGAAGGAGCAGTTTGACACTGTCCAAGATCAAGCACTTCACAAGATCAGTTCTGCATCATTGCTATGGGACTTGAGCAGCAACCTCTCCATCCTCATTTTTTGGCTATGGATTATCAGGCTAATTTAAGTGTCAAGCTATCAGAAGGTGTAACTGACAGTTATTCAAAAAAAAAATTTTTCATATTAAAGTATTAAGTGCTGAAAGCAATGCTTTCATTGTTTTTTTAAGGTTCCTTTCTTTCCTTTTTTAAAATTCATTTACAGGATGTGGGTGGCACTGACTAGTTCAGCATCTTTCCTGTCCACCCCAAGTTGCCTCTCAGAAACTGGTGGTGAACTGTTGCAATCCCAGAGATGCAAGTGCACCCACAGTGCTGTTAGGGAGGGAATTTCTGAATTTTGACCCAGCAATAGTGAAGGAATGGTGAAATATTTCATAATGGTGAGTGACTTGGAGCAGAACATCCCAGCTATCTGCTACTCTTGCCCTTCCTGATGGTAGTGATCATGGGTTTGGAAGGTGTCGCCTAACGAACCTTGATGAGTTCCTGCAACACATTTTGTAATTGGTATATACAGCTACTATTTTCATCAGTGTTGGAGGGATTGAATGTTTGTTGAAGGGTAGCAATCAAGGAGACTGGATGCTGTCAAGCTTCTTGAGTGTTATTGGGGCTGCGCTCTTCCAGGCAAGTGGAAAGTATTCCATTACATTCCTGACTTGCCCTTATAGATGGTGGACATTCTTTTTGGGGTGGGGAAGGAGTGGAAGAGGATCAAGAGAATTTCTAACTTGTGACCTACTCTAGTAGCCATAATATTTGTATAGCTAGACTATTTTCAGTTTATGGTCAAAGGTAACCCCAGGGTGTTGATAATGAGGGATTAAGTGATGAAAATGGCGCTGAATATCAAGGGGCAATGGTTAGATCTTTTCTTGTTAGGAATGGTCATTGTGTGGCATGAATATTAATTGAATATTGTCCAGGTGTTGCTGCATTTGGACACAGTCACAACAGTGTAGGAGACCATTTAGTTCATCAAGTCTGAGCCAACTCAAAACTCACCTGATGAAGGAGCAGCACTCCGAAAGCTCCTGCTACCAAATAAACCTGTTGGACTTTAATCTATTGTTGTGAGACTTCTTAATTTACATATCGTGGACTGTAGAAAGGAACTGCAGCACCCGGAGGAAACCCACACAAACACAGGGAGAGCGTGCAAACTCCACACAGTGGCCCAAGGCCAGAACTGAATTTGGGTTCCTGGCACTGTGAGGCAGCAGTGCTAACCACTGTGTTACCATGTCGCTCTGAACAATAAACTGCTTCAGTAGCTGAGGAGTCATGAATGGTGCTGACCGTTATGCAGCCATTTACAAACATCTTCAGTTTTCACCTTATGACGGGAAAAAGGTCATTGATGGAAGAGGTGAAAATGGTTGGGCCCAGGACAGCATTTCAAGGAACATTTGCAGTGATAGCCCTTTAATAATTTAAGTCCTGATTTTAATGCCATAGTTTTAGGTAGAATGATTTGCACATACTTCATTTTACTGTGTCTGTCAAAATTTCTTTGCAAAACTGATACTGCACCTTTTGTTAACTCCCCTCCTAATTTAACATTAGTAAATAACAAGATAGAATCAGATGAGTAACATAGCCATATTAAGCACTATTTCAGATGCAGACAAGTGATAACAAAGCCTGAAAGGTGAAATTCTAAGACACTTCCAAGATATATGTTATTGGCTTATTACATCAAATAAAAGATATATTTGTCACAGCACATCTGTACAACCAAGATTTTTTGAAAAGTCACATAGCTGTGGACTGTGCAGAAATTTCAGTCAGACACTCACCAAAGATAAGAAGGACAGCAGCAAGCAGTGCAGCAGTAAGTGAACCAGACAGCTCCAATATGATGAGATACGCAAAAGGAACTAGGCAGGACCCAAGGATTGCACAGAGCTGCAGGTATTGGAGGGGAAGAGCACAAAACAAAAACAATTTAGGATGCGAGAAGCAGAAATACCAACTGAACTGCGGAATTAACAGCAACTGATGCATACATTTAAAAAGAATATCCTTTCAACATAATAAACTGTAATATACATTCTTCACAGAACATGTAAAGGTCAACTCTGCAATCACACAGAGCAGAAAAGGCCCTTTGACTCCATCAACAATAATTACCACTACAGGCAAGCTAATCCACTTTCCTACATTTGTCCCTTATCTTTGAATGTTATAATATTTCAAACGCTCATCCAAATATGTTTCATCTACACCGTTTAGAGTATTTTTCATTAAGTGTATTACTTCCAACACCTGGATGAGGGTATTGAAGGATGGATTAGTAAATTTGCAGATGACACTAAAGTCGGTGGAGTGGTAGATAGTGAAGAGGGGTGTTATCGTTTGCAGAGGGACTTGGACAAGTTGCAGAGCTGGGCCGAGAGGTGGCAAATGGAGTTTAATGTGGAAAAGTGTGAGGTAATGCACTATGGCAGAAATAATAAATGTGTAGAGTATAGGGCAAATGGTAGGATTCTTAGTAGTCTAGATGAACAGAGGGATCTTGGTGTGTATGTGCATAGATCCCTGAAAGTAGGCAGTCAGGTCGAGAAGGTTGTTAGGAAGGCATATGGAGTCTTGGCTTTTATTGGTAGAGGGATTGAATTTCGGAGCCGCAACGTCATGTTGCAACTGTACAAAACTCTAGTGCGGCCGCACTTGGAGTATTGTGTGCAGTTCTGGTCCCCACATTATAAGAAAGATGTGGAGGCATTGGAGAGGGTACAGAGGAGGTTTACCAGGATGTTGCCTGGTATGGAGGGCAGGTCTTATGAGGAGAGGCTGAGGGATTTGAGGTTGTTTTCGTTAGAAAGGAGGAGGCTAAGAGGGGATCTGATCGAAACATATAAGATGATTAGAGGTTTAGATAGGGTGGACAGTGATAGCCTTTTTCCTAGGATGGAAAAAGCTAGCACGAGGGGACACAGCTTTAAATTAAGGGGTGATAGTTATAGGACGGATATCAGAGGTAGGTTCTTTACCCAAAGGGTGGTTCGGGAGTGGAATGCCCTGCCTGCAGCAGTTGTAGATGCGCCAAGTTTGGTGGCGTTTAAGAGGTTAGTTGATAAGTATATGGAAGAGAAGGGAATGGTTTAGTTTGGAGGGGCATTGCTTTTTATATTGGTCGGCGCAACATCGAAGGCCGAAGGGCCTGTTCTGTGCTGTAATGTTCTATGTACCTTTATTTATCCAAGCAAGTTTTACTTCATATTTACCATATTAAATTGCAACATTCAGGCAACTAATCTATCTATAACTTCCTGAAGTAGGATGAAAGTAAAATATTCTAAATCTTTAAAGCCCTGATAAGGTCTTAATTAACATATTGTGATGAAAGTAAAAAGCTTAGAGAAGGTGCAAAGGAAAATACTTTTAATGATTTGAGACTTCAGTCGTGTGGAGAGATTACAAAACCTGAGGCTCTTCACCTTAAGGACAAAGAAGGTTAAGAGGCTATCTAATGGAAGCATTCAAATTTGCATAGGGTTTAAGGTAAGTAAAGTGGCAGTTGCCTTCTTTCTGCTAAACGAACTTTCGATCCATCTCATGACCACAATCTCATATGCTTTAACTTTTCACAGCAGTCTGTTACATGACACCTTAACAAAAACCTTCTGATACTCTAAATGGACAAATCCACTCTTTAGTTAACCCTACAAGTTACATCCTCAGAGAATTCCAATCGATTTATCAAGCATGATTTCCCTTTTGTAAATTCATGCTGACTTTGTCTGATTATACCACTGATTCCAAATGCTGAGTTATGAAATCCTTGATAATAGACTCTTGCAACTTCCCCAATATTGATATTTGGCTCACTGGTCTACAGCCCTCTCTTTTCTCTCTATCTCCTTTTCTTGAATAGCAGGCTTACATAATCTACTCTCCAATCTGTAGGAACCAGTCCAGAGTCCAAAGAATTTTGAAAAATTATCAATGGATCTACTATTTCCAGGGCCACTTCCTTAAGTATTCTGGAAGATTATCAGGACCTGGGGACTTATCCATCTTTAATCCCATCAGAACTTCTGGTACTTTATTTAGGTCTTCCATTGTGAACACAGAAGCAAAGTACAAACTTAGTTCCTCAATTCCCCAATTCCTGTTACGAATTCTCCTCTTTCTGATCTCTTTACATACAAACTCTATTTTTCCTTTCTTAACCAATCCCTTAGTTCTCTTCTGCTGAATTCGAAACTATTCCCAATCCTCAGGTCTAGTGTATTTTCTTGTCAATTTGTATGCTTGTTCTTTGAGTCTGATGCTATCTCTAATTTCCCTTGTAATGCATAGTTTGACCAGAGTTCCCTTAGCACTCTTGCACCAAATAAGAATAAACAACTTCTGGAGCTCACCTATTTGTTGCTTAAATGCCTGCCATTGCCTGTTCACTGAATTTCCTTTCAGGAACGTTTCCAAGTCTATCATAACTAATTCATGTCTCATACCATCTTAGTTATCTTTACTGAAATTGAGCACCCTAGTCTCAAAATCAGCTACATCACTATCCACATTGATAGATAATTCTTTATGGTTACTCGTCCCCAAGGATTCTCTCATTAGATTGCCAACAAATTTTTCTCATTGCACAATACCCAGTCCAAGATGGCCTGTCCCCTTGTTGATTCCTCAACATGTTGGTCCAGAAAACCATCCTGTACAGAGACTAGAAATCCCTTCTCTATTGTACTGTGACTAATTTGATCTCCTAATCTATATGCAGATTAAATTCACCTATAATCACATATTTAAAGTTTATTTATTAATCACAAGTAGGCTAAATAATCACAAGTAGGCTAAATAATCACAAGTAGGCTAAATAATCACAAGTAGGCTAAATAATCACAAGTAGGCTAAATAATCACAAGTAGGCTAAATAATCACAAGTAGGCTAAATAATCACAAGTAGGCTAAATAATCACTCTAATGAAGTTACTGTAAAATTCCCCTAGTCACTGCACTCCAGCACCTGTTCGGGTACACCAAGAGAGAATTTAATACAGCCAATGGTTTTAACCAGCATATCTTTGGACTGTGGAAGGAAACTGGAGCACCTGGAGGAAACCAAGGCAGACACAAGGAGTATGTGCAGACTCCGCACCATAACCCAAGTCGGGAATCGAACCTGGACCCCTGGTGTTATGAGACAGCAGTACTAACCATTGTGCCACCCCATCACATGCATCTCTGATGTCCTGTCTAAAGCTATTCCCAACATTAGCATCACAGTTAACAATTCAAGCATCAAAGAAGTTCATCACTAGGTCCAATCTAAGGACCAACATGTGACATGTGTCATTTCCTCTCTCTCACACAAACAAAGACATTATTATTTTGACTGGTGTATTCTGGCCCTCTTTTGTACCATGAAAACATTTCTGGATTTTTTTGAAACCATGTTATTTGATTAGTCAGTATTTCTCCCACTTCTTCAGGTTCTCACCGCTCTCATGCCATAGTAGTGGTGCTGTTCATACTTGTCTCCAGGTTTTTTAAAGGAAAAGGTACCATCATATCCAGTCAGATATCCTGCTAATCCAATTAACATCTAGGAACAGAAAAACAATGAAACTGAATAGAGAAGAGCAGGGGCATAAAATGTAAGAGACACAAAGTATTAACTAAAAACCATACCCACATCTTGTGCATCTCTATGTAGGTTTGCTGTTTACTTTTTTATGGGCCCTACGCTTTCCTTAGTTACTCTCAAATAAATTAACAAAAACTCTTTTGGCTCTTCCTGATTTCACTCACCAATATTCTTTCATGTCTTCTTTCCCAATTTCATTTTCAATTTTACCCCTGTACTTTCTATACCTCTCGCAGCTTTGTTGTTTTGAGTTCTTGGTGTCTAATATAAGCTTTCCTTTTCTGCCTTATCTTTGCTCCTTCACATCCAGAGGGCTCTAAATTTGGCCATCTCACCCACTTTTTTTTAATGGGGGTATGTTTACTCTGAACTCATTGAAATGTTTTCTACTACTCTGGCACTAAATTATCTTCAACTTGCTATTTCCAGTCCACTTTTGCTAAATCACTTACTTAGTTAAATTGGTCTTGTACTAATTTAGAACTCCTGTCCTATATTTGTCCTTTTCCACATTTATGTTAAATTAATGGTCTCCCATTGGCACTCCTTCTAACTATCCAGCTTCATTTTCAAAAATTAGAATTGTGTCCTTTCTTGTTGGACTTGCTACATAGTAGCAAAACAATTCTTTGGGTTTGATTTATTATTGTCACGTATTAATATACACAGTGAAAAATATTGTTTCTTGCGCGCTATACAAACAAAGCATTTTGGCTAAGATCAAGTGTAAGTATCGGCATGCTATGCTTGGTTGAAGTCATTAGGTTATATTTCAGCTTCATTTGAAGCAATTTTTAAAAGCAGCATTTCGGGCTTTTGGCTACGATGCAAATAAGGTCAAGTCCTAGAGGAGGAGCTATGCCTACTCTAATCAGCTTGGATCATGTAGATCAAGCCCAACACAAGAGGTGAGAGCCCTGTTTTGTCAGCTTGGATCTGGTATGTCTCAACTTGATTGGATTGAATTGGAATAAAAACAAAAAACAAAGCATATTGTACAAGAGAAGGAACAGAGAGAGTGCAGAACGTAGTGTTATAGTCATAGCTAGGGTAAAGAGAAAGATAAATTTAATACAAGGTAGGTTCATTCAGAAGTCTGATGGCTGCAGGGAAGAAGCTGATTGGTATCTGTCCTCAGACGTTTGTATCTTTTTCCAGACAGGAGGTGAAAAAGAGAATGCCCAGGGTACGTAGGATCTGTATGCTGGCTGCTTTTCTGAGGATGTGGGAAGTGTAGACAGAGTCAGTGGAGGGGAGGCAAGTTTGAGTGATGGATTAGGCTACATTCTTAATTTCTTGCAGTCTTGCTCATGGCAGGAACCATACCAAGCTGTAATATATCCAGAAAGTTACATGGGTAAAATGGGTATAGAGAGATATGGGCCAAATATGGGCAATTGGGATTAGCTTAGGGGTTTAAAAAAAAAGAGCGGCACGGACAGGTTGTGCTGAAGGGACTGTTTCCATGCTGTAAACCTCTACGACTCTATCTTTAAAAAGAGATGAGAGTCATAGTGACATGCAGAATTTTCTTAGCCTCTTGGGAAAGGACAGGCATGGCTGGGCTTTCTATTGTGTAAGTGTGATTGTACCAGGACAGTTGTTGGTGCTTTGGACATCTAGAAACTTGAAGTTCTCAATCGTTGCCATTTCGTCCCCATTGATGTAGATGGGCATATCCTCCACTACGCTTCCTGAAATCGATGAATTCTCCTGAACATACCACAAGAATTATTATGTCTCCATTCCTTTCACACAAAAACGATCCCAGTTAGTATTGGGGTTATTTAAATCTCCTATTACTTTCCTTTTATTGGGTTACATCTTAACAGGAACGGCACAAATATCCTGGCTGGAAGTTTTGCTAGTGTTTACATTCATGTGGCAGGGGATGGGGATCAAAACAGTAGGTCAGTAAGCACTGAGGCTGGGGTGGAGCTGGGGACCAGGGCAAGGCTAGCTAAGAAGAAGTGCATTCTGGAGGAGGATGACCTGAGTGGGTCTGGAGGTCTGCACAGAACATAGAACACTACAGCACAAACAGGCCCTTCGGCCCACAAGTTGTGCCGAACACATCAAAAACCTACCCAGCTATAGACCTATCTATAACCCCCAATCCCATTGGATCCCATATACTCATCCAGAAGTCTTTTAAAAGACCCCAGCGAGTTCGCCTCGACCACCACCGATGGTAGCCGATTCCATTCACTCACCACCCTCTGAGTGAAAAACTTTCCCCTAGCATCCCCTCTGTACTTGCTTCCCTGCACCTTAAATCTGTGCCCTCTCGTCGCGACCATTTCAGCCCTGGGAAATAGTCTCTGAGAGTCCACCCTATCTATTCCTCTCAACATCTTGTAAACATCTATCAGGTCGCCTCTCAACCTTCGTCTCTCCAGGGAGAACAGTCCCAGCTCCCTCAACCTGTCTTCATAAGGCATGCCTCCAATCCAGGCAACATCCTTGTAAATCTCCTCTGCACCCTTTCAATAGCTTCCACGTCCTTCCTATAGTGAGGCGACCAGAACTGCGCACAGTACTCCAAGTGTGGTCTGACAAGGGTCCTATAAAGCTGCAGCATTACCTCCTGACTCCTGAACTCAATCCCTCGATGAATGAAGGCCAGTACACCGTAAGCTTTCTTAACCACATCCTCCACCTGGGAGGCCGATTTGAGAGTCTTATGGACCCGGACACCAAGATCCCTCTGCTCTTCCACACAGCTAAGACTCCTACCTTTGATAGTGTACTCATTCATCCCGTTGGATCTGCCAAAATGGACCACAACACATTTATCCGCGTTGAAGTCCATCTGCCACTTCTCCGCCCAGTCTTGCATCCTGTCGATGTCATGCTGCAACTTCTGACATCCCTCCAGACCATCCACAACACCACCGACCTTCGTGTCATCGGCGAACTTACTCACCCATCCCTCCACTTCCTCATCCAGGTCATTTATGAAAATGACAAACAGCAAGGGTCCTAGAACAGATCCCTGGGGCACTCCACTGGTGACCGACCTCCATGCAGAAAAAGAGCCATCCACAACCACCCTCTGCCTTCTGCAGGCAAGCCAGTTCTGGATCCACAAGGCCAAAGCCCCTTGGATCCCATGGCCTCTCACCTTCTCAAGAAGTCTTGCATGTGGGACCTTGTCAAATGCCTTGCTGAAGTCCATGTACACCACGTCCACTGCTCTTCCTTCGTCAATGTGTTCAGTCACATTTTCGAAGAACTCAATTAAGCTCGTAAGGCACGACCTGCCTTTTACAAAACCATGTTGACTATTTCTAATCAACCTAAACTTCTCCAAATGCTCGTAAATCTTGTCCCTCAGAAGCCTCTCCATCAGCTTACCAACCACTGAGGTCAGACTCACCGGTCGGTAATTTCCAGGACTATCCCTGTTCCCTTTCTTGAAAATAGGGACCACATCCGCAATCCTCCAATCCTCCGGAACCTCTCCCGTCTCCATCGACGACGCAAAGATCATCGCCAGGGGCTCTGCAATGACATCCCTCACCTCCCACAATAACCTGGGGTACATCCCATCTGGTCCCGGAGACTTGTCTATCTTGATAGCGTTTAAAAGTTCTAACACATCCGCTTCCTTAATATCTACATACTCAATCTTTTCAGTCTGCCGCAAACTTGTAGTGCATCCTCCCAGATCACTTTCCACCGTGAATACTGAGGCAAAGTACTCATTAAGCACCTCTGCCATTTCTTCCGGTTCCATACAGACTTTTCCCCCTTCACCTTTTATAGGTCCTATCCCTTCTCTTCTCATCCTTTTACTTTTCACATATTTGTAGAAGGCCTTGGGATTCTCCTTAATCCTACCAGCCAAGGCCTTCTCATGACCCCTTCTGGCTCTCCTAATTTCCTTTTTAAGCTCTCTTCTATAAGCCTTATACTTCTCTAGATCCCCAACATCTCCTAGCTCTTTGAACCTTTTATACACCTTTCTTTTCTTCCTGACTAGGTTCACCACAGCCTTCGTGCACCACGGTTCCCTCGACCTACCAAAACCTCCTTGTCTCACCGGAACGTTGTCGTGCAGAGCTCCAGACAAGCATTCCTTGAATATCTGCCACCTTCCTTCTGTGCTTTTCCCCAAGAACACCTCCTTCCAGTTTATTCGCCCCAACATCTGCCTGATGTCTTCATATTTCCCCTTATTCCAGACAAACACCTTCCTAGCCTGCCTGATCCTATCCTTTTCCAATGCAAGGGTGAAGGAGATAGAATTATGATCTCCATCCCCAAGATGCTCTCCTACCGAGAGATCCATCACCTGTCCTGGTTCATTAGCTAGTACCAGGTCCAGTACAGCCTCTCCTCTCGTAGGCTTGTCCACGTGCTGTGTCAGGAAACCCTCCTGAACACACCTAACAAACTCCTCCCCATCCAAACCCCTTACCCTTGGGATATTCCAGTCGATGTTTGGGAAATTGAAGTCTCCCATCACAACAACTCTGTTATTTCTACATCTCTCCAGTATCTGTTTCCCTATCTGCACCTCAACTTCCCTGTCACTATTGGGCGGCCTATACAATACACCCAGCAACGTCACCGACCCTTTGCTATTCCTAACTTCCACCCACAGAGACTTTGTAGACATTCCCTCCTCGGTATCCACCTTCTCTGCAGCCATGACACTGTCCCTGATCAACAGTGCCACTCCACCACCTCTTTTGCCTCCCTCCCTGTCCTTCCTGAAGGATCTGAATCCCGGGACCTGTAGTACCCAGTCCTGTCCCTGAGACATCCAAGTCTCTGTAATGGCCACCACATCACAATCCCAAGCAGCAATCCACGCCCTAAGTTCATCCACCTTATTTACTACACTCCTGGCATTAAAATAGACACAGCTCAGTCCCTCAGACTGGACATTTCCCTTCTCCCCCACTCGTCTAATCTGCCTCTCATCCTGCCTAGAGTCCTTCCCTACCTGGGAGCTAACTTCCTTGCTCCCAGTCTCCACATCACTATTCCCTCCCCCTAACCTTTCTAGTTTGAAGTCCCCCCAGTAGCCCTAGCCAGTCTTCCCGCCAAGATATTAGTCCCCCTGGGATTCAGGTGCCACCCGTCTTTGCTGTACAGGTCACACCTGCCCCTAAAGAGGTCCCAATGATCCAGGAACCGGAATCCCTGCCCCCTGCTCCAGTCCCTCAGCCACGTATTCAACCTCCACCTCATACTATTCCTGCTCTCACTCTCCCGAGGCGCAGGCAGCAATCCTGAGATTACTACCTTCGCTTTCCTCTCTCTCAGCTGCCTACCCAGTTCCCTATAATCCCTTTTTATGTCCACTTCCCTCTTCCTGCCTATGTCAGTAGTACCTATATGTACTACAACTTCCAGTTCCTCACCCTCCCCTTTCAGGATGTCTGGGACGCGTCCAGAGACATCCCGAATCCCAGCTCCAGGGAGACATACCACCATCCGCGATTCCCGTCTGCGTCCACAAAAACGCCTGTCCGCCCCCCTCACTAGGGAGTCCCCTATAAGCACTGCCTTTTTGCTCTGTTTTTTAGGTTTATCTGCTTCTGCTTCAATGCGAGGAACGTAACAGGTAAGACAGACGAACTTAGGGCCTTAATGCTTACACAGAATTTGGAGGTGATTGCGGTGACAGAGACTTGGTTAAAAGGAGGACAGGACTGGCAGCTGAATGTTCAAGCATTTTAGGCGAGACAGAGGAGGGGCTGTGAGGGAGTATCGTCAGGCCCTGGGGATTTGTCATTTTTAATGTTCCCTTAGAAACCTTCTTCCCTTGTGATGGAGATTCTTTCTAATGGGTCAACATTTCTGAGACACTCCCAGTCAACATGTCCCTCTCCTTTGTGAATACCGATGCAAAGTATTTGTCTAGGACCTCCTCTATTCCCTCAAGTTCTAAGCATAATTCCCCTCCTTGGTCCCTGAGAGGTCCAATTTTTTTCCCCTGACAACTCTCTTGTTCCTAACATATGAATAAAATGCCTTAGGATTCTCTGTCTGCCAAGAACATTTCATGACATCTATTTGCCCTTCTAACTCCCTATTTGAGTTCTTTTCTACTGTCTGTATTATTTTTGCATCTTGCTAAAATCTGCCTACATAGCTGTTCCTCTGTCTCCTGCTGGCTGTTGGGAAATCTACAGTAAACCCCAAATGTTGTGACTACATCATTTCTATTCTTGAGGTCTACCCATATTGCTTTGCTGTATGAGCCCTCCGAGGTGTCCTCCCGTCAGTATAGTTGTGATATTCTCCTTAATTAATAGTGCAACTCCCCCATCTCTTTTATCCTGCCTGAAATATCTGTATCCTGGAATGAATAAACTTGATGTAGAGATGCCGGCGTTGGACTGGGGTAAACTCAGTAAAGTTTTGCAACACCAATTTTAAATCCAACCAGTTTATTTGATAGTAAATCCGCGAGCTTTCGACATTATGTTGTGCCTTCGTCAGGCAAACGCAGTGTTCTGATCTGCAGAGGCACTCATATCCACACAGACAGTTACAGATTGCTGATTAGAATGCGAATCCTTACATCTAACCTGCTATTCAAGTGTTAAAGTGGCTAACAATGTGTGTGAAGGGAATCCTGAGCATTGATTAGAGAATTGTGTATTTTCTCCAGACAGCACAGTAAGTGAGGTTTTTTGCTAATCCAGGCAAGTTACGGGGGTTACAGATAGTGTGACATGAAGCCAAGATCCCTGTTAAGACCGTCCTCGTGTGCAGAACTTGGCTATCAGTCTCTGCTCAGCAACTCTGCGCTGTCGTGTGTCACGAAGGCCCCCTTGAAGAACATTTACCCGCAGGTCGGAGGCCGAATGCCCATGACTGCTGAAGTGTTCGCCCACAGGAAGGGAACTGTTTTGCCTGGTGATTGTTGAGCGATGCTCATTCATCCGCTGTCGTAGTGTCTGCATGGTCTCCCCAATGTACCATGCTTCGGGACATCCTTTCTTGCAACGTATTAGGTAGACAACGTTGGCCGAGTTGCAAGAGTATGTACCGTGTACCTGGTGAATGGTATCCTCACGTTTGATGATGTCGTCCATGTCTATGATCTGGCATGTCTTGCAGAGGTTGCTGTGGCAGGGTTGTGTGGTATTGTGGTCACTGTTCTCCTGAAGGTTGGGTAGTTTGCTGCGAACAATGATCTGTTTAAGGTTGTGCGGTTGTCTGAAAGCAAGAAGTGGGGGGGTGGGGATGGCCCTAGCGAGATGTTCATCGTCATCAATGACATGTTGAAGACTCCGGAGAAGATGTCGTAGCTTCTCCGCTCCGGGGAAGTACTGGACAACAAAGGGTACTCTGTCCACCTTGTCCCGTGTTCGTCTTCTGAGGAGGTCAGTGCGGTTTATCGCTGTGGCACGTTGGAACTGTCGATTGATGAGTCGAGCACCATATCCTGTTCTCACGAGGGCATCCTTCAGCGTCTGGAGGTGTCTGTCACGATCCTCCTCATCTGAGCAAATTCTGTGTATACGGAGGGCTTATCCATAGGGAATGGCTTCTTTAACGTGTCTAGGGTGGAAGCTGGAGAAGTGGAGCATTGTGAGGTTGTCTGTTTGCGATACAGTGAGGTGCTGAGGTGACCGTCCTTGATGGAGATGTGTGTGTGTCCAAGAATGCAACTGATTCTGGAGAATAGTCCATGGTGAGTCTGATGGTGGGATGGAACTTGTTGATATCATCATACAGTTGTTTCAATGATTGGACTCATGGTGAACAAAGGAAAAAGATGTCATCAATGTATCTAGTATATAACCTTGGTTGAAGATCTCGTGTAGTGAAGAAGTCTTGTTCGAACCTGTGCATGAAGATGTTGGCATACTGAGGTGCAAATTTGGTCCCCATGGCTGTTCCATGTGTCTGGATGAAAAGCTGATTGTTGAAGGTGAAGACATTGTGGTCCAAGATGAAGCGGATGAGTTGTAAAATTGCATCCGGAAACTGGCAGTTGTTGGCATTGAGTACTGAGGCAGTTGCAGCAATACCATCGTCGTGGGGGATGTTGGTGTAGAGCGCCGAGACATCCATTGTGACAAGGAGTGTCCCTGGTTCAACTGCTTCATGCGTGCTGAGTTTCTGTAGGAAGTCTGTAGTGTCAAGACAAAAGCTGGGGGTTCTTTGTACAATGGGTTTCAGGATGCCCTCGATATAGCCGGAGAGGTTCTCACACAGGGTCCCATTGCCCGATACGATGGGACAGCCAGGTATGTTTGCCTTGTGTATCTTTGGGAGGCAGTAGAGATCTCCAATGTGGGGAGTACGTGGAATGAGAGTCCGGAGGATGTTCTGAAGGTCCGGATCAAAGGTTTTGATCAGAGTGTTGAGTTGACGAGTGTGTTCTTTGGTCGGATCCGCTGGTAACTGTCTGTAGTGTTTCACATTGTTTAGTTGTCGGTACACTTCTTCACAGTAGTCCGTTCTGTTCAGTATGACGGTGGCGCCTCCTTTGTCTGCTGGTTTGATGACAATGTTGCGGTTGGTCTTAAGAGCACGGATGGCCTTGCTTTGTGCTTGGGTGATGTTCGGGACTGTCTTGTAAGTGCGGTTGATGAATCTGGTGTTCACGCACCTCCTGATGGCTTGGGCATACATGTCCAGTCGGGGGCAGCGGCCTTCCGGAGGAGTCCAATTGGATTCATTCCTCTTCGGTTGCTGCACTGCGGATCCCTCTGTCGGCTGTTCTGGTTCATTAGCTATCTCATTGAGTCTGCTATTGGCCTCTTGGGGTTTGTGGAAGAACTCACGCAGCCTCATTCGCCTGATGAATTCCTCTGTGTCCGCTGCAAGACTGATGGGGTCCATTTTGGTGGGGGACAGAAATTGAGCCCTCGGCTGAGAACTTCGATTTCCTCTGAGTGATATGAGTGCCTCTGCAGATCAGAGCACTGCATTTGCCTGACGAAGGCACAACATAGTGTCGAAAGCTCGCGGATTTACTATCAAATAAATTGGTTGGATTTAAAATTGGTGTTGCAAAACTTTACTGAGTTTACCCCAGTCCAACGCCGGCATCTCTACATCATGACTACTATCGACACCGCATACTGCCGGATCCAAGTGGAGAGGATCTCCAAGAGGAGTGCACATATCGACACAGACATCAAGTTTCTACAGAGATGCAAGAAAGCAGACAGGATACCAAAGGGACTACAGATCACGAACCCACTCAGGTCAACCTGTAACAGACTACGCTGAGAGGCTTTGCCGTCGCACCTCTCTCACAGTCCTCAATCACCTCATGCACCAGCTCTATAGCAAACGCCACACCCTGGAAAGTAAAATGGAATACATATTCTCAACTTGCACTCAGGACGCAGATCAGATGCGAAACTTTGCCAAGCAGATGAGACAAAGAAACTACACCATTTACATGCACACCAAGAACAGGAAACTTGAAAAACTCGGCATCGCCACTGGCAACAACCAAGCCTCCCTTGGCACCACAGTAGAAAACAACACTACCGCAGGGAGGTCCATTGTTAACCTGTCGGACTACACACTTCCATCAGAGGAAATCGAAGTTCTCAGCCGAGGGCTCAATTTCTGTCCCACCACCAAAATGGACCCCATCAGTCTTGCAGCGGACACAGAGGAATTCATCAGGCGAATAAGGCTGCATGAGTTCTTCCACAAACCCCAAGAGGCCAATAGCGGACTCAATGAGACAGCTAATGAACCAGAACAGCCGACAGAGGGATCCGCAGTGCAGCAACCGAAGAGGAATGAATCCAATTGGACTCCCCCGGAAGGCCGCTGCCCCCGACTGGACATGTATCCCAAGCCATCAGGAGGTGCTTGAACACCAGATTCATCAACCGCACTTACAAGACAGTCCCGAACATCACCCAAGCACAAAGCAAGGCCATCCGTGCTCTTAAGACCAACCGCAACATTGTCATCAAACCAGCAGACAAAGGAGGCGCCACTGTCATACTGAACAGAATGGACCACTGTGAAGAAGTGTACCGACAACTAAACAATGTGAAACACTACAGACAGTTACCAGCAGATCCGACCAAAGAACACACTCGTCAACTCAACACTCTGATCAAAACTTTTGATCCGGACCTTCAGAACACCCTCCGGGCTCTCATTCCACGTACTCCCCGCATTGGAGATCTCTACTGCCTCCCAAAGATACACAAGGCAAACATACCTGGCTGTCCCATCGTATCGGGCAATGGGACCCTGTGTGAGAACCTCTCCGGCTATATCGAGGGCGTCCTGAAACCCGTTGTACAAAGAACCCCCAGCTTTTGTCTTGACACTACGGACTTCCTACAGAAACTCAGCATGCATGAAGCAGTTGAACCAGGGACACTCCTTGTCACAATGGATGTCTCGGCGCTCTACACCAACATCCCCCACGACGATGGTATTGCTGCAACTGCCTCAGTACTCAATGCCAACAACTGTCCGTTTCCGGATGCAATTTTACAACTCATCCGCTTCATCTTGGACCACAATGTCTTCACCTTCAACAATCAGCTTTTCATCCAGACACATGGAACATCCATGGGGACCAAATTTGCACCTCAGTATGCCAACATCTTCATGCACAGGTTCGAACAAGACTTCTTCACTACACGAGATCTTCAACCAAGGTTGTATACTAGATACATTGATGACATCTTTTTCCTTTGGACTCATGGTGAACCATCATTGAAACAACTGTATGATGATATCAACAAGTTCCATCCCACCATCAGACTCACCATGGACTATTCTCCAGAATCAGTTGCATTCTTGGACACACACACATCTCCATCAAGGACGGTCACCTCAGCACCTCACTGTATCGCAAACAGACAACCTCACAATGCTCCACTTCTCCAGCTTCCACCCTAGACACGTTAAAGAAGCCATTCCCTATGGATAAGCCCTCCGTATACACAGAATTTGCTCAGATGAGGAGGATCGTGACAGACACCTCCAGACGCTGAAGGATGCCCTCGTGAGAACAGGATATGGTGCTCGATTCATCAATCGACAGTTCCAACGTGCCACAGCGATAAACCGCACTGACCTCCTCAGAAGAAGAACACGGGACAAGGTGGACAGAGTACCCTTTGTTGTCCAGTACTTCCCCGGAGCGGAGAAGCTACGACATCTTCTCCAGAGTCTTCAACATGTCATCGATGACGATGAACATCTCGCTAGGGCCATCCCCATCCCCCCACTTCTTGCTTTCAGACAACCGCACAACCTTAAACAGATCATTGTTCGCAGCAAACTACCCAACCTTCAGAAGAAGTGACCACAATACCACACAACCCTACCACAGCAACCTCTGCAAGACATGCCAGATCATTGACATGAACGACATCATCAAACGTGAGGATACCATTCACCAAGTACACGGTACATACTCTTGCAACTCTGCCAACGTTGTCTACCTAATACGTTGCAAGAAAGGATGTCCCGAAGCATGGTACGTTGGGGAGACCATGCAGACACTACGACAGCGGATGAATGAGCATCACTCAACAATCACCAGGCAAAACCGTTCCCTTCCTGTGGGCGAACACTTCAGCAGTCATGGGCATTCGGCCTCCAACCTGCGGGTAAATGTTCTTCAAGGGGGCTTTTGTGACACACGACAGCGCAGAGTCGCTGAGCTTAGACTGATAGCCAAGTTCCGCACACATGAGGACGGTCTTAACAGGGACCTTGGCTTCATGACACACTATCTGTAACCCCTGTAACTTGCCTGGGTTAGGAAAAAACCTCACTTACTGTGCTGTCTGGAGAAAATACACAATTCTCTAACCAATGCTCAGGATTTCCTTCACACACGTTGTTAGCCACTTTAACACTTGAATAGCAGGTTAGATGTAAGGATTCACATTCTAATCAGCAGTATGTAACTGTCTGTGTGGATATGAGTGCCTCTGCAGATCAGAACACTGCATTTGCCTGACGAAGGCACAACATAATGTCGAAAGCTCGCGGATTTACTATCAAATAAACTGGTTGGATTTAAAATTGGTGTTGCAAAACTTTAATGAATAAACTACCAGGCCTGTCCTTCCTTTAACCAAGTCTCTGTAATAGCAACAACATCATAGATCCTAGTACTAATTCAAGCTTGTTAAATTCATCTGCCTTATCTGTTACACTTCTTGCATTGAAACAAATGCACTTCAGTTCACCAGACCCTCTCTGATTAGCACACTGCCTACTCTGAGTCTTACCGGCTCTACTTTCTACTTCCCCTCCAATTAATTCATCTCTGTTTTTGTTCCTACCCCCCGTCAAACTAGTTTAAATCCTTATATTAAAAGTTCTTTAGGTTCTCTTTTCTGAGGACAGAAGCCCTAACCTGCTTAGTGTATCACAATGGCTGTAATCTCAGTTTTGATACAGCATAGATGAAGAGTTTATACTGTTTTAGGGTAGTTTCTTAGAACAGTATGTTGTGAAGACCATCACAGGGCAGGCAATACTAGATTGGTATTATGCAATGTGATAGGATTAATTGATAATCGCCAAGTGATGGCACCTTTGGGTAGCAGTGATCATAATATGATTGAATTTTGCATTAAATCTAAGTGAGAGAAGAATGCATCCAAGTCTGGTAATTTTAACTCGAATAAGGACAATTATGGCAGCAAAAAAGCAAGTGAGCTGGCAAGTGTGCTTAAGGAGCATATTGATAGGGGTTTAATGGCAGACACTTAAAAGACTATTTCACACAATACACAATAGATACATTCAAATGAAAAAGAAAAATCTTAAGAGGAGGGCCTATTATCTGTGGTTAACTAAAATGTTGAAGACAGCATATAACTTGAAGAAAAAGCATTTTATCTGTGCAAAGATGAATGGCAGATCTGAAGATTAGAAAAATATAAAGTGTCTATATGGATTTCAGTCAGGCGTTTGACAAAATCCCTCATGGGAGGTTAGTTGAGAAGGTCAAGACTCATGGGATACAAGGACAGGTAGCTAGATGAATAAGTAACTGGCTTAGTAATAGGAGACAGAGAGTAATAGTGGAAGGGTGTTTTTCTAGCTGGAGGTCGGTCACTAGTGGTGTGCCGCAGGGCTCGGTACTGGGATCTCTTCTATTTGTAATATATATAAATGACTAGAAGAGGGAGTAAGTGGAGCGATCATTAAGTTTTTAGACAATAAAAGATGGCTGGACTTGCAGATAGTGAGGAGCATTGTCAGGCGATGCAGCAGGACATAGATAGGCTGGTAGCTTGGGCAGATAGACGGCAGATGGAATTCAATCCTGATAAATGTGAGGTGATGCATTTGGGGAGAAAGAATGTAGGGGGGAGGTATATGATAAAGGGTAGACCTATTAAGAGTATAGAAACGCAGAGGGACCTGGGGGTGCAGGTGCACAAGTCTCTGAAGGTGGCAAAGCAAGTGGAGAAGGTTGTGAAGAAAGCATATAGTATGCTAGCCTTTACAGGAAGGGGTATAGAGTACAAGAGCTGGCCTTTAATGTTGCAGTTGTATAAAACGCTGGTTAGACCTCATTTGGAATACTGCGTCCAGTTCTGATCGCCTTACTACTGGAAGGATGTGGAGACTCTGGAGAGAGTGCAGAGGAGGTTCACCAGGATGCTGCCTGGTATGGAAGGTCTGAGTTACGAGGAGAGGTTAGGCAAATTGGGACTGTTTTCCTTAGAAAGACGTAGACTTAGAGGAGATCTAATAGAGGTGTACAAGATTATGAGGTGTATAGATAGAGTAAACAGGGTTAAGCTTTTTCCTAGGATGGACTCGAATAGCACGAGGGGTCACGGGCTTAGGGTGAGGGGGGTAAGGTATAATTTGGATGCTGGAGGGAGTTTTTTTCACACAGAGGGTGGTGGGGGTATGGAATGCGCTGCCAAGTAAAGTGGTGGAGGCAGGCACTCTGGAGTTATTTAAGAAATACTTAGATGGGCACATGAACAGAATGGGAATGGAGGGATATAGAAAACTGATTTAAAATAGGGATCATGAGCCTTGGGAGTTCCTGGAAAGTGTGTAAATAGATGATGATATTGATGTACTTGTTTTTATCCTACAGGTGCTTTGGTCCACCTTGTTGTCTAACAAGGGGCATACACACGATGGGTTGTGAGAGGCTGCTCCTGGATTTTTTTTTGAGACTATCCTCGAGCTTCACGTCGTTAGTGTACGCTTGACCTGGAGCATTTGATGGGCAACACGACAGCTCAGTGACTATCGCTATGGATTTGGGCCTGTGTCTGTGGGAGTTTGCACATTCTTCCTGTGCTTGCATGGGTTTTCTCCGGGTGTTCCAGTTTCCTCCCACATCCCAAAGATGTGCTCTTAGGCTAATTGGCAAAACAAATTCTCCCTAAATTGTCTCAAATTTGGTTTTTAATCCATAGATCTATAAACATAGACAGGGATCACGGGTAGAGGTGGGAACATCGGGGTGGCGGCGCAGACTCGTTGGGCCGAAGGGCCTGTTTCCCGTGCTGTTTTGTTCTTTGTAACCTCAAAGAATGAAAAAGAGATTGATAAGGAGGGAGAAACTAGAATACAAGAAAAGGCTAGCCAGTCATAAAAAGGTGGGCAGTCAGAGTTTCTATAGATATTTAAATAAAAAAGCAGATAAAGTGAGCACCGATCCTACAGAATTAGTTTGGAGAATTGCTAACGGAAAGTAGAAATATGAGGATAGGTTGCGGGAGCTCAGTCTTTTCTCCATGGAGAAACAAAGGATGAGAGGTGACCTGATAGAAGTGTATCAGATGTTGAAAGGTAGTGATTGGGTGGATTCTCAGAGGCTTTTTCCCAAGGCTGAAACAGTTGCTACAAGAGGACACAGGTTGAAGGTGATAGGGAGTAGGCACAGTAAGAAGTCTGACAACACCAGGTTTAAGTCCAACTGATTTATTTGATAGTAAACTCGATTTATTTGATTTGATTTATTTATTTGATAGTTTACTGTCAAATAAATCAGTTGGACTTAAACCTGGTGTTGTCGGACTTCTTACTGTGTTTACCTCAGTCCATCGCCGGCATTTCTACATCATGATGGAGAGTAGGTACAGAGGAGATATCAGGGATAAGTTTTTCACTCAGAGGGTGTTGGGTGAGTGGAATCAGCTGCCATCAGAGGTGGTGGAGGCAAATTTGATAGGATCTTTTAGGAGACTTCTGGATGAGTACATGGGACTTAATAGGATTGAGGGTTATAGAACATAGAACATTACAGCACAGAACAGGACCTTCGGCCTTCGATGTTGTGCCGACCAGTTAACAAAAAGCAATGACCCTCTAACCTAAACCATTCCCTTTTCATCCATAAACTTATCTACTAATCTCTTAAATGCCACCAAACTTGGCGCATCTACAACTGCAGCAGGCAGGGCATTCCATATCCTTACCATCCTCTGGGTAAAAAACCTACCTCTGACATCTGTCCTATAACTACCACCCCTTAATTTAAAGCTATGTCCCCTCTTGCTAGCTTTCTCCATCCTAGGAAAAAGGCTATCACTATCCACCCTATCTAAACCTCTAATCATCTTATATGTTTCAATAAGGTCTCCTCTTAGTTGCCTTCTTTCCAACGAAAACAACCTCAAATCTCTCAGCCTCTCCTCATAAGACCTGCCCTCCATACCAGGCAACATCCTGGTAAACCTCCTCTGTACCCTCTCCAATGCCTCCACATCTTTCTTATAATGCGGGGAACTGTACACAATACTCCAAGTGCGGCTGCACTAGAGTTCTGTACAGATTTATAGATAAGCCTAGTAGGTAGGAATATCATCAGCGCAACTTGTGAGCTGAAGGGCCCATTTGTGCTGTAGTTTTTCTATGTTCTATATGGCACATGGGTTAAACAGATATTTAGCATTCGTTTCCTCTATCAAGAGCACAAATAACATCCCAGAAATAGTTGTAAATCAGAAAATGGGAGGGCTGGAGGAACTCGGGAAAATTACAATCACCAGGGAAGTGGTATTGGGCTAATTGTTGGGTCTGCAGACTGACAAATCTGGGTCAAGATGGGTTTCATCCTAAGTCCTTGAAAGAAGTGACTTATAAGATGGTTTTAATTTTCCAAAAGTTCCAATATTTGGGGAAGGTTCCATTAGATTACAAAATAATGAATGTAACATCTTTATTCAAAAAAAAGAGACAGAAAGCAGGATATTATAGGCCAGTTAGCTTAACATCTATCAGAGGGAAAATGTTAGAAGCTATTTGTTACCTGTTTAAAAGAGTTGAAAACTACTTTCAGAACTGATCACATGATTTGATGATGATGTCATTAGGGTGTTGCAGACTGCTGTTTTATTTTCAGTTTGTACTCTGTGCAATATAAAGAACATATCTTCCCGTAAGCCTATTGTAAGTTAGTTTAAATACTTTATTTTCTTTTCATTAATACCCACAACCCCTAATATAGTGATGACAGTGCAGAAGAAGAATTAGAATTTTGTTTTGATAATATCAAGAAAAGATCCTAAGTAGAAGAAACAATCAGTGAGTCCTGACACTTCAAATATCAGAAGCAACAACAGGATTAAGGATTGAAGTGCCAGTGCAGGAAGGCAAGTAAGATAAAGTTTTCTGTGGTTTTGAAAGAGAATTTTTCTGATCAGACAAGGATAAAATTCCTGGCAGTATCTTGCTCATTTCAAGAGTTGGTGATTTTGTAGTGCAGCTGGATCATTTTAAAATAAAAATGCATCAAGTCAACAGTTTCCAGGCTAATAAGGGGAGTACGGCAAAGAGTTTAAAAAGTAGACTCAGTAGTCTCAAGTTGCATGTGCCTGCAAGAAAAATGGCAGGTCCATTAGAAAGAAATCCCACAACACCAGCTTAAAATCCAACAAGTTTATTTGTAGCAAAAGCCACAAGCTTTCGGAATGGGCTGTCCCTTTGTCAGAATACGTATACATCCCATCTCTAAGAATTCTCTCCAACAACTTCCCTACCACGGACATCAAGCTCACCGGCCTATAATTATCCGTGTTATCCTTGCTACCCTTCTTAAATAACGGTACCACATTCACTGTCCTCAATCCTCAGGGACCTCACCTGTGTCCAGTGAAGAGACAAAGATTTCCGTCAGAGGCCCAGTAATTTTATCTCTTGTCTCCTTGAGCAGTCTAGAATAGATGCCATCAGGCCCTGGGGATTTGTCATTTTTAATGTTCTCTAAAAAACTTAACACTTCTTTCCTTGTGATAGAGATTCTCTCTTACGGGTCAACACCTCTGAGACACTCCCAGTCAGTACGTCCCTCTTCTTTATGAATACTGATGCAAAGTATTCCCTTAGGACTTCTCCTATTCCCTTGAGTTCTAAGCATAATTCCCCTCCTTTGTCCCTGAGAAGTCCAATTTTTTTCCCCTGACAACTCTTTTGTTCCTAAATGCCTTAAGATTCTCTGTCTGCCAAGAACATTTCGTGACCTCTTTTTGCCCTTTTAACTACCCATTTGAGTTTTTTCCTACTCTCCCTGTATTGCTCCAGAGCTCCATCTGTTTTTATTTGCCTGGACCTAACATACACCCTTCTTTTCTTTTTGATCAGATCCTCAATTTCCCTGGTTATCCACAGCTCTTGAATCCTACCTTTCCTATGCTTCCTCTTTACAGGCACATGCATGCCCTGCAGCCTCATCAACTGTTCTTTAAAAGACTCCCAAATGCCAGACGTGGACTTACCCTCGAACAGCCTCTCCCAATCAACGGCCACCAATTCCTGCCTAATCCAGCTATAGTTAGCCATCCCCCAATTTAGCACCTTACCCGTAGGACCACACTCATCCTTGTCCATTACTATCCTAAAGTTAACAGAATTGTGGTCATTATTTGTCACGTTTCCCTACTGAAACTTTGATGACCTGACTGGGCTCATTTCCCAGAACAAGATGCAATATAGCCCCTTCTCCGGTTGGGCGGAGTACATATTGTTCCAAAGAATCTTCCTGTACATATTTTACAAATTCCTCCCTGTCCAGACCCGCAGCCCTAAGCACTTTCCAATCTATACCAGAGAAATTAAAGTCTCCCACTGCAACAGCCTTATTTTCTCTGCACCTATCCAGAATCTCCTTACATATCCGTTCCTCCACTTCCCGTTGGCTGTTGGGAGGCCTGTAGTACACCCCCAGCATAGTGACTGCACCCTTTCTGTTTGAGCTCCACCCACAGCAACTCATTACATGACCCATCTAAATTGTCCACCCTCTGCACTGCTGTATTATGTTTCCTAACTAATATCGCTACTCTCCTACCCCTTTTTGCCCCTCCTCTGTCTCGCCAACTGCTAGTCCTGTCCTTTTAATCATGTCTCCGTCACCACAACCACATCCAAATTCCACATAAGCATTAATGCCTTAAGTTCATTTACTTTATCTGTTGCGCTCTTTGCATTGAAGCAGATGCATTCCAGAGAAAGTGGAGAAAGGATATATTGGTGTTGCAGAGAATGCAGAGGAGATTCACTAAGTTGATTCCAGAGTTGGGAGGATTGGTTTATGAGGCGAGACTGAGTAGACTGGGCTATACTTATTGGAATTAAGAAAAATGAAGAGAGATCTTATAGACGCATATGAGATTATGAAGGGAAAAGATAAGATAGAAGCAGTGAAGTTGTTTCCAACAACAGGTGAAACTAGAGCTAAAGGGCATAGCCTCAAAATAAGGGGAAGTAAGTTTAGGACTGAGTTGAGGAGGAACTTCTTCATCCAAATGGTTGTGAATCTGTGGAATTCCCTGTCCAATGAAGCAGTTGAGGCAACTCATTGAATGTTTCTAAGGCAAGGTCAGATAAATTTTTGAACAGTAAAAGGAATTAAGGTTTATGGTGAGTGGGTGGGTAAATGGAGTGAGTCCATGAAAAGATCAGCCATGATCTTATTGAATAGCAGAGCAAGCTTGAGGGGCCAAATGACCTACTCCTGCTCCTAGTTCTTATGTTCTCATTAGAGATGAGGGAATTTTTCCACTCATGGGTGCAAGCAAAAAAAGGAACACAAATACAAGACAGTTACTAATGCATCCCATGGGGATGCAAGGAGAAATTTCTTTACCGTGAGTCTTTTTTATTATTTTCATTTTCTACATACGTGAGAATCCTTACCTTGCCTAGTGGAGGATGAACATCAAAGAAAAACGTTTGGTTGATATAGTAACTTCCCATTTTACCAAAGTGAGTTTCATCCCAACTGCAAAGAAATGAAAACATGACACAGGATTTTGAATACATTGTTCTCTTCTAGAGATTAATCATCAGAGTAATTTGTGCAGCAAACGTAGCCTGTCCTTGGACTTCCGACATGACATGATTTTCAGGAACCTATTGTGAATCAAAACGTCAAAAGTCAGAATCAATTTTCTCATAGGTACAGTGGATGACTGGTTCACGAATATATTAATGTTCAGTCCTTCAGGTTTCCCTGTGCATCCGTTTGGTGGTCCCAGGTGGTACTAAGCCAGTTGTCTGAAGCTATTTGTCTGAAACTATTTATCCACATGGATAGGCCAGAAGAGTGCTGGCATGTATGCAATGCTCATATGTTTTTGTGCAAGTGTCTGCCTAAAATAACCCACAAAATCCCAACATAAAGCATTGGCTCTCCCACTCCACTGCTCTCTATCCATCCATTCTCTCCTCTGTCTCTATCCCCATAATTCTGTACTGTAAGATCCAAATTTTTTCTGGGAAAATGTGACAGGGCTTCTCCACTTTCACAACTCACTTGGGATGAGTGATCCAAAAATATTTCAAATGGGTAGCATGGACCATCGTACTGCTGAAATCAGAATTATAAAGCAGAAGCAGGGTGCAAAGCTATAAATGGCAAAAGTGCTGTTTGTTGTAACTTGAACGTCGCAAAGTCAAGTATTGCCTGACATCGTACATTACACAACAAATCATTGCTACTTGACAATGTACAGTCAGTATTTCTGTGTACATGTATAGCTGAACAAGTAAAAGATTTACTCTCATAGACTGAAGTGGCAAGACAGGGACTAAGTTGTTCAGGTCCCAAAGGACATATCTGCCACAACAAGTCTGCAGAAAGTGGAAAGGGAAGAAAAATTGACCCCCATCCTCACTAACCGATGTGCTGTAGATGCACCTTGTCCATAACAATATCGATAGGATTGACCACCACACAAGGCTTATGGAAACCAAGTCCCATTTTTACACGAGCACACCTGCCATCACGTTAATGAGAACTCAGTAAGAATCTAGCAACACCAATTTTAAATCCAACCGATTTATTTGATAGTAAATTTGCGAGCTTTCGAACTTTTCGTCTTCCTCGGATCCGGCTGTATGCGGTGTCGATAGTAGTCATGATGTAGATATGCCGGCGTTGGAATGGGGCTCGCAAATTTACTATCAAATAAATCGGCTGGATTTAAAATTGGTGTTGCTAGATTCTGAGTTCTTACTACCCCAGTCCAACGCCAGCATATCTACATCATCATGTTAATGAATCAGAGGTTTACACCATGAAAATAGGCCTTTCCATACCATCCAGTTTTTACCACTACCCAACTACCCTTTATAGCAATTTTACCCATGTAACTGTCTAAATGCCTTTTAAAAGACAAAATTATACACATCTCTACTACTAACAGTGGCAGCTTGTTCCAGACACTCTCCTCCCTCTGCGTGAAAAAATTGTCTCTTAAATCCTTACGTATCTCATAGAACGTAACAGCGCAGAACAGGCCCTTCGGCCTTCGATGTTGCGCCGACCAATTAGGAAAAAGCCATGACCCTCCAAACTAAACCATTCCCTTTTCGTCCATAAACTTATCTACTAACCTCTTAAACGCCACCAAACTTGGCGCATCTACAACTGCTGCAGGCAGGGCATTCCACTCCCGAACCACCCTTTGGGTAAAGAACCTACTCTGATATCCGTCCTATAACTATCACCCCTTAATTTAAAGCTGTGTCCCCTCGTGCTAGCTTTCTCCATCCTAGGAAAAAGGCTATCACTGTCCACCCTATCTAACCCTCTAATCATCTTATATGCTTCAATAAGATCCCCTCTTAGCCGCCTCCTTTCTAAAGAAAACAACCTCAAATCCTTCAACCTCTCTTCATAGGACCTGCCCTCCATACCAGGCAACATCCTGGTAACCCTCCTCTGTACCCTCTCCAATGCCTCCACATCTTTCTTATAATGTGGGGACCAGAACTGCACACAATACTCCCAAGTGCGGCCGCACTAGAGTTTTGTACAGTTGCAACATGACGTTGCGGCTCCGAAATTCAATCCCCCTACCAATAAAAGCTAAGACTCCGTATGCCTTCTTAACAACTTTATCGACTTGATTGCCAACTTTCAGGGATCTATGCACATATACACCAAGATCCCTCTGTTCATCAACACTCTTAAGAGTTCTACCATTAGCCCTATACTCTACACATTTGTTATTCCTGCCAAAGTGAATTACCTCACACTTTTCCACATTAAACTCCATTTGCCAACTCTCAGCCCAGCTCTGCAACTTGTCCAAGTCTTCCCTCTCAACTTAAATCTATGCCCTCTAGTTTTAGACTGCCTTATTTTTGGAAAAAGATGTTGACTATCTAGCTGATCTCTGCCCTTCATTATTTTATAGACCTCTACAAGTTCACCCCTAAGCTTCCTACGCTACAGGGAAAATGTCCCAGTCTATCCAGCCTTTCTTTATAATTCAAACCATCAAATCCCGGTAGTATTCTAGTAAATCTTTTCTATACTTTTTCTAGTTGCATCATATTCTTTCTATATTTCGTTGGTTACGGGCGTGGTTCCGGAGGACTGGAAGATGGCGAATGTGGTCCCATTGTTCAAGAAGGGGAAGAGAGACCTTCCAGGGAATTATAGGCCAGTGAGTCTTACTTCTGTTGTGGGCAAATTATTGGAGAGAATAATTAGGGATAGGATTTATAGTTATTTAGAGAGTAATGAATTGATTGGAGATAGTCAGCATGGTTTTGTGAGGGTAGGTCGTGCCTTACTAACCTCATTGAGTTTTTTGAAAAAGTGACTAAGGAGGTGGATGGGGGTAAGGCGGTTGATGTGGTATATTTGGACTTTAGTAAGGCGTTTGATAAGGTGGCCCATGGAAGACTTCTGCAGAAAATGCAGATGTATGGGATAGAGGGTGATTTAGCTAATTGGTTAGGAATTGGCTAGCAGATAGAAGACAGAGGGTGGTGGTTGATGGGAGATATTCATCGTGGAGTTCGGTGACGAGTGGTGTACCTCAGGGGTCTGTTTTGGGGCCCCTGCTGTTTGTATTTTTTATAAATGATCTGGATGAGGGTATTGAGGGATGGATTAGTAAATTTGCAGATGACACTAAAGTCGGTGGAGTGGTAGATAGTGAAGAGGGGTCATAGTTTGCAGAGAGACTTGGACAAGTTGCAGAGATGGGCCGAGAGTGGCAAATGGAGTTTAATGTGGAAAAGTGTGAGGTAATTCACTTTGGCAGGAATAATAAATGTGTAGAGTATAGGGCTAATGGTAGGATTCTTAATAGTGTTGATGAACAGAGGGATCTTGGTGTATACATGCACAGATCCCTGAAAGTAGGCAGTCATGTCGATAAGGTTGTTAAGAAGGCATATGGAGTCTTAGCTTTTATTGGTAGGGGAATTGAATTTCGGAGCCGCAACATCATGTTGCTACTGTACTAAATTCTAGTGCGGCCGCACTTGGAGTATTGTGTGCAGTCGCACTTGGAGTATTGTGTGCAGTTCTGGTCCCCGCATCATAAGAAAGATGTGGAGGCATTGGAGAGGGTACAGAGGAGGTTTACCAGGATGTTGCCTGGTATGGAGGGCAGGTCCTATGAAGAGAGGTTGAAGGATTTGAGGTTGTTTCGTTAGAAAGGAGGCGGCTAAGAGGGGATCTTATTGAAGCATATAAGATGATTAGAGGTTTAGATATGGTGGACAGTGATAGCCTTTTTCCTAGGATGGAGAAAGCTAGCACGAGGGGACACAGCTTTAAATTAAGGGTTGATAGTTATAGGACGGATATCAGAGGTAGGTTCTTTACCCAAAGGGTGGTTCGGGAGTGGAATGCCCTGCCTGCGGCAGTTGTAGATGTGCCAAGTTGGGTGGCGTTTAAGAGGTTAGTTGATAAGTATATGGAAGAGAAGGGAATGGTTTAGTTTGGAGGGGCATTGCTTTTTATATTGGTCGGCACAACATCGAAGGCCGAAGGGCCTGTTCTGTGCTGTAATGTTCTACGTTGTATATAGGGTGACCAGAACAGTACATAGTATTCCAAGTGTGGCCTTACTAATGCCTTGTACAACTTCAACAAGACATCCCTGTATTCAATGGCCTGATCAATGAAATCAAAAAAGCAACAATGCTTTCATCACCACCCTGTCCACCTGTGACTCCACTTTCAAGAAGCTATGAACCTGCACTCCTAGTCCTATAACTCTCCTCAATGTCTTACCATAAACTGAGGAAGTTCTGCTCTGGTTCAAGCTATCAAAATGCATCACCTCACATTTATCTAAATTAAACTCCAACTGTCATTCACCAGCCCCTAATCCAATTGGTCAAGTTCCTGTTGCAATCCTAGATGACTTTTTTTAACTGATCGTTATGCTACCAATCTTGGTGTCATCTGCAAACTTACCAACCATATTTCCTAAATTTCCCAAATCTCTTGATCCCTTTAGCCCCAAGAGCTATATCTAATTTCTTCCTGAGATTAGATAGCATTTTGGCCTCAACTACATTCTGTGGTAACGAATTCTACACATTCACCACCATCTAGGTGAAGAAATTTCTCCTCACCTCAGTTCTAAAAGGTTTATCCCTTATCCTCAAACTTTGACCCCCGGTTCTGGATTCCCCACCAATGGGAACATTCTTTCTGAATCTAGTATGCCTAACTCTGTTACAATTTTATAAGTTCCTATGAGATCCCCTCTTCTAAACTCCAATGAATATGATCCTAACTGACTGAGTCTTTCCTCATATTGCAGATCCTCCATCCTGGGAATCAGCCTGGTAAACCTTCACTGCTGTGGGGCAGCAAGTTTCACAAATTTACCATCCTCTGCCAATAGTAGCTCCTCCTCATCTCGGTTTTAAATCTACCACCTTTCAACCTATACCTGTGACTTCTTATTCTGGATTGTCCCATACCGGGAAACATTTGCCTACTTTTACTTCATCATACCCTTTTAAAATTTTATATACCTCAATCAGATCCCCTCTCATCCTTCTAAATTCCAGCAAATACAAGTCCAAAGTATTTAATCTTTCCTCATATATCAATCCTTTTATCCCTGATGAAAGGTCCGGTGAACCTCCTCTGAGCTGCCTCCAATGCCATCACATCCCTTCTCAAATAAGAAGAAGAAACTGGACGGAAATACTCCATGGGGTCTGTAGTTCCCTGTTTTCTCTTTACCTCCCTTTTTAAATAGCAGGTTTATGTTAGCTGGTTCAAAGTCCAAAGAATTTTGGAAAATAACCACCAGTTGATTTACTATTTCCAGGACCACTTCCTTAAGTACTCTGAGCTGAAGATTATCAGGTCCTGGAGATTTATCCATCTTCAATCCCATCAATTTCCTCCAAATCATTTCTCTACTCTTGCTGATTTCCTTCAGCTCCTCACTAAAACATGTTTCTCTCAGATTTACTGATACATTGTTTCAGTCTTCACAAAGGAAAACATGAATAAAGTACAAATTTAATTCTTTGGCCATTTCTTTATTCTCTGTTATGAATTCTCCTATAAGGGGTCCCCATTTGTTTTTGTCAGTCTTTTTCTCTTTACATATCTACAGAAACTTTAACTGTCAGTTTTTATGTTCCCACTAGCTTCCTTTCATACTCTATTTTTCTCTTCTTGATCAATTCCAGGAGTCTCCTTTGTTGAATTTTAAACAGCTCCCAATCCTTGGGCCTATTGCTTTTTCTGGCCAATTTGTTTGCTTCTTCCTTGAATCTGATACTATTTTCCCTTGTAAGCTATGATTTGGCTACAATTCTCTTCCCACTCTTGCACTAAACAGGAATAAACAACTTCTGGAGTTCATCTATTTGTTCTTTAAATGCCTACTATTGTTTGTCCACTGTCTTTCCTTTCAGTAACGTTTCCCAGTCCACCAATTCATGCCTCATACCATCATAGCTCCCTTTACTGAGATTCAGGATCTTAGTTTCAGAATCATTTACATCATTATTCACAACGACAGAGAATTCTACCACATTATAGCCACTCATCCCCAAGGGCTCTTTTTCCTCATTGTACAACACCCAGTACAAGATGGCCTGTTCCCTTGTTGGTTCCTCAGCGTATTGCTCTAGATATTTGTCCCATATTTGCGCCAAGTTTGGTGGCGTTTAAGAGGTAAGTAGATACGTTTATGGATGAAAAGGGAATGGTTTAGATTAGAGGGTCACTGCTTGTTCCTAATTGGTCAGCGCAACATCGAGGGCCGAAGGACCTGTTCTGCGCTGTAATGTTCTATATGTACTCCAGAAATTCCTCCTCTATTGCAACTAATTTGACTCTCCCAATCTATATGCAGATCAAAGTCGCCCATAAATCACAGATGTTCCATTTCTGATTTCCTAATGCTTGTCCCAACAATATCACGAGTTTGGTGGTCTGTATACAACACCCACCAGTGTTTTTTGCCCTTGTTGTTTCTAAACTCAATCCACACAAATTCCACATCACCCATGCTAATATCCTTCCTTAATATTGTATCAATCATATCTGTCTTTTCCCTTGAAGTTGATGGGTTCCTGTCTGCAACGGAAGAACTAAGTGTTGATTTAAGTTGTTGAAATAACAAGGTGTAATAGTAAGAGCTTGTTCAGCTCTGACGAAGGGCCATCATGATTCAAAATGTTGGCTCTAGTCTCTTCCCATGAATACTGTCAAGACTTGTTGAGATTTGCCAGCATTTTCTGTTTTTGTAGTACAAAAAAGATTGTTGTTTCTCAAATCTGAGTCCACCATTTCCACAATTCTATGAGGGAAATCTTCCAGTTGAGAGATTGTGTCAACTGGGCCAGTTTTTAAACAAGAATTTAAAAAAAGAATGAGAGGGGATCTAATTGAAACATTTAAAACTTTGACAGGCCTACAGGTGGGGTGGAGACAGCTAGTCCTGGAACAATGATTTGATTTATTATCATGTATATTAGCATACAGTGGAAAATAGTTTCTTGCACACTGTACAGACAAAGCATACAGTGCATAAAGAAGGAAACGAGGGAGTGTAGAGTATACCGTTAGTTATAGCTAGGGTGTAGAGCAAGATCAACTTAATGCAAGGTAGGTCCATTCAAAACTTGACAGAAGCAGGGAAGAAGCTGTTCTTGACTCAAAAAACAAAGAACAAAACAGCACGGGAAACAGGCCCTTCGGCCCAAAGAGCCTGCGCCGCCACCCGAATGTTCTCACCTCTACCCATGATCCCTGTCTACGTTTATAGATCTATGGATTAAAAACCAAATTTAAGACAATTTAGGGAGAATTTGTTTTGCCAATTAGCCTAAGAGCACATCTTTGGGATATGGGAGGAAACCGGAGCACCCGGAGAAAACCCACGTAAGCACGGGGAGAATGCGCAAACTCCCACAGACACAGGCCCAAATCCATGTATCTACACAGCACAGCGATAGTCACTGAACTGTCGTGTTGTCCATTAAATGGTCCAGGTCAAGCGTACACTAATGACGTGAAGCACTAAGATACTCTCGAACAATCCAGGAGCAACCCTCTCACGACCCATCGCATGTATGCCCCTTGTTAGACAACAAGGTGGACCATAGCACCTGTAGGATAAAAACAAGTACATCAATATCATCGTCTATTTACACTCTTCGCAGGAACTCCCAACGCTCATGATCCCTATTTTAAATCAGTTTTCTATACCTCTCCATTCCGTTCATGTGCCCATCTAAGTGTTTCTTAAATAACTCCAGAGTGCCTGCCTCCATCACTTTACTTGGCAGCACATTCCATATCCCCACCACCCTCTGTGAAAAAACGCCCTCTAGCATCCAATTTATACCTTACCTCACTCACCCTAAGCCTGTGACCCCTCGTGCTATTCGAGTCCATCCTAGGAAAAAGCTTAACCCTGTTTACTCTATCTATACCCCTCATAATCTTGTACACCTCTATTAGATCTTCTCTAAGTCTATGTCTTTCTAAGGAAAACAGTCCCAATTTGCCTAACCTCTCCTCGTAACTCAGACCTTCCATACCAGGCAGCATCCTGGTAAACCTCCTCTGCACTCTCTCCAGAGTCTCCACGTCCTTCTGGTAGTAAGGTGACCAGAACTGGATGCAATATTCCAAATGAGGTCTAACCAACGTTTTATACAACTGCAACATTAAAGGCCAGCTCTTGTACTCTATACCCCTTCCTACAAAGGCTAATACCATATGCTTTCTTCACAACCTTCTCCACCTGCTCTGCCACCTTCAGAGACTTGTGCACCTGCACCCCCAGGTCCCTCTGCATTTCTATACTCTTAATAGATCTACCCTTTATCACATACCTCCCAATAAATGCATCACCTCACATTTATCAGGATTGAATTCCATCTGCCATCTGTCTGCCCAAGCTACCAGCCTACGTCCTGCTGCATCGCCTGACAATGCTCCTCACTATCTGCAAGTCTAGCCATCTTTGTATCATCTGCAAACTTGCTGATCACTCCACTTACTCCCTCTTCCAAGTCATTTATATATATTACAAATAGAAGAGGTCCCATTACCGAGCCCTGCGGCACACCACTAGTGACCGACCTCCAGCTAGAAAAAACACCCTTCCACTATTACTCTCTGTCTCCTATTACTAAGCCAGTTACTTATCCATCTAGCTACCTGTCCTTGTATCCCACGAGCCTTGACCTTCTCAACTAACCTCCCACGAGGAACTTTGTCAAATGCCTTACTGAAATCCATATAAACGATATCAACGGCTTGCCCTTCATCCATCGTTTGTCACCTCCTCAAAAAATCCTACCAGATTCGTAAGGCACGACCTCCCCTTAACAAAGCCATGCTGCATATCCCTAATCAGATCGCAACACTCTAAGTGCCTATATATCCTATCTCTAAGAATCCACTCCAACAGCTTCCCTACCACTGACGTCAAACTCACCGGCCTATAATTTCCAGTGTTATCCCTACTACTCTTTTTAAACAACGGTACAGCATTAGCTGTTCTCCAGTCCTCTGGGGCCTCACCTGTGTCCAAAGAAGAGACAAGGATTTGCGTCAGAGACTCGTGATCTCAGACTTTTGTATCTTTTTCTTGACAGAAGAAGGTGGAAGAAGTACGTCCTTGATTATGCTGGCCGCTTTGCCGAGGCAGTGGGGAATGTAGACAGAGTGAATGGATGGGTGTTTGGGTGGATTGAGTTACATTCACAACCTTTTGTAGTTTCTTGTGGTCTTGCGCAGAGCAGCAGTCATTCAAAGCTGTGATACAACCAGGAAAAAATGCTTTCTATGGTGCATCTGTAAAAGTTGGAAACAGCCGTGGCTGACACATCAAATTTCCTTTGTCTTCTGAGAAAGTAGAAGCATTAGTGGGTTTTCTTAACTATAATGTCGGCATGGAGGGGAACTCGGAAAGGTTGTGGTGATCTGAACACTTAAAAATATGAAGCTCTTGGTCCTTTCTACTCTGTTCCCTTTGACATTGTGCATGCACATTCTGAAGGTAATTCGTGGGTCATTTTGGACCGAGATGAAGAAACTCAGGCAGCACGTGGCACAGTGGTTACCACTGCTGCCACATAGCACCACAGACCTAGGTTTGATTTCCAAGTTGGGTCACTGTGCAGCATCTGCACGTTCTCTCCGTGTTTACCGGCTGCTCTGGTTTCCCCCTACTGTTCGAAAGATGTGCTGGTTAGGTGCATTGGCTATGCTAAATTCTCCCTCTGCATAGCTGAATAGGTGCCAGAATGTGGCTACTAGGGGATTTTCACAGCAACTTCATTGCAGTGTATTAGTCGCAAATAAGCCTACTTGTACCTAATACATAAAACATTAACTAAATTTATTGGGGTTACTTAGAGGTTTAAAAAAAAAGCTGGCATAGACAAATTGGGCCGAAGGATCTGTTTTTATGCTGTAAATCTCAATGACTCTATTGTTGTAGTTGTAGACCAGTTGTAGATAGCCGACCCGTTGTAGATGCGCCAAGTTTGGGGGCATTTAAGAGGTCTGTGGATAGGTTTATGGATGAAAAGGGAATGGTTTAGGTTAGAGGGTCATTAGAACATAGAAATTACAGCACAGAACAGGCCCTTCGGCCTTCGATGTTGCGCCGACCAATATAAAAAGCAATGCCCCTCCAAACTAAACCATTCCCTTCTCTTCCATATACTTATCAACTAACCTCTTAAACGCCACCGAACTTGGCGCATCTACAACTGCTGCAGGCAGGGCATTCCACTCCGAACCACCCTTTGGGTAAAGAACCTACCTCTGATATCCGTCCTATAACTATCACCCCTTAATTTAAAGCTGTGTCCCCTCGTGCTAGCTTTTTCCATCCTAGGAAAAAGGCTATCACTGTCCACCCTATCTAAACCTCTAATCATCTTATATGTTTCGATCAGGTCCCCTCTTAGCCTCCTCCTTTCTAACGAAAACAACCTCAAATCCCTCAGCCTCTCCTCATAAGACCTGCCCTCCATACCAGGCAACATCCTGGTAAACCTCCTCTGTACCCTCTCCAATGCCTCCACATCTTTCTTATAATGTGGGGACCAGAACTGCACACAATACTCCAAGTGCGGCCGCACTAGAGTTTTGTACAGTTGCAACATGACGTTGCGGCTCCGAAATTCAATCCCTCTACCAATAAAAGCCAAGACTCCATATGCCTTCCTAACAACCTTCTCGACCTGACTGCCTACTTTCAGGGATCTATGCACATACACACCAAGATCCCTCTGTTCATCTAGACTACTAAGAATCCTACCATTTGCCCTATACTCTACACATTTATTATTTCTGCCATAGTGCATTACCTCACACTTTTCCACATTAAACTCCATTTGCCACCTCTCGGCCCAGCTCTGCAACTTGTCCAAGTCCCTCTGCAAACTATAACACCCCTCTTCACTATCTACCACTCCACCGACTTTAGTGTCATCTGCATTGTTTTTTCTTAATTGGTCGGCGCAACTTCGAGGGCCGAAGGGCCTGTTCTGCGCTGTAATGTTCTATGTTCTATCCTTACTGATTGTGGTTGCGAGTTGTGAAACTTAGGATCCAGTCAGAGAAAGGTGCCAACACCCAGGCCACCGAGTTTGGAGGTGAGTTTCGTGGGAATAATGGTGTTGAAGGCTGAGCTGTAGTCAATAGAAAGGAATCTGACATCGATGTCCTTGTTATCTCGGTGTTCCACGTCGAGTGCTGGGCCAGGGAGACGACATCTGCTATGGACCTGTTGCAGCAATAGGTAAACTGTAGTGGATCCACGTAGTCTGGAAAGCTGGAATTGATTCGTGCCATGACTAGCCTTTCGAAGAACTTCATGATCGATGTCAGAGCCATCAGCTGATAGTTATTAAGGCATGCTGCATAGTTTTCTTAGGTATTGGGATGATGATCATCTGCTTGAAGCAGATCGGGGTGTCAGAAGATGTCTGCAAATACTCGTGCCAGCCGATGCACATAGGATCTGAGTGCTTGTCTGGGTACCTCATCCAGGCCAAATCGCTGAGTTGACAGAAAATTGGTTGAGTGACAGAAAATTGAGAGAAGTGGTGAACAGTTTGAGACACTGGAGGAAGGTATAAAGTGGGGTTCCCAAGGAGCTGATATTAGGACTCAATATTAAGTCCTGCTGACTTTCAGAAAGACGTTCTGGTTAGGTGCATTGTCCTGAATATGCGCCAGACTGTGGTAACCAGGAGAATTTCACAGCAACTTTATTGCAGTGTTAATGTGAAACTTAATTGCCCATCTAATTCTGACCTCTTAAGCATTCCCAATTTTAGGCACAGTAAAAAATCTCACAACACCAGGTTAAAGTCCAACAGGTTTATTTGGTAGCATGAGCTTTCAGACTGTTGTCCCTTCATAAGGTGAGTGGAGAGCTGTGTTCACAAACAAAGCATATATAGACAAACTCAATTACAAGATGGTTGGAATGCGAGTCTTAACAGGTAATCAAGTCTTAACAGGTGCAGAGAGGGCTCAGCACAGGTTAAAGAGGCAATGCTGAGTTTTCAAGTTTCCTGTGCTTGGTGTGCATGTAGATGGCATAGTTTTATTGTCTCATCTGCTTGGCAGAATTTCACAGCTGATCTGCGTCCTGAGTGCAAGCTGAGAATATGGTTTCCACTTGCAGCATCTGCTGTAGAATGGTATATGAGGTGGTTGAGGAGTGTGAGAGAGGTGCGACAGCAAAAGGTCTCAGCGTAGTCTGTGTTAGTGGTTGACCTGAGTGGGTTTGTGATCTGTAGTCTCTTTGGTATCTTGTTTACCTAATACACTGCAGGAAAGGATGTTACATCAGCGAGATCAGACAGATGCTACAACAACAGACAAATGGATACCACTCGACAATCATCAGGCTCTGCCCAAGACCACAAGGAACTACTAAAAGTCGTGAACATAGTCCAGTCCATCACACAAACCAGCTTCCCATCTATTGGCTCAGTCTATATTTCCTGTTGTCTTGGCAAAGCAGCCAGCGTAATCAAGGACTCTCTTCCAGCTTCTTGTGTTAGGAAAAAGATACAAAAGTCTGAGGACAGATACCAAACAACTCAAGAACACTTTCTTCCTTGCTGCTGTCAGACTTTTGAATGAACCTATCTTGCATTAAGTTGATATTTCTCTACACCCTAATTATGACTAACACTACATTCTTCACTCTCTGATTTCCTCCTCTATGAATGGTATATTTTGTCCATAAAGCACAAAAGAAAAAATACTTTTCATTATATGTTAATACATGTGACAATAATAAGTCAAATCAAACTTTTGGTCAGCATTCTTAATATTCCTTTTGTGGTTTGGTGTTGAATGATGTTCTGACAAGCCTTCCTAGGACACCACCATGATGTGGAGATGCTGGCATTGGACTGGGGTAAAAAAAGAAAGAAATCTCACAACACCAGCTTTTTGCAAACACCACATGCTGTTGAAACAAGCTGTTCCTTCGTCAGAAGTTCTCCCACCACTTCACCATGTCATTGAGCCATTCGGCCCATTGAGGTCTGCGCCGATCACAATCCTACCCAGGCCCTAGCCACATAACCCCATCCATTTAGCTCAGCTAGTCCCCTTGACACTAATGCGCAATTTAGCACGGCCAAGCCACCTAACCTGCACATCTTTGGACTGTCAGAAGAAATCGAAGCACTCGGAGGAAACCCACACAGACACAGAGACAGCGTGCAAACATCACATAAACAGTGATCCAAGCGGGGAATCGAACCCAAGACCCTGGCGCTATGAAGCAGCAGTATTTGCCACTGTGTCAAAGGCGCTAAATATAGGTCAGTGTTGTTCAGATTATGGGGCAGACAGTACAGACTGCGCCAATCCTCTCACTATCCCCGCTCTGAAAACTCTACCTTCCCCACACTCACCACACATGTCTGGGCTCCGCCAGCCGATAGAAACGGCTGAGGAAGGACAGCGACGTGACCAGCAGGAGGAGGCCACGAGCTCCGAGGCCACGATCCCGAACCCATTTGGATTTACAGTCTGAGGCCTCGACTGCCGGCTGCTTTACTGGCCTTAGCCCCGAACAGCGGCTCGTCTCCATCGCCGATATTTCCTGGTCTTAACTTTCTGGAAGCAGCACAGGCCCCATCTCTCAGGGCAACCGCATTCTTATCTAATCAATGAGCACGACCAATCAGCAGGAGGCAGTTCCCGATCCCACCAATCAGCAGGAGGCAGTTCCCGATCCCGCCAATCAGCAGGAGGCAGTTCCCGATCCCGCCAATCAGCAGGAGGCAGTTCCCGATCCCGCCAATCAGCAGGAGGCAGTTCCCGATCCCGCCAATCAGAGGTCGGTGCGCGATCCCACCAATCGGAAGTGGACAGTCTAGCCAATCAGCACCAGGCATTGCCCAATCCACCAATCAGCAGCAGGCAGTTGGCATTTTGGACCTGTCCCTGGTGAGTGAGGCGCCATTACAGACACAGATGTTCATCAGCTGTCAGCCATCGAGTCAGCCAAAACATTGCTCCTTTTAGATGTAGCACCGTTTCACTTGCTGCTCCTTCAGTTTGCTCCATTATATTATCTGCTCTCAACGTGAGAGAATAAACACAAGCTGGGTGACATTTGCAAATATTCAAAAGCATGACCCCAGCCTTCCCGGCCGTTGCCATTTTAACTCAGCATCTTGCTCTCATGTCATAGTATGGCTATGGTTAGGAAAAAGCCATTCGGCCCATGGAATCTGCACCTAACTACAATAAGAGTCTGACAACACCAATTTTAAATCCAACCGATTTATTTGATAGTAATAAATCAGTTGGATTTAAAATTGGTGTTGCCAGACTCTTACTGAGTTTACCCCAGTCCAACGCCGGCATCTCTACATCATTCCAACTACGATCCCAGCCAGGCTCTATCCCCATAGCCCATGCATTTACCTTAGCTAGTTCCCTGACACTAAAAGCCAAATTACCATGACCAATTAATCTAATCCACACATCTTTGGAATGTGGGAGGAAATCAGAGCATCCTGAGGTAACCCACACGAATCACAGAGAGAACGTGCAAAGTCCACACAGACAATGACCCAAGGCCAAATTGAACCAGGGTCCCTGGCTCTGTGAGCCAGTAGTGCTAACCACTGTGCCTCCCTGAAGATTAGTGCACTTCATCCTTGTGAGATCAAACCACCAACTTTTCAGTTAACAGCCGAACATGCTAACTGATTGCACCACAGAGACAACATACTTTCTGTGTCTCCTCTATCCCTGTGACGTGACCTCTCCTGTCAATGGTGTGTCTAGATGCCTGTGTATTGGGTTGCTGCTGGCCAGAACATACAAGCATTACAATCTGAAGCAGAATCTGCCTCATTTCATTTCAAAGTTTCATTGCTTCTTTGCAGAAGCACCTTATTTTGCTGCTGAGGAATCTCATTATTTCTTTGTAAAAACCTTTGTCCTTCCTACGTCTGCTGTCATGTTCCAATGATGCCCAATCTTAAACCATCCTGCCACTGATTTTTATAATTTGTTGTCAGCTGTTTTTCAGCTACCTGACCTGCCCCAATTGAACTCCACCCCTTCCCTGTATGACCACCTGTCCCTAGCTGTTTAGTTGCTCCCATTAACACATTCTGCTATTTCACCTTTTGCTGTTATTAGCACTCTTCATCCCCCTATGGCACTATTAACACTCCCTTTTGCCTTATGTCCATGACAAATTTGTCAATATCCCCTTTGCCGAGACCTATTCCTGTTCTTATAGAGTATTATATAGAATCCCTACAGTCAAGAAGGCGGCCATTTGGCCCATCAAACCTGCACCAACAACAATCCCATCCAGGTTATATCCCTGTAATTCCATTTATTTAACCTGCTAATTTCTCTGCCACTAAGGAGCAATTTACATGGCCAATCAACCCAATCCATGCATCTTTAGACCGTGAGAGGAAACTGGATTACTTAGAGGAAATCCACACAGAGATGGGGAGAATGTGGAAACTCCACACAGTAAGCCAAGGCCAGAATTGAACCCGAGTTCCTGGCACTGTGAGGCTGTACCTGTAACTGCTGTACCACCTAACAGTTAGCCAATTGCTATTCATGAGAATATACTACTCTCAACACCAAAGGCTTGTATCTTATTAAGTAGCCTTTTGCATTGTACTTTATTGAACACTTTTTGGAAAGCTAAATGATGAGTGTCTGCAACAAGGTGCCAGAGGTAGTAGAGGCGGGTACAATTTTATCTTTTATAAAACATTTAGATTGTTACATGGGTACATTGGGTATAGAGGGATATGGGCCAAATGCAAGCAATTAGGATTAGTTTAGGGATTGAAAAAAAAGGACAGCATGGACAAATTGGGCCAAAGGACCTGTTTCCATGCTGCAAACCTCTATGACAATATGATATCTACTAGTTTCCCCCTCATCTATCCTGCATGTTAACACCTCCAAGAATTCTAATAAATTTGTCAAGCATGATCTGCCCTTCATATCAGCCCGACCTCCTGCACCCTGCCCTTCATGTCAGCCTGACCTCCTGCTCCCCCCCCAACTATATAATGCTTCACATTTCTACTTTTCTTCAATTTTGTAGAAGAATTATTTAAATTCGAAATGTTAAGTCGGTTTCTCCATAATTGTTGCCAAATCTGCTGAGCTTATCCAGCATTTTCCATTACGTCCATCCTTGCTGAGGGCAATAAGGCATAGGCAATAAATGCTGGCCAGTAACATGTCTCATGTTTCAAGAATACATTTTTGAAAAGATAAAATTTAATGCAGATAAATAAGAAGTATGTTTTCATTAGAAGCATAAGCAGAGATAATATAAAGGACAAAATTTTAAAGCGAACGTAGGAGCTGAGGAACTTATAGAACATAGAACACTACAGCACAAACAGACCTTTTGGCCCATGAGTTGCGCCGATCACATCTATACTTACCAAGCCACAGACCTATCTATAACCCCCTATCCCATTAGTTCCCATACACTCATCCAGAAGTCTTTTAAAAGACCCCAGCGAGTTCGCCTCTACCACCTCCAACGGCAGCCGATTCCATTCACTTGTGGAAAAATACTGTTTTAGAACATAGAACATTACAGCGCAGTACAGCCCCTCCGGCCTTTGATGTTGTGCCGACCAGTGGAACCAATAACCCAATTATTTTAAAACAATAATTAACAAAAAGACAAAACTTCAAAAAAAACTTCTGAAATTAAGTTGAAATACAGTTCCCAGCTGTTCTTGCACTCCATCTTATAGGGTGCTCACCAATGCCTTAAAACATATGGGCAGGCACCACATTCTGTCTCTAGGGACACACAGGCACAAATGAAGGTATGGAAACGGGGGACAACAGTCACGTCTAATGGCTGTCTCAACAGCCTGCTGCCCAGACATGATAATAGCCAATAGCAGACCCACAAGGAGTTCCTCTAATCTGCCCATCCCACTTTGCACAAAGTGATCAAAGGTCAGGAGTGTGAAGCTGAACAACAACAAAAACTTGAGGAGTAGCCCCTTCAAAACGTGGAACGGGGACTACAACCTTTATAAACCTTAAAAAACACTGAACATGGACATGGTTGACCAATAATACATTGTTCTGACTTCACAATGGAGGACATAAATAACATACCAGAAATGTTGGGGAACACCAGGTTTAGTGAGAGGGAGAAACTGAAGAAAAATTACAATTAGTAGAGAAATGGTGTGGGGAAACTGGTGAGATGGAAGGCTGCAAAATCCCCAGGGTCTGATAATCTACACCTCAGAATACTTAAAGAAATGGCCCTAGAAATAGTGGATGCATTGGTGATCATCTTCCAAGATTCTGTACACTCTAGAACAGATCCTATAGACTGGAGGGCAACTAATGTAACCCCAGTGACTAGTGAGGTACCCAGAAATTGGTGCTAGGACCCCAGATATTCACAAAATATATTAATGATTTAGACAAGGGAACTAAATGTAATTTCTCCAAATTTATAAATGACACAAAGCTTGGTGGGGGAGGGGATGGTGATCTATGAGGAGGATGCAGAGATGCTACAGTGTGATTTGGACAAAATAGGAGTGGGCAATTGTATGGCAGGTTCAGTATAATGGATAAATATGAGCTTATCCACTTTGATAGCAAAAACAGGAAAGCAGATTATTATCTGAATGACCATAGATTAAGAGAATGGATACTTAGCAAGATTTTAATGTCCTTGTACACCAGTCACTGAAGTAAGCATGTAGGTGCAGCAGGTGGTAAAGAAATCAAATGATATGATGGCCTTTATAAAGAGAAGTTTTGAATACAGCAGCAGCAATATCTTGATGCAATTATTCAGCACCTTGGTGAGGCCACACCTGGAATATTGGCTGGAATTTTACTGTTCTGCCTGCCATGGGAATCGGAGTGGGTGAGAGGCAGAGGATGGGATGGTCCATTGACCTCGGGCAGGATTTTACGGTTTTAGAACAAACGAGACTTTAAAATTCCACCCATTGTGCGCAATTTTGGTCTCCTTATCTGAGCAAGCATGTTCTTAGTATAGGAGTGCAGTGGAGGTTTATCAGACTGATTCCTGGGTTGGCAGGCCTGATATATAAGGAGAGATTGAGTCAATTAGAATTATATGTGATGGAGTTCGGAAGAATGAGGGGAACTTTATAAAAACCCCTAAAATTCTAACAGGACAAGACAGGGAAGATGCAGGAAGGATGTTCCTAATGGTGAGAGTATCTAGAACCAGGGATCATAGTCTAAGGATAAGGAGTCAATGTTTTAATACTGAGATGAGGGGAAATTTCATCACTCAGAGAGCTGCAACCTGGAAATGAACATAGAGTCCATACTCTCAACTCGTGTTCTGGACACAGCAGACCAGCTGTGAGACACCGCCAAGCAGATGAGACAACACAACCATGCCACCTACATGCAGACCAAGAACAGGAAATTTGAGAAACTTGGCATCACCATCAGCAGCAAACAAATCTCCCGTGGTACCATAGTAGAAAACAGGACTACTGCAGTGAAGTTCATTGTCAACTTGTCAGACTACATCAGCCTGTTTAACGATAAATCTATTTAAAGGGTTTTTTGTATATTGGATATTGGCTTTGATTGGAACATCTGATTTATACTGGTTAAGGGTTACACATTATTGTGGTTGTTTTGTTTTTGCTTGTAATTGATACAAACTATTGCAAATTTTCATTCTGTATATGTTAACTAATTTTTAAATAAAGATTGTTTGATAAAAGCTTCCTCAAGGGTCACTTGAGTCATATCTGAAATGAAACATATCAAGCCTGTCCAAGCTAAATTCAAGATGCAAAACTTACGATTCAGGCAGGCTTCATAAAACACTTCGGAGTTTCTAACCTAAACCGTAACAGTATATAATTACAGGTAGTTAATGAGCACTTACTGTTAAATGAAACAAGACTGAATCAGTTTGTGAGACCTACAAAAGACACATCTCACAAAAATCTAAAGGGAAAAAGCGAGGCAGTGTGTCAGAGAGGTTTAGGCAGAGAATTTCAGAGCTTTGAGTCAAGGCAACTGAAGACATGACCACTAATGATGGAGTGTCATAGAGATTTACAGCATGAAAACAGGCCCTTTAGCCCAAGTTGTCCATACTGCCTGTTTTTTTAACCACTGAACTAGATCCAATTGTCCACGTTTGGTATATATCCCTCGATACCCATCTTACCCAATTAACTGTCTAAATGCTTTTTAAAAGACAAATCTGTTCTACTGCTACCTCTGGCAGCTTGTTCCAGACACTTACCACCCCGTGTGTGAAAAAATTGCCCCTCTGAATCCTTTTGTATCTCTCCCCTCTTATCTTAAACCAATGCCCTCTAGTTTCAGACTACCCTACCTTTGGGGAAAGATGTTGACTAGCTGTTCTATGCCTTTCATTATTTTATAGACTACTATAAGATCAGCCCTCAGCCTGCTACGCTCCAGAGAAAATAGTCCCAGTCTATCCAGTTTCTCCTTATAATTCAAATAATCAAGTCCCGGTAACATCCTAGTAAATTTTTTCTGCACTCTCTCTAGTTTAATAATATCCCTTCTATAACAGGGTGACCAGAACTGTACATAGTTTTTCAACAGTGGCCTTACCAATGTCTTGTACAACCTCAACAAGATGTCCCAACTCCTGTATACAACATTCTGAACGATGAAACCAAGCATGCCGAATGCCTTCTTCACCACTGTCACCACTTGTGACTCTACTTTTAAGAAGCTATGAACTTGTACCCCAAGATCTCTTTGTTCTTTTATTCTCCCCAGTGCCCTACCATAACCTGCCCTGGTTCAATCTACCAAAATCCATCACCTCACATTTATCTAATTTAAACTCCATCTACCATTCTTCAGCCCACTGGCCCAATTGATCAAGATCCTGTTACAATTCTAGATAACCTTGTTCACAGTCATGATGTGGAGATGATTTGATTACAAATCAATCCGTTGGACTTTAACCTGGTGTTGTGAGACTTCTTACTATTCTTCACTGTTCACTATGCCAGCACTTTTGGTGTCATCTGCAAACTTACTAACCATGTCTCTTAAATTCTCATCCAAATCATTAACGTAAGTGACAAATAACAGTGGACTCAGCACCAATTCCCTGAGGCACACTGCTGGTCACAGGCCTTTAGTTTGAAAAACTATCCTCTACAACCACCCTCTGTCTTCCACTATCAAGCCAATTTTGTATCCATTTGACTTCCTTATCCTGGATCCTATGAAATTTAACCTTATGCAATAACTTACCATGCAGTACCTTGTCAAAGATCTTGCTAAAGTCCACATAGACAACATCAACTGCACTGCCTTCATTCTATTTTCTTGGTCATCCCTTCCAAAAACTCAATCAAATTTGTGAGACATTATTTTCCACTCACAAAGCCATGCTGACTGTCCCTAGTCAGTCCCTACCTTTCTAAATGCCTGTAGAACCTGTCTCTCAGAATATCCGATAGCAACTTACCCACTAAAGATGTTAGGTTCACCTGCCTGTAGTTCCCAAGCTTTTCCCTACAGCCCTTCTCAAACAAAGGCACAGCATTTGCCACCCTGCAATCTTCATCTTCATTGATGTGTGGCTGTCGATGACTCAAATATCACTGATGGAAGACCTGCAATTTCCTCCCTAGCCTCCCATTACACCCTGGAATACACTTCATCAGATTTATCCACTTTGATGTACTTTAAGACTTCCAATACAATCTCCTCTGTGATATGTACACTCCTTAAAACATCGCTATTTATTTTCCCAAGTTCCCTAAAATCCATACCATTCTCAACTGTAAATACTGATGAGAAATATTCATTTAAGATCTCACCCATCTCTTGTGGATCTGCACATAGATGATCTTGTTGATCCTTAACGTACCCTATTCTCTCTCTAGTTATTCTTTTGTCCTTTATGTATTTGTAGAAACTCTAGGATTCTTCTTTGCCTTATCTGCCAAAGCAATCTTACGTACCCATTTTGCCCTCTCGATTTCTCTTAACTCTATTCCTGCATCCTCTATACTTGTCAAGAGGTCTGCTTGATCCCAGTTGCCTATGCATGTCATATGCCTCCTTCTTCTTGACCAGGGCCTCAATATCTCAAGTCATCCAGGGTTCCCTACTTCTGCCAGCCTTGTGCTTGACAAAAAAATGTGCTCACCCTGAATCCTGGTTAACATGCTTTAGAGAGCCTCACACATATCAGCTGTCTCTTTGCCTGCTAACATACTCCTCCAATCAACTTTTGAAAATTCCGATCTAATACCATCAAAATTGGTCTTACCATAGAATATAGAAAATTACAGCTCAGAAATAGGTCTTTTGGCCCTTTTTGTCTGTGCCGAATCATTTTTTGCCTAGTCCCACTGACTTGCACTTAGACCATATCCCTCCACACCCCTTTTATCCATGAACTTGTCCAAGTTTTCTTAAGTGTTAAAAGTGACCCCGCATTTATCGCTTTATCCAGCACTCATTCCACACTCCTACCACTCTCTGCATGAAGAAGTCCCCCTCAATATTTCCTTTAAACTTTTCTACTTTCACCCTTAACCCATGCCCTCTGTTTTTTTCTCTCCCCTAGCCTCAGTGGAAAAAGGCTGCTTGCATTCACTCTATCTATACCCATCAAAATCTTACACACCTCTTTCAAATCTCCCCTCGTTCTTCTACGCTCCAGGGAATGAAGTCCTAACCTATTCAATCTCTCTCTGTAACTCAGCTTCTCAAGTCCCGGCAACATCCTCGTAAACCTTCTCTGCACTCTTTCAACTTTATTTACATCCTTCCTGTAACTAGGTGACCAAAACTGCATACAATACTCTAAATTCAGCCTCACCAATGCCTGATACAACCTTACCATAATACCAACTTTTATACTCGATACTCCAATTTATAAAGGCCAATGTACCAAAAGCACTCTTTATGACTATCCATCTGTGATGTCACTTTTAGGGAATTCTGTACCTGTATTCCCAGATCCCTCTGGTCAACTTCCTCTTCACCCTGTACGTTTTTGGTTTGTCTTTCTAAAGTGCAATACCTCACATTTGTCTGCGTTAAATTCCATTTGCTATTTTTCAGCCCATTTTTCTAGTTGGTCCAAATCCCTCTGCAAGCTTTGAAAACTTTCCTCATTGTCTACTACACCTCCAATCTTTGTACCATCAGCAAATTTGCTGATCCAATTTACCACATTATCATCCAGATCGTTGATATAGATGACAATCAACAATGGATCCAACACCAATCCCTACGGCACACCACTAATTACGGACCTCCACTCAAAGAAGCAATTCTCCACAACAACTCTCTGGCTTCTTCCCTTATAAGTCTGACAACACTAGTTTTAAATCCAACTGATTTATTTGACAGTAAACTCATAAGCTTTTGGCTCTGTGGCCTTCATCAGGTGAATGAGGTGTTCAGGTCTCCAATAGCACACATATCAGCACAGACAGTTTACAGATTACTGATTAGAAAGCAAATCTTTACACCTAACCTGCTATTCAAGTCTTAAAGTGGCGAACAATGTGAGTGGAAGGAGCACTGAGCACAGATTAAAGAGATGTGTATTGTCTCCAGACAGCACAGTAAGTGAGGTTTTTTGCTAACCCAGGCAAGTCATGGGGGTTACAGATAGTGTGACATGAAGCCAAGATCCCTGTTAAAACCATGCTCATGTGTGCGGAACTTGGCTATCAGTCTCTTCCCTTGAGCCAGTGTCTAATTCAATTTACTATCTCCCCATGTATATGTAGCAACTGAACCTTCCTAACTAACTTCCTATGAGGGACCTTGTCAAAAGTCTTGCTGAAATCCAGGTAGACAACATCCACCATCTTTCCTTCATCCACTTTCCTGGTAACCTCCTCAAAAAATTGTAGTAGATTCGTCAAACATGACCTACCACACACAAAACCAGTTGACCTCCCTAATAAGTCCCTGTTTATCCAAATATTTATAGATCCTATTCCTTATCACATCTTACAGTAACTTGCCCACAACCGACGTCAAACTTACTGGCCTATAATTTCCCGGATTTCTTTTGGAACCTTTTTTAAACAACGGAACAACATGAGCCATCCTCTAATTATCTGGCACCTCCCCCAAGAATATTGACATTTTAAATATGTCTGCAGGACCCCTGCAAGTTCAACACTAGCCTCCCTCAAAGTCCTTGGGAATACCCTTTCCAGTCCTGAGGTTTTATCCACTCTGATTTGCCTCAAGACAGCCAGTACCTCCTCCCCTTTAATCTGTAAAGGTTCCATGACCTGTTTGCCCCACTTCCGTAAATTCCATACGTGTTTCCTCAGTAAATACGGATGCAAAAAACTCATTTAGTATCTCCCCATCTTTTTTTGTTCCATACGCAGTCTACCACTCTGGTCTTCAAGAGGACCAACTTTATCCCTCACTATCCTTTTGCTCCTTGTATACCAATAGAAGCTCTTTGGATTTTCCTTCACTCTGTCTGCCAAAGCAACCTCATGCTTTCTTTTAATCCTCCTGATTTCCTTCTTAAGTAGCTTCTTGCACTTTTTATACATCTTCAGCATCTGATCTGTTCCTTGCTGCCTGTGCATTACATACAACTCTCTCTTCCTCTTAACCAGTGTTACAATCTCCCTTGAGAACCAAGGTTCCTTATCCCTACTCACTTTACCTTTAATCCTGACAGGAACATACAAACTCTGCACTCTCAAAATTTTTCCTTTGAAGGCCTCCCACTTTCCATTTACATCCTTCCCAGAGAAATCCGGAGCAGAGTTTTTGGAGAGTGGCTGATGAGATTCCTGACTTGCAATTTCTGTCTTGCACTTTAGTTGGTAGAGTGTTTATTTCGGCGCTCCATAGCGGGAGATAGGCGCGGGGGGCTGCAGGGAAGGAAGCGCGGGAGTATAAAAGGAAGGCGAAGGTAAGACAGCGGGCAGCGTCGGGAGCGGGCAGTGGAGTGAGACGGGAATTAGAGTGAGAGCAACAAGGGCTTAAGCTCACTGGGCTTGGGCAAGCGCGGGCTTGGACGCAGTGAGTAACGTGATTCCTACCTAATCAACACTTTTCCCAACACCTTTAAAGGGGTATACAAAATGCCACGATACTTGGCCAAACGCGTCCACTGTGTACGCTGCCATATGTGGACCTTCTTGGAGGCATCACGTCTCCCGAAGGCCCACATATGCACAAAATGTTTAGAACTGCAACGTTTAAGAGCAAAGTTGAGACAGCTGGAGCTGCGCTTGGAGGACATGTGTCTAGTGAGGGAAAACGAGGATACAATGAATAGGGAAGGCAGACCTGCAGGGACCCCAGAATCTAGTAGTAGGGACGGGCTGCGTACAGTTACGAGGAACAAGAATAAAAAACAAGGCACAAAGGCCATCTCTAAGGAGGATTCCCAGAAAACCAAGAGAGGGGTAAAAGCTGTGATGGAGAGGGCAAGTGAGGGGGAACAGAATGCCACAGAGACCGGCAGGAAAGCAGGAAGTGAGATAGTGGTGGGGGATGGGATGGTTAAAGGGATCGATAGGAGATTCTGTGGGCAAAAGAGAGACTCCAGGATGGTAGTCTGCCTCCCTGGAGCAGGGGTCCAGGATGTATCAGAGAGGGTAGAGGGAATTTTGAAGGGAGAAGGGTCTAAGGCAAATGTAATAGTTCACGTAGGACAGAAAGATGTAGGAACAAAGCACAGGGGGGACTTACGTAGGCAGTTTAGGGAGTTGGGGGCTCAACTGAAAGGTAGGGCCTCCAGGGTGGCGTTCTCTGGCCTGCTGCCTGTGCCCGGGACCGATTGGGTAAAAACAAATGAGACACTCCAACTAAATGCATGGATGAGGGATTGGTGTAGGGCAGAAGGCTTCATATTCATTGATCATTGGGAGGTCTTCAGGAGGGAGGGTCACCTATTCAAGAGGGATAGGGAGCAGTTGACTGGGAGGGGAACACATATTTTAGCTGGGAGGTTAGCTGGAGTGTTTCAGAAGTGTTTAAACTAATAGGGAGGGAGGGTGGGGAGAGAGAGGGAACTGGGAGTGGGAGAGAGAGGGATGATAGGGTAACACCAGAAGGTAGAAAGGAATATCCGAGAGCTGAGGGTCTTCAGTGCATGTGTTTTAATGCGAGGAGTGTGACTGGCAAAACAGATGAACTGAAGGCAATAATGTTCACGAGGAGTTTAGAAGTGGTGGCGGTGACCGAGACGTGGTTGAAGGAGGGGCAAGACTGGCAATTGAATATTCCAGGGTATAAGTGTTTTAGGCGTGACAGAGTTGGTGTGAGGAGAGGCGGGGGAGTGGCTTTATTAGTTAAGGACAACATCATAGCAGTGCAGAGGGAGGGAGGTATGGATGATTTAGGAATTGAGTCTCTATGGGTGGAGTTGAGGAATAGGAAGGGAGTGGTTACTCTGTTGGGTGTTTACTACAGACCGCCCAACAGCCCGCGGGCCGTGGAAGAAGGGATATGCAGGGACATTTTAGATAAGTGTAGGAAAAATAGGGTAGTAGTAGTGGGAGATTTCAATTTTCCTGGAGTAGATTGGAGAGGGCCCAGAGCTGTAGGAGTGGACGGGGAGGAATTTGTACAGTGTGTTTTGGAAGGGTCCTTGGAGCAGTATGTGGATGGCCCGACTAGAGAGGGGGCTATACTGGATTTGGTTCTGGGGAATGAGCCAGGGCAGGTGGTTGACGTCGAGGTAGGAGAGCAGGTGTCAAATAGTGATCACAACTCTGTCTGCTTTAGGATATTAATGGAAAAGGACGAGACCGGCCCAAAAGGGAAGGTATTTAACTGGGGGAGGGCTAGATACAGCCAGATTAGGCAAGATCTTAAAGATACCGACTGGGATAAGCTTTTCGAGGGCAGGTCGACGAGGTACATGTGGGAGTCTTTCAAGGGAAAACTAAACTCTCTGCAGGAAAGATACGTGCCGGCAAGGAGGAAGAATGGGAAAGGTAGGATTAGAGAACCGTGGCTTACCAGGGAGATTGAGGACTTGATGAGAAAGAAGCGAGAGGCTTATATTAGATCTAGGCAACTGGGGACTGAGACAGCGCTGGAAGCTTATAGAGAGTGTAGACGGGATCTTAAAAGGGGTATTAGAAAGGCAAAAAGGGGCCACGAGGTGGCTCTGGCAGGTAGGATTAAGGAAAATCCAAAGGCATTTTACACCTATGTAAGGAGCAAAAGGATGGTTAGAGGCAAGATTGGACCTCTTAGGGACAGAGGAGGGGATCTATGCTTAGAGCCTGAGGGAATGGGGGAGATCCTGAATGAATACTTTGCGTCGGTATTCACGCAGGAGACTGGACAGATGTCTGTGCCTGATGTTGACAAAGTTGAGGATCGGTTGAGGGAAATAAGGATTACGAGGAAAGAGGTGTTGGGGCTGTTAGGCAGCTTAAAGACATATAAAGCTCCGGGGCCTGATGGCATTTACCCCAGGCTGCTAAGGGAGTTGAGGGAAGACTTGGCTGGGCCTCTGACGCAAATCTTTGTCTCTTCCTTGGACACAGGTGAGGTCCCAGAGGACTGGAGGATAGCAAACGTAGTACCGTTGTTTAAAAAAGGTCAGAGGGATCACCCAGGGAACTATAGGCCGGTGAGCTTGACTTCAGTTATAGGTAAGCTAATGGAGAGGATCCTTAGGGACAGGATGTATGAGCATCTGGAGCGCTGCGATCTGATCAGGGATACGCAGCATGGCTTCGTCAAGGGGAAGTCTTGTCTTACAAATCTAGTGGAATTTTTTGAAGAAGTGACAAAAACAGTTGATGAAGGACAGGCTGTTGATGTCGTCTACATGGATTTCAGTAAGGCGTTTGACAAGGTTCCTCATGGTAGACTGATAGAGAAGGTGAAGGCGCATGGGATACAGGGTCGGGTATGTAGATGGGTCGAGAACTGGCTCGGGAGGAGGAGACAGAGGGTAGTAGTGGAAGGCTCTTTTTCCGGCTGGAAGCCTGTCACTAGTGGAGTGCCACAAGGCTCAGTACTAGGTCCTCTTCTATTTGTGGTCTACATAAACGACTTGGAAGTTGGGGTAGGTGGTGAGATCAGCAAATTTGCTGATGACACTAAGATGCTTGGATTGGCGGGTACAGAGGAGCAGTGTCAGGCAATACAACAGGACATAGACAGGTTGGTAGACTGGGCAGATAGATGGCAAATGGAATTTAATCCGGATAAATGCGAGGTGATGCATTTTGGCCGGAAAAATGTAGAAGAGAGTTATAGGATAAAAGGTAAAACTATACGGAGCATAGAGACGCAGAGAGACTTGGGGGTGCAGGTTCACAAGTCTCTGAAGGTGTCCTCACAGGTGGAGAAGGTGATAAAGAAGGCGTATAGTATGTTAGCTTTCATAGAAAAGGGTATAGAATACAAGAGTAGGAGTTTGATGTTACAGTTGTATAGAACGTTGGTTAGGCCTCACTTGGAATACTGCGTCCAGTTCTGGTCGCCGTACTATCAGAAGGATGTGGAGTCCTTGGAGAGAGTGCAGAGGAGGTTTACCAGGATGCTGCCTGGTATGGAAGGACTGTCTTATGAGGAACGATTAAATAGACTGGGGTTGTTTTCCCTTGAAAGACGTCGGCTTAGAGGGGATCTCATAGAGGTGTATAAGATTATAAGGGGTATAGATAGAGTAAATGGAGGTAAACTTTTTCCACCTTTAGAAATGGATAGGACGAGGGGTCATGGCCATAGGGTGAGGGGGGCTATGTATAAGACGAATATTAGAGGGCAGTTTTTCACACGAAGGGTAGTGGGGGTGTGGAATGCACTGCCGAGTAAGGTGGTGGGAGCAGGCACGCTGGGGCTGTTTAAGGGTCTCTTGGACAGCCACATGAGCGGTATGCAGATAGAGGGATATAGTAGGACTGTTTAACTACGGCTTTTTTTCCACAGGTAATTCGGTCCATACTTGACCAACATTGAGCATGCATTCGGCAGGTGGTGCGAGTACAGCTCTTGGATGTTGATTCATGGGTTGCCTGGTACTTCATGTCGTAAATGAGTGCTTTATGTGGACCATCTGAAGGGCACCATGACAGCTCAGAGACTATCGATGTGGCTGTGTAGACACTTGGAATTGGGCCGGTGTCTGCGGGAGTTTGCGCGTTCTCCCCGTGGTTGCGTGGGTTTTCTCCGGGCGCTCCGGTTTCCTCCCACAACCCAAAAATTCGCTCTTAGGCTGATTGGGAAACAAATTGTCCCTATAGTGAGAGTCTTCCATATTAGGAATAACCTAAATCTATAATAGGATAATGGAATTGCTACTATATAGTTATGACGGCGGTGCGGGCTCGTTGGGCCAAAGGGCCTGTTTCCCGTGCTGTGTTGCTCTTAAAAAAAAAAGAAAGCTTGTGCTAATCCACACTTCCCAGATCTCTTCTCATTTCATGAAATTTGGCCTTTTTCCAGTTCAGAACTTCAACCCGAGGACCAGATCTTTCCTTATCCATGATCAGGTTGAAACTAATGGCATTATGATCACTCAAATGATCACATTTACAAACTCTATCTTGTCTAAATCTTTAACAGTATGCGAGTCCCAATCTATATGTGGAAAATTAAAATTCCCTACTATCACAACTTTGTGTTTCTTGCAATTGTCAGCTATCTCCCTGCTGATTTGCTCCAAGTCTTTTATTGGTAGGGGGATTGAATTTCGGAGCCACAACGTCATGTTGCAACTGTACAAAACTCTAGTGCGGCCGCACTTGGAGTATTGTGTGCAGTTCTGGTCCCCGCATTATAAGAAAGATGTGGAGGCATTGGAGAGGGTACAGAGGAGGTTTACCAGGATGTTGCCTGGTATGGAGGGTAGGTCTTATGAAGAGAGGCTGAGGGATTTGAGATTGTTTTCGTTAGAAAGAAGGTGGCTAACAGGAGACCTTATTGAAACATATAAGATGATTAGAGGTTTAGATAGGGTGGACAGTGATAGCCTTTTTCCTAGGATGGAGAAAGCTAGCACGAGGGGACATAGCTTTAAATTAAGGGGTGGTAGTTATAGGACGGATGTCAGAGGTAGGTTCTTTACCCAGAGGATGGTAAAGGTATGGAATGCCCTGCCTGCTGCAGTTGTAGATGCGCCAAGTTTGGTGGCATTTAAGAGGTAAGTAGATAAGTTTATGGATGAAAAGGGAATGGTTTACGTTAGAGGGTCATTGCTTTTTCTTAATTGGTCGGCACAACATCGAAGGCCGAAGGGCCTGTTCTGCACTGTAATGTCTATGTTCTATGTATGTTCTATGTTCTAAGTCTTGCTGCCGATTGGGTAGTCTATAATACAATTCCGTTAATGTGGTCATACCTTTCCTGTTTCTCAGCTTTACCCATAGGACTCCGTAGACAAGTTTCCTAATATATCCTGCCTCAGTACTGCTGTAACATTTTCCCTGACCCCCCCCCCCACATCTTTTATCCCTCTGCCTCTATCACGCCTGAAAAATTTGAACCCTGTAGCCAAGTTTCACGAATGATTATAATGTCATACTTCCACATGTCAATCCACGCCTTCAGCTCACCTGCCTTCCCCACAATACTCCTGGCATTGAAATAGACACACCGCAAAAGATTATTTCCACCACATTCAACCCTTCCATTTGTGATTTTGCTTAAACTAAACTGTCTTTTTACCCCCCACTCCACTATCTGCTCTGGCACTCTGGTTCCCATCCCCCTGCAAATCTAGTTTAAACACTCCCCAATAACACTAGCAAACCTCCCTGCAAGTATATTGGTCTTCTTGACCTTTAGGTGTAACGTGTCTCTCTTATATAGGTTCCCAATTTAGAATTTTAACTTTTGGACCAGACTTATCATTCACCATAGTTATCTTAAAACTAATGGAATTATGGTCACTGGTCCCAAAGTGATCCCTCACTGACACTTCTGTCACCTGCCCTTCCTTATTTCCCAAGAAATCAAGTTTTGTTCCCTCACTAGTCAAGCCATCCAAATACCGAATGAGGAATTCCTCCTGAATGCATTCAACAAATTTCTCTCCATCCAAGCATTTAATTTTACAGCTGTCCCAGTCCATATTGGAAAAATTAAAATCCTCTACTATTCCTATTCTATTTTTCTTGGAGCTATCTGTAACCTCCTTACTTATTGCCTCTGGGAGGCAAGAGAGGAGATTGCAGAGTCTCTGGCTCCGATCTTCAGGTCGTCGTTGGTTACAGGTGTGGTTCCGGAGGACTGGAGGATAGCGAATGTTGTTCAAGAAGGGGAAGAGAGACCTTCCAGGGAATTATAGGCCAGTGAGTCTTACTTCGGTGGTGGGCAAAGTGTTGGAGAGAATAATTAGGGATAGGATTTATAGTTATTTAGAGAGAAATGAATTGATTGGAGATAGTCAGCATGGTTTTGTGAAGGGTAGGTCGTGCCTTACTAACCTCATTGAGTTTTTTGAAAAAGTGACTAAAGAGGTGGATGGGGGTAAGGCGGTTGATGTGGTATATATGGACTTTAGTAAGGCGTTTGATAAGGTGGCCCATGGAAGACTTCTGCAGAAAATGCAGATGTATGGGATAGAGGGTGATTTAGCTAATTGGGTTAGGAATTGGCTAGCAGATAGAAGACAGAGGGTGGTGGTTGATGGGAGATATTCATCGTGGAGTTCGGTGACAAGTGGTGTACCTCAGGGGTCTGTTTTGGGGCCCCTGCTGTTTGTAATTTTTATAAATGATCTGGATGAGGGTATTGAAGGATGGATTAGTAAATTTGCAGATGACACTAAAGTCGGTGGAGTGGTAGATAGTGAAGAGGGGTGTTATAGTTTGCAGAGAGACTTGGACAAGTTGCAGAGCTGGGCCGAGAGGTGGCAAATGGAGTTTAATGTGGAAAAGTGTGAGGTAATGCACTATGGCAGGAATAATAAATGTGTAGAGTATAGGGCAAATGGTAGGATTCTTAGTAGTCTAGATGAACAGAGGGATCTTGGTGTGTATGTGCATAGATCCCTGAAAGTGGGCAGTCAGGTCGAGAAGGTTGTTAGGAAGGCATATGGAGTCTTGGCTTTTATTGGTAGAGGGATTGAATTTCGGAGCCGCAACGTCATGTTGCAACTGTACAAAACTCTAGTGCGGCGCACTTGGAGTATTGTGTGCAGTTCTGGTCCCCACATTATAAGAAAGATGTGGAGGCATTGGAGAGGGTACAGAGGAGGTTTACCAGGATGTTGCCTGGTATGGAGGGCAGGTCTTATGAAGAGAGGCTGAGGGATTTGAGGTTGTTTTCGTTAGAAAGGAGGAGGCTAAGAGGGGACCTGATCGAAACATATAAGATGATTAGAGGTTTAGATAGGGTGGACAGTGATAGCCTTTTTCCTAGGATGGAGAAAGCTAGCACGAGGGGACACAGCTTTAAATTAAGGGGTGATAGTTATAGGACGGATATCAGAGGTAGGTTCTTTACCCAAAGGGTGGTTCGGAGTGGAATGCCCTGCCTGCAGCAGTTGTAGATGCGCCAAGTTTGGTGGCGTTTAAGAGGTTAGTTGATAAGTATATGGAAGAGAAGGGAATGGTTTAGTTTGGAGGGGCATTGCTTTTTATATTGGTCGGCGCAACATCGAAGCCCGAAGGGCCTGTTCTGTGCTGTAATGTTCTAGGTTCTATTATTCACTCTGCACTTTCCCACTATTTAGGGGCCTCTATACAACCATAAAAGTTATTTTCCCCTTCTTACTTCTCAGTTCTACCGATATAGACTCAGTGGGTGAACTCTCAGAAATATCCCCTCTCAGTGATTTTTCCCAAATCTAAAACGCCACTTAAGAGAACAGATTTACAGGCTAATAGAGGTGACGTGGAGGAACAGAACCAGGTTAGTAGTACTTAAGAGAAACAGCATGGATATGATAGGGTTGGCACAGTGGATAGCACTGCTGCCTCACAGCACCAGGAACTTGGGTTCGATTGCTGGCTTGGGGTCACTGTCTGTCTCGGGTTTGCACACTCTCCCTATGTCTGCGCGTGTTTCCTCCAGGTGCTGCAATTTCCTCCCTTAGTCTGAAAGACGTGTTGATTAGATATATTGGCCCTGCTAAATTCTGCCTCAGCGTATTCGAACAGGTGCTGGAATATGCTGAGTAGGGTATTTTCACAGCAACTTCATTGCACTGTTCATGTCAGACTACTTGGGACGAATAAAAATTTTAATTCCCCCTCCACTCTTACCTCCTACTCGATCTTTCCAATAGCATCTGTATCCTGGGACATTGAGCTGCATGTCCTGACCCTCCTTGAGCCATGTTTCAGTAATAGCCTTACCTTAGTGAAGAGTTAGAGAAATTGAGATATCTCAGAGGTTGTGGGACTGGAGGAGATTAGAGATAGGGAGAGGGTGAAGCTGCAGAAATATTTGAAAACAAGGATAAGAATTTTAAATTGAAGGTGTTGATTGACCAGAAATCAATGTAGGTCAAAGACCATAGGGATAAAAAGGGACAGAACTTGCCGCAAGTAAGGATATTGGCAGCATATAGATGCCTGAGTTCTCCCGCCTTTCTTACTTAAAGAATGCACAAAGCCCGAACGAGACTCAGGCCCCGCCCCCTGTGACCTCGCCCACTACCAGCCAGTGGACCCGCCTCCTGACTGATCACGCCCCTAGTTGGCCATACCATTTCCGGCTTCAGTGTGATTGGCAGCTAGCAGGTTTGTGGGAGTCAGCGGCGCGGCGGGTCCATGGATGTGTGACTGGTGAGGTTGTCGTTTGGATCTGGAAGAGACCGAGGCTTTGGCCTAATTGTGTGTGGAGGTAGGTAAAAACCTACCTTCGTAACTCCTGAGGCCGCCCGTCACACTGGGCCCACTCCTAATCTGACAGCCCTGCCAGACCCCAGTCACCGTCGGCCGATGGGGGAAAGGTCTGATGTCGCTGCTGAGGGTCGGCTGCCGGGGCGTGGTGGGGGTACGGAATGCATTGGGGAGGGGGGGAGGGGAGGGTTGGGGGAAAGGTGAGGGGGGGGGGTGGGGGGGGAGGGGGAGGGGGGAGGGGGGGGGGGGGGAGGGGGGGGAGGGGAGGTGGGGGGGTGGTGGGGGGGAAGTGGGGAGGGGGGGGAAGGGGGGGAGGGGAGGTGGGGGGTGTTGGGGGGGGGGGGGGGGGGGGGGGGGAGGTGGGGGTGTGGGGGGGGGAAGGGGGGTGGGGAGGAGGTGGGGGTGTGGGGGTGGGGGTGTGGGGGGGGGAAGGGGGGTGGGGGGGTGGGGGGAGAGGGGGGGAGGGGGTGGGGGAGGGGGGGCGGGGGGGTGTGGGGGGGGGGGGGGGGGGAGGGGGGGTGGGGGGGTGGGGTGGGTGTGGGGGGGGTGGGGGGGGGAGAGGGGGGGGGAGGGGGGGGGGGGGGGGAGGGAGGGGGGTGGGGGGTGGGGGAGGGGGGGTGGGGGAGGGGGTGGGGGGGGGGGGGGGGGTGGGGGGGGGGGGGGGGGGGGGGGGGGTGGGGGGGGGGGGGGGGGGGGGGGGGTGAGAGGGGGTGGGGAGGGTAGGGGAGGGGGGTGGGTGGGGTGGGGGGGGGGTGGGGGGGGGGAGGGGGGGTGGGGGGGGGGGTAGGGGGGTGGGGGGGGGGGGGTGGGGGGGGGGGGGGGGGGGGGGAGGGGGGGGTGGGGAGGGGGGCGGGTGGGGGAGGAGGGGGTGGGAGGGGGGGGGAGGGGAGGGGGGGGAGGATGGGGGGTGGGGGGGGGGGGGGTGGGTGGGGGGGGGGGAGGGGGGGTGGGGGGTGTGGGGGTGAGGGGGGGGGTGTGGGGTGGGGGGGTGGGGGGGAGGGGGGGGGAGGGGGGGGGGGGGGGGGGAGGATGGGGGAGGGGGGGTGTGGGGGGGGGGGGGGAGGGGAGGGGGGGGGGGGGGGGGTGGGGAGGGGGGGTGGGGGGGGGGAGGGGGGGGGTGGGGGGGGGAGGGGGGGATGGGGGGGGGGAGGGGGGGAGGGGGGGGGGGGGGGGGGGGGGGGGTGGGGTGGGGGGGGGGAGGGGGGGGGGGGGAGGGGGGGGGTGGGGGGGGGGGGGGGGGTGGGGGGGGGGGGGGGGGGGGGGGGGGGGGGAGGGGGGGGGAGGGGGGGGGGGGGGGGAGGGGGGGTGTGGGGGGGGGAGGGGGGGGAGTGGGGGGTGTGGGGGGGGGAGGGGGGGGGAGGGGGGGGTGGGGGGGGGAGGGGGGGTGTGGGGGGGGGAGGGGGGGGGAGGGGGGTGTGGGGGGGGAGGGGGGGAGGGGGGGTGTGGGGGGGGAGGGGGTGTGTTGGGGGGGGAGGGGGGGTGTGGGGGGGGGGGGGTGTGGGGGGGGATGGGGGGGGGGGTGGGGGGGAGGGGGGTGGGGGGGGGGGAGGGGGGGGAGGGGGGCTGGGGGGGGGGAGGGGGGGTGGGGGGGGGAGGGGGGGGGGGGGGGTGGAGGGGGAGGGGGGTGGGGGGGGGGGGGGGGGGGAGGGGGGGTGTGGGGGGGGGGGGGGGGGGGTGTGGGGAGGGGGGGGGGGGGGTGGAGGGGGTGGGGGGGGGGGGGGTGGGGAGGGGGGAGGGGGGGGGGGGGGGGGGTGGGGGAGGGGGGGGGTGGGGGGGGGGGGGGGGGTGGGGGGGGGGGGAGGGGTGGGGGGGGGGGGGGGTGGGGAGGGGGGGGGGGGGAGGGGGTGGTGGGTGGAGGGGGTGGGTGGGGGGAGGGGGGTGGGGAGGGAGGGGGTGGGGGGGGGTGGGGGAGGGGGTGGGGGGGGGAGGGGGAGGTGGGTGGGGAGGGGGGGGAGGGGGAGGTGGGTGAGGGGGAGGGGGGGGGAGGGGTGGGGGGGTGGAGGGGGAGGGGTGGGGGGGGTGGGGGGGTGGGTGGGGGGTGGGGGGGGTGGGGGGAGGGGGGTGGGTGGGGGGTGGGTGGGGGGGGGGGGTGGGTGGAGGGGGAGGTGGGTGGGGGGGGTGGGTGGAGGGGTGGGTGGGGGGAGGGGGGGGAGGGGGAGGTGGGTGGGGGGGGTGGGTGGGGGGGTGGGGGAGGGGGGTGGGTGGGGGGGGGGGTGGGGGGAGGGGGGGGGGGGGGGTGGGGAGGGGGGGTGGGGGGGGGGGGGGGGGGGGAGGGGGGGGGGTGGGGGGGGGGGAGGGGGGGGGGGGGTGGGGGGGAGGGGGGGGGGGGGGGGAGGGAGGGGGGGGGGGGTGGTGGGGGTGGGGGGAGGGGGGGGGGTGGGTGGGGGGGAGGGGGGGGGTGGGTGGGGGGGGAGGGGGGGGGGTGGGTGGGGGGGGAGGGGGAATGGGGGGGTGGGTTGGGGGGAGGGGGGGGGGGGGGGGGTGGGAGGGGAGGGGGGGGGGGGTGGGTGGGGGGGGGAGGGGGGGGGGGGTGGGGGGAGGGTGGGGGGGGGGAGGGAGGGGAGGAGGGGAGGGGGAGGAGGGTGGGGGAGCTGAGGGAGGGAGGGTGGGGGAGCTGGTGGGGGAGGGGAGGGAGGGAGGGTGGAGGGAGGAGGGAGGGTGGTGGAGGGAGAGGGAGGGAGGGGGGGGAGGAGGAGGGGGGGGAGGGAGCTGAGGGTAGGGAGGGGGAGGGAGGGGAGGAGGAGGGGAGGGGGAGAGGAGGGAAGGGGGAGGAGGGGAGAGGAGGGCGGGAGCGGAGGGAGGGGGGGGAGGGGAGAGCGAGGGTGGGGGGAGGTGGGGAGCGGGGGAGGAGGGAGGGTGGGGGGTGAGGGGGGGAAGAGGGAGGGTGGGGGAGAGGAGGGAGGGTGGGGGAGGGGAGAGCAGGGGGAGAGAGGAGGGAGGGTGGGGGAGGGGAGAGCAGGGGGAGGAGGGGGAGGGAGGGTGGGGGAGGGGAGAGCAGGGAGGGGGGAGGGGAGGGATGGTGGGGGAGGGGAGGGTGGGGGAGATGGGGAAGGGAGGGTGGGGGAGGAGGAGGAGGGCGGTGTGGGGGGGGGAGGGGGAGGAGGAGGAGGGGTAGGGTGGAGGGGGGAGGGGGGAGGGGGGAGGAGGGTGGGGGGGGAGGGGGGGGGAGGAGGAGGGGGGTGGGGGGGAGGAGGAGGGGGGTGGGGGGAGGAGGAGGAGGGGTGGGGGGAGGGAGGAGGGGGGGGGGATGGAGGGAGGAGGAGGGGGGGTGGGGGGAGGAAGGAGGGGTGTGGGGGGGGGGGGGGGTGGGGGGAGGGGAGGTGGGGGGGGGGGAGGAGGAGGGGGGGTGGGGAGGGGGAGGGGGGGTGGAGAGGAGGCGGGGGGTGGGGGGGGGGGTGGGGGAGGAGGGGGGGGGGTGGGGGGCGGGGGGGAGGAGGGGGGGTGGGGGGAGGGGGGGGAGGAGGGAGGGGTGGGGGGAGGAGGAGGGGAGGCGGGGGGTTGGGGGGGAGGAGGGGGGGTGGGAGAGAGGAGGGGGGTGGGGAGAGGAGGGGGGGTGGGGGGAGGAGGGGTGGGGGAGGAGGGGGGGAGGGGAGAGGAGGAGTGTGGGGGAAGGGAGAGAGGGTGGGGGAGGAGGGTGGGGGAGGAGTGTGGGGGGTGGGGGGAGGAGAGGGGGGTGGGGGGAGGAGGGAGGGGGGGTGGGGGGGAGGGGGGAGGAGGGTAGGGGGGGGAGGGGGGGGGGAGGGGAGGGGGGAGGAGGGGGGTGGGGGGAGGGGGGGGGGGGGAGGGGAGGGGAGGGAGGGGTGGGGGGGGAGGGGGGTGGGGGAGGGGAGGGGGGAGGAGGGGGGGTGGGGGAGGAGGGGGGGGGGAGGGGAGGGAGGGAGGGGTGGGGGGAGGGAGGAGGGAGGCGGTGGGGGAGGAGGGGGGGTGGGGGAGGGGAGGAGGGAGGGAGGGGTGGGGGGAGGAGGGGGGGTGGGGAGGGGAGAGGAGGGGGGGGGGGAGGGGAGAGGAGGGTGGGGGGAGGAGGAGGGGGGGGAGGGGAGAGGGGGTGGGGGGAGGAGGGGTGGTGGGGAGGAGTGAGGAGGGGAGGAGGGAGATGAGGAGGAGGGAGGAGGGAGAGAGTGAGGAGGGGGGTGGAGGAGGGTCACAACCTCTGGTCATTGTGTGGAGTTTGAATGTTTCCTCCAGGTTCGCCTGGGTTTCCTCCAGGTTCCTCCCACAATATGAAAGACGTGCTTAAGTGTATTGACCCAAACAGAGACTGGAGTGTGGCGACTAGGGATTCTCAAAGTAATTTCACTGCAGTGTTAATGTAAGCCTTACTTGTGACTAATGTACTTTAATGAATTATTTTTAAATAAGGCTCACAATTCAGGCTGTTAATAGTCACACTAAAACTGGTGATCTTGAAACTATTAACAGTTTATGTCTCAGACCTGGATTGTTCTATTTCTGCAGCTCCAGTTGCTGAGATGAGTCCAGAGGAAGATTTTGGAAGGTGCTTAGCAAATGCTGAGGCCTGGATGCACATGATCCAAGAACGCTTACAAGCGAGTGACAATATACAAGGGCCAAAGATTGCCTTAGAAGACAGGCTGAAGGAGACAGAGGTGAGGAGAACATTGGAGGAAGAAACAACCACCCTTATCTGATCATTGGCTTGATGTATCAGACTAGCATTCAGTGTTGATTAGGATGAGGAGGGTGTGTGTTGCTGTGTTGTGTTTAGAACATAGAACAATACAGCACAGAACAGGCCCTTCGGCCTTCGATGTTGTGCCGACCAAAATAAAAAGCAATGCCCCTCCTAACTAAACCAATCCCTCCTCATCCATATACTTATCAACTAACCTCTTAAACGCCACCAAACTTGGCGCATCTACAACAGCTGCAGGCAGGGCATTCCACTCCCTTATCACTCTTTGAGTAAAGAACCTACCTCTGATATCCGTCCTATAACTCATACCCCTTAATTTAAAGCTGTGTCCCCTCGTGCTAGCTTTCTCCATCCTAGGAAAAAGGCTATCACTGTACACCCTATCTAAACCTCTAATCATCTTATATGCTTCAATAAGATCCCCTCTTAGCCGCCTCATTTCTAACGAAAACAACCTCAAATCCTTCAACCTCTCTTCATAGGACCTGCCCTCCATACCAGGCAACATCCTAGTAAACCTCATCTGTACCCTCTCCAATGCCTCCACATCTTTCTTATAATGTGGCGACCAGAACTGCACACAATACTCCAAGTGCGGCCGCACTAGAGTTTTGTACAGCTGCAACATGATGCAGCGGCTCCTAAATTCAATCCCCCTACCAATAAAAGCTAAGACTCCATATGCCTTCTTCACAACTTTATCCACTTGACTGCCTACTTTCAGGGATCTATTGACACATACACCAAGATCCTTCTGTTCCTCAACACTATTAAGAGCCCTACCATTAGCCCTATACTCTACACATTTACTGGACTGAGATCAGTTTTTTATTCATGGGTCAGCATTTATTGTGCATCACTAAGCTACCTTCAACAGAGTAGCTTGCTAGACAATTTCAGAAGGTATTTAAAAATCAACTGCATAACTGGATGTGGAGTTGCATATAGACCAGTTAAGGGTGGCAGGGTTTTTTTTATATGACAATCAACGATTGTTTCATGGTCACAATCCAGATTTTTATTGAATTATAATTTCACCATGTTCTGCGATGAGATTTGAATCTGGTCCACAAAGCATTACCAGGCGAGTGACAATACCACAATTGTTCCTGCGGAGCAGCACGGAGAGGCAGTGATTTGGGCGAGTGTAAAGTTCGAGTTTAAAGTAATTTTTAACATTTTCTTTTTGGTTAAAGTAGCGAGCGATGGTAGTCTTTTGCTGTTTTTTTTAAAACTAACAAAACCGGAAGTCGTCATAAGGAGGCTTGCCGGTAGTTGTAGTTTTTCTCTCTGACTCTATAAATTGGTACAGAAAGGAAACCCAATACTCTACACAGGTAGAGTATCCCACCCTCCCCCCTCCTGTAACCTAATAATAAAAGTGTGTGGGAAGTTTTTTTTTCTCTCCTAGAAATTAAAGTATCAGAGATGGCAGTGCAGGCAGTACGTTGCACCTCCTGCGGTATGTACAAGGTGAGGGACACCAGTAGTGTTCCTGCTGATTATACCTGCAGGAAGTGTGCCCATTTGCAGCTCCTTGAGGATCGTGTTAAGGACCTGGAATTAGACTAACTCCGGATAATTCGGGAGGTTGAGGCAGATACTGACAGGAGTTACAAAGAGCTAGTCACTCCTAAAAGAGATTCTTGGGTAACTATTAGGAGGAGGGGTAAGAAGCAATCGGGGAGACAATCCCCTGGGGCTATTCCCCTCCAAAATAAGTTTTCTGTCCTGGAAGCTACAGTTGAGGAAGAATCAACTGGAGATAGCCAAAGGGAGCAGGTCTCTGGGGGTGAGCCTGCTGAGAATGCTCAGGTGGGTAGGGGGAATAAGAGATTGGGCCTGGTAATTGGAGACTCCATAGGTAGGGGGACAGATAGGAGAGTAAATAGTAATAAACGGGACTCAGGGTTGGTGTGTTGCCTCCCAGGGGCCGGGGTCCAGGATGTCTCAGAGCTGGTTTTTAAGATTCTTGAGGGAGAGGGGAGTCAGCCCCAAGTCATAGTTCATGTAGGGACTCATGATGTAGGTAGGACAAGGGAAGGGGATATTAAACAGAAATTTATGGAGTTGGGGTGGAAGCTTAGAGCCAAAACAGACAGAGTGTTTATCTCTGGACTCTTGCCTGTGCCACGGGATAGTTTAGAGAAGAACAGAGAGAGGGAATGTTTGAACTCGTGGCTGCGGGGATGGTGCAGGAGGGAGGGGTTCAGGTTCCCGAACAATTGGGGCTCATTCTGGGGTAGGTGGGACCTCTACAAGAGAGATGGTCTACACCTGAACCAGAGGGGAACCAATATCTTGGGGGGAAAATTTGCAAAGGCTATGCAGGGGGGTTTAAACTGATTCAGAGGGGGGGAGGGATCCTGAGTAGTTTGGATGTTAGGAGGGACAAGAATAGGGGGTGTCATAGATGAGAACTGTAAAGCACAGCAGCGTACCGGTGGAGTAGGGCATGGTTTGAAATGCGTATACTTTAATGCAAGAAGTATTCGCAATAAGGTGGAGGAACTTGCAGCTTGGACCAGTAGCTGGAACTTCGATGTTGTGGCCATTTCAGAAACATGGATAGAGCAGGGACAGGAATGGTTGTTGCAGGTTCCAGGGTTCAAATGCTTTGGTCGGAGTAGAGAAGGAGGTAGAAGGGGGGGAGGAGTGGCATTATTAGTCAAAGACTGTATCACAGTGACAGAAAGGAAGTTTGCTGAGGGCTTGTCTGTTGAGGTAGTATGGGCTGAGGTTAGAAACAGGAGAGGAGAGGTCACCCTGTTGGGAGTCTTTTATAGACCTCCTGAAAGTTCTAGAGAGGTAGAGGAAAGGATTGCAAAGTCGATCCTGGACAGGAGTGAAAGTAATAGGGTAATTGTTATGGGGGACTTTAACTTTACTAATATTGATTGGAATAGCTATAGCTCTAGCTCGTTAGAGGGTCAGTTTTTATACAAAGTGTGCAGGAAGGTTTTTTGACTCAGTATGTAGATAGGCCAACTAGAGGTGAGGCTACATTGGATTTGGTGCTGGGCAATGAGACAGACCAGGTGTTAGGCTTGGAAGTTAGTGAACATTTTGGTGATAGTGACCACAATTCGGTTACGTTCACCTTAGTGATGGATAGGGAGAGGCATGAAGCTGGGGGCAGTAGTTATAGCTGGGGGAATGGTAATTATGAGGCCATAAGGAGGGAATTAGGGTGCATAGGTTGGACTAGGAACATCTGAAATGTGGAGCTTATTCAAGGAGCAGCTACTGCGAGTCCTTGATAAGTATGCCCCTGTCAGGCAAGGAGGAAATGGTCGAGTAAGGGAACCATGGTGTACTAAAAAAGTTAACTCGCTCGTTAAAAGGAGGCTTATGTCAGGATGAGGCTTGAAGGCTCAGTTAGTGCACTGGATAGCTACAGATTAGCCAGGAGGGAGCTAAAGAGTGAGTTGAGGAGAGCTAAAAGGGGACACGAGAAGACTTTGGCTGATAGGATCAAGGAGAATCCTAAAGCTTTCTTTAGATATGTTAAGAATAGAAGATTAGTTAGGGCAATATTAGGGCCAGTCAGAGACAGCAGTGGGAAGTTGTGCGTGGAGACTGAAGAGATTGGAGAGGCACTGAACAAATATTTCTCTTCGATGTTCACGCAGGGAGATGTAAATGTAGTTGTGGAGAACACTGGGATACAGGGTTGCGAACTGGAAAGTATTGAAGTAGATAAGGAGGATGTGCTAGATATTCTTGAGGGTTTGAAGTTAGATAAGACCCCTGGGCCGGATGGGATTTACCCTAGGATTCTCTGGGAGGCAAGAGAGGAGATTGCAGAGCCTCTGGCTCTGATCTTCAGGTCGTCATTGGTTACGGGTGTGGTTCCGGAGGACTGGAGGATAGCGAATGTGATCCCATTGTTCAAGAAGGGGAAGAGAGACCTTCCAGGGAATTATAGGCCAGTGAGTCTTACTTCTGTTGTGGGCAAAGTATTGGAGAGAATTATTAGGGATAGGATTTATAGTTATTAGAGAGAAATGAATTGATTGGGGATAGTCAGCATGGTTTTGTGAAGGGTAGGTCGTGCCTTACTAACCTTATTGAGTTTTTTGAAAAAGTGACCAGAGAGGTGGTTGGGGGTAAGGCAGGGTGATTTAGCTAATTGGATTAGGAATTGGCTAGCTGATAGAAGACAGAGGGTTGTGGTTTATGGAAGTTATTCATCGTGGAATTCGGTTACAAGTGGTGTACCTCAGGGATCTGTTTTGAGGCCCCTGCTGTTTGTAATTTTTATAAATGATCTGGATGAGGGTATTGAAGGCTGATTAGTAAATTTGTGGATGACATCAAAGTCGGAGGAGTGGTAGATAGTGAAGAGGGGAGTTATAGTTTGCAGAGTGACTTGGTCAAGTTGCAGAGCTGGACCGAGAGGTGGCAAATGGAGTTTAATGTGGAAAAGTGTGAGGTAATTCACTTTGGCAGGAATAACAAATGTGTAGAGTATAGGGCTAGTGGTAGGACTCTTAATAGTGTTGAAGAACAGAGGGATCTTGATATATATGTGCATAGATCCCTGAAAGTTGGCAATCAAGTCGATAAGGTTATTAAGAAGGCATACGGAGTCTTAGCTTTTATTGGTAGGGGGATTGAATTTCGGAGCCGCAACGTCATGTTGCAACTGTACAAAACTCTAGTGCGGCCGCACTTGAAGTATTGTGTGCAGTTCTGGTCCCTGCATTATAAGAAAGATGTGGAGGCATTGGAGAGGGTACAGAGGACCGGGATGTTGCCTGGTATGGAAGGCAGGTCTTATGAAGAGAGACTGAGGGATTTGAGGTTGTTTTCGTTAGAAAGAAGGCGGTTAAGAGGAGACCTTATTGAAACATACAAGATGATGAGAGGTTTAGATAGAGTGGACAGTGATAGCCTTTTTCCTAGGATGGAGAAAGCTAGCACGAGGGGACATAGCTTTAAATTAAGGGGTGGGAGTTATAGGACGGATGTCAGAGGTAGGCTCTTTACCCAGAGGTGGTAAGGGTATGGAATGCTTTGCCTGCGGCAGTTGTAGATGTGCCAAGTTTGGTGGCCTTTAAGAGGTTAGTAGATAAGTTTATGGACAAGAAGGGAATGGTTTAGGTTAGAGAGTCATTGCTTTTTCCTAATTGGTCGGTGCAACGTCGAAGGCCGAAGGGCCTGTTCTGTGCTGTTATGTTCTATGTTACCACCCCCCCTGTTAAGAACATACAAACAAGGAGTAGAATTAGGTCATTTGTTTAGTCAAGTCTACACTGCTCTATAATAAAATAATCGCTGTTTTGATGGTAACCTCATATCTGCATCTCATGTATCCTTGATAGTCCATAAACCTCTTGCCTACTTGGAATGTATCTACCTCTGTCTTGAAACTGTTAAAAGATTTGCATCAACTGCCTTTTCTGAAAGCAAGTTCGAAAGACTCATGTCCTCAAGGACCAAGAACAGCCTCATTTCTGTTTTAAACAGGCTCCTGCTTCATTTTTAAGCAGTGATCCTTAGTCCTAGATTCTCCCAGAAGGGGGAAATATCTTTTTCATGTTCACCCCATCAAGACTCCTCAGGGTCTTGTATGTTTCAATCAAGTTATCTCTCAATGTTCTAATCTTCAGTGGTGCTTTTGATGTGACACTTAAACAAATGCCTTTTGGCAAACTATACAAGTACATCCATTTTCTTGTTTTCTGTTATTAATTTTCCAAACTCACTTTTCTAGTTAACATGACAGATTTTTAAATTAAAAATTGATGCATACAGAGCGGCTAAAAGTAGTGGGGAATTAGAAGACTGAGAAAGAGTTGAAAAACAACAAAGAATGACTAAGGATAAAGAAAGGAAAGATAGATGATGAAACTAAACTAGTTCTAAATATAAAAAGTGATAGTAAAAGTTTTTACAAATGAAGAGCATAGAACACTACAGCGCAGTACAGGCCCTTCAGCCCTCTGCGGTGACCAATGGAACCAATCTAATGACCCTCTAACCTAAACTATTCCAATGCTATCCATATGCCTATCCACTGACCATTTGAATGCCCTTAAACTTGGCGAATCCACAACTGCTGCAGGCAGCAGCTCTGCAGCTTGTCTGTGTCTCTGTGCAAACTGTAACATCCATCCTCACTGTCTACAACTCCTCCGACTTTGGTTTCATCAGCAAATTTACTAACCCATTCCTCTACACCCTCATCCAGGTCATTTATAAAAATGACAAAAGCAGTGGCCCCAAAACAGATCCCTAAGGTACACCACTTGTGACTGAACTCCAGGTTGAATATTTCCCATCAACCAGCACCCTCTGTCTTCTATCAGCTAGCCAATTCCTAATCCAAATTGCTGAATCATCCTCAATCCCATGCATCTGCGTTTTCTGCCGTAGCCTCTCCAAAATAACTACTCTGTTTTGGATGCTGTTGGGGAGGAAAACTCAACCGGGGTAAGCCATAGGGTACAGGCCTCGGGAGGAGAGCCTGTCCTTGATGCTCAGGTGGGAATGGGGAAGAAAAGATCAGGATTAGTCATTGGGGATTTCACAGTTAAGAGGACGCATAGAGTCTGTGGGAATGAGCGAGACCACGGTTGGTATGTTGCCTCCAAGATGCCAGGGTCCGTGATGTCTCTGAGTGTTCGAGATCCTTAAGGGGGAGGGGAACTAGCCCCAAGTCGTGGTTCACGTAGGCACCCATGACATAAATAGATTAAGGGGCAGGGATGTAAAACAGAAATTCAGGGCGTTGGAGTGGAAGCTTAGGGCTAAAACAAAGAGTGGTTATCTCTGGTCTGTTACTTGTGCCACAGGATAGCATGAAGAAGAATAGAGAGAGAACATTTGAACTCGGCTAAAGGTATGGTGCAGGAGAGAAATGTTCAGATACTTGGACAATTAAGGCTCATTCTGAGGTAGGTGGAACCTCTACAAGAGGGTGGTCTGCACCTGAACCAGAGGGAACTAATATCTTGGGGAGAAAATTTCCCAATGCTATTTGGGGAGGTTTAAACTGATTCAGAGGGGGCATGGGAACCTGAGTAGCTCAAATGTACAGGAGGATGGGAATAGGGAGGTCATGGATAAGGTTTCTAAGTCACAGCAGTGTACTGGTAGGCGGGAGGGTGGTTTGAAGCGTGTATGCTTTAATGCGAGGAGCATACGCAATAAGGTGGATGAACTTGGGTCGAGAACTGGCTCGGGAGGAGGAGACAGAGGGTAGTAGTGGAAGGCTCTTTTTCCTGCTGGAAGCCTGTCACTAGTGGAGTGCCACAAGGCTCAGTATTAGGTCCTCTTCTATTTGTGGTCTACATAAACGACTTGGAAGTAGGGGTAGCTGGTGAGATCAGCAAATTTGCTGATGACACCAAGATGCTTGGATTGGCGGGTACAGAAGAGCAGTGTCAGGCAATACAACAGGACATAGACAGGTTGGTAGAATGGGCAGATAGATGGCAAATGGAATTTAATCCGGAAAAATGCGAGGTGATGCATTTTGGCCGGAAAAATGTAGAAGAGAATTATAGGATAAAAGGTAAAAACTATACGGAGCATAGAGACGCAGAGAGACTTGGGGGTGCAGGTTCACAAGTCTCTGAAGGTGTCCTCACAGGTGGAGAAGGTGATAAAGAAGGCGTATAGTATGTTAGCCTTCATAGAAAAGGGTATAGAATACAAGAGTAGGAGTTTGATGTTGCAGTTGTATAGAACTTTGGTTAGGCCTCACTTGGAATACTGCGTCCAGTTCTGGTCGCCGTACTATCGGAAGGACGTGGAGTCCTTGGAGAGAGTGCAGAGGAGGTTTACCAGGATGCTGCCTGGTAGGAAGGACTGTCTTATGAGGAACGATTAAATAGACTGGGGTTGTTTTCCCTTGAAAGACGTCGGCTTAGAGGGGATCTCATAGAGGTGTATAAGATTATAAGGGGTATAGATAGAGTAAATGGAGGTAAACTTTTTCCACCTTTAGAAATGGATAGGACGAGAGGTCATGGCCATAGGGTGAGGGGGGCTATGTATAGGACGAATATTAGAGGGCAGTTTTTCACACAAAGGGTAGTGGGGGTGTGGAATGCACTGCCGAGTAAGGTTGTGGGAGCAGGCACGCTGGGGCTGTTTAAGGGTCTCTTGGACAGCCACATGAGCGGTATGCAGATAGAGGGATATATTAGGACTGTTTAACTATGGGTTTTTTTCCACAGGTAATTCAGTCCATACTTTGAGCATGCATTCGGCAGGTGGTGCGGGTACAGCTCTTGGATGTTGATTCATGGGTTGCCTGGTACCTCATGTCGTAAATGAGTGCTTTATGTGGACCATCTGAAGGGCACCATGACAGCTCAGAGACGATCGATGTGGCTGTGCAGACACTTGGAATTGGGCCGGTGTCTGCGGGAGTTTGCGCGTTCTCCCCGTGGTTGCGTGGGTTTTCTCCGGGCACTCCGGTTTCCTCCCACAACCAAAAATTCGCTCTTAGGCTGATTGGGAAACAAATTGTCCCTATGGTGAAAATTTTCCATATTAGGAATAATATATATATATTATTATATAGGAATATTAAAATAGGATAATGTATTTGCTACTATATAGTATGACGGCGGCGCGGGCTCGTTGGGCCGAAGGGCCTGTTTCCCGTGCTGTGTTGCTTAAAAAAAAACTTGCAGCCTGGGTAGGTACCTGGGACTTTGATGTTTTGGCCATTTCAGAGACGTGGATAGAGCCGGGACAGGAATGGTTGTTGTAGGTTCCAAGGTTCAGATGTTTCGGTCAGACCTGAATAGGTGGTAAAAGAGGGGGAGGTATGGTATTGTTAGTCAAAGACTATATTACGGTGGCAGAAAGGACGTTTGATGTGGACCTGTTTATTGAGGTGGTATGGGTTGAGATTAGAAACAGGAGAGGAGAGGTCACCCTGTTGGGAATCTTTTATAGGCTTCCAAAATGTTCCAGAGATGAAGAGGAAAGGATTGCAAAGATGATTCTGGACAGAAGTGAAAGTAATAGGGTAATTGTTATGGGGGACTTTAACTTTACAAGTATCAATTGAAAAGGCTATAGCACATGAGAGGGGTCAGTTTTTGTATAATGTGTGCAGGAGGGTTTTATGACTCAGTATGTAGATAGGCCAACCAGAGGTGAGGCTACATTGGATTTGGTTCTGGGTAATGAACCAGACCAGGTGTTAGACTTGGAGGTAGGTGAGCACTTTGGTGATAGTAACCACAATTCGGTTATGTTTACCTTAGTGATGGAAAGGGATAGGCATATACCAAAGAGAAGTTATAGCTGGGGGAAAGATAATTAAGGCTATTAGGCGAGATTTAGGATACATAGGGTGGAGTAGGAAACTGCAGGGGCTAGGAACATCTGAAATGTGGAGCTTATTCAAGAAACAGCTGCTGCGAGTCCTTGATGATACGTACCTGTCAGGCAGAGAGGAAGTGGTAGAGTGCGGGAACCGTGGTGTGTTAAGAAAGTTGATGGTATGGCTAGAGTGAATGTTTGGAGGACGAGAGGGGGGATTTAATGGTGGAATATGAGGAAATGGCTGAGACTTTAAGTTTTTTATGTCGGTCTTTAAGGAGGAGGACATAAATACTTACCGAATATTAAAGATAGAGTTGGTAGGAGATGAGGTCCTTAATACAATTACTGTTACTAGAGAGGTAGTGCTTGGTAGACTAACGGGACTGAAGGTAGACAAGTCTCTGGGATCGGATGGAATGCATTCCAGAGTTCTGAAAGAAATGGCAGAAGTAATAGCAGATGCGTTAGTAGTTATTTTGTCAAAATTCGCTGGATCTGGGGAAGTGCTGGCAGATTGGAAAACAGCTACTGTTACATTGCTGTTTAAAAAAGCTAGCAGATAAAAGTCGGGTAACTATAGGCAGTTTAGTTTAACATCTGTAGTTGGGAAAATGCTAGAATCCATCATTTAAAGAAGAAATAGCAGGACACCTAGAAAAGAATGGTTCTAACAAGCAGACGCAGCACGGATTCATGAAGGAGAAGTTGTGTTTGACAAATTTACTGGATTTTTATGAAGATGTGACGTAGACAGGGGAACTGATGGATGTGGTGGTTTTAGATTTCCAGAAGGTGTTTGATAAGGTGCCACACACAAGGTTACTGCAAATGGTTAGGGTACACGGGGTTGGGGGATAAAGCGTTGGCGTGATTGAGGATTGGCTATTTAACAGGAAGCAAAGTTGGAATAAATGGGTGCTTTTCTGGTTGGCACTTGGTGACTAGTGGAGTGCTGCTACATTTACATAGACGAACTGGAGGAGGGGGCTGAGTGTAGGGTAACAAAATTTGCTGATGGCAGGAAGTTGAGTGGGAAAGCAAATTGCATGGTGGGTGCATAAAGTCTGCAGAGAGATCTGGATAGGCTGAGTGAGTGGGCGAGGACCTGGCAGATGGTGTATAACGTTAGCAAATGAGAGTTTATCCATTTTCGAAGAAGTAATAGTAGGATGGAATATTATTTAAAGGGTGAAATGTTGCAGCATGCTACTGTGCAGAGGGACCTGGGGGTTCTGTGCACAAATCGCAAAAAAACAGTCTGCAGGTGTAGCAGGTGATCAAGAAGGCGAATGGAATATTGGCCTTTCTTGCGAAGGGGATAGAATATAAAAACAGGGAAGTCTTGCTGCAACTATTCAGAGCACTGATGAGGCAGCAGCTGGAGTACTGTGTGCAGTTTTGGTCTCCTTATTTGCGAAAGGATATGTTGGCCTTGGAGGGAATGCAGAGAAGGTTCATCAGGCTGATACCAGAGGTGAGGGAGCTAGCTTGAGGAGAGATTAAATAGACTGGGCCTGTAGTTGTTGGAGTTTAGAAGGCTGAGGGGGGATCTTATGGAGACTTACAAGACAATGAAGGGGCTGGATAGGATAGAGGTAGAGAGATTCTTTCCACTTAGAAAGGAAAACAGAACTAGAGGGCACAGCTTCAGAATAAGGGGTGGGGGGGGGCAGTTTAGAACAAAGTTGAGGAGGAACTTCTTCTCTGAGGGTGGTGAATCTTTGGAATCCTGAGCCCATTGAAGTGGTGGAGGCTACCTCGTTGAATATGTTTAAGTCACAGGTAGATGGATTTCTGATAGAAAGGGAATTAAGGGATATGGGGAGCAGGTGGGAAAGTGGAACTGATCCACTTCAGATCAGCCATGATCTTATTGAATGGCGGGGCGTGCTCGAAGGGCTAGATGGCCTACTCCTCCTATTCTTGTGTCCGTCCCTTGGAATTTTTCCTGTTGGAGTAGTATCGGCACAGTATTACACTGCTACCTCACAGCGCCAGAGATTCGAGTTTGATGCTCCACCCTCCCTGTTACTATTTGGGGGCCTGCACATGTCTTCCTCAAGTGAATTCTTACATTTATAATTTCCCATCTCTACCCAAACCATGTTTACATCCTGGTTCCCTGAACTTAGATCGTCCTGCTCTAATGTGCTAATACTATCAATAACTAATAGACACACCCCTCCACCTTTTCCTCACTTCCTAAATGACCGGTATCCTTTAATATTCAGACTCCAATATCTGTCATCCTGCATCTATGCCTCTGTAATGATTGTCAAATTGTTCTTTATTTCTATCTGCCTCTGTTCATTTGTTTTGTTTCAAGTGCTTTATCTGAATCACAGAGACTTTTTTTTTAACAACCTCATCTGTTGATTTACTCTTAATTTGCTCTCTTCCTTCTTGTCATTGTTTTTCATTTTCTGTAATAATATCTTTCACTTTCGTCTTGTTTCTACTCTTTGATTTACTACATCATCCCAAATTTGATCTCTTGCCCCCATTAATTAATTTAAAATACCGGTCACAGCATGGTTCAGGGGTTTACTGCCCCAGTAGTATAGTGACCATTTGTCCCAGTACTAGTGCTGGTGCCCCATGAACCAGACACACTCCAACAACAGTCTTTGAGCCATATGTTCATCTCCCTTGCATGATTTGTCCTCTGCCAATTTGCACATGGCTTGAATAGCAATTGGGAGATTATAACCTTTTGACATAGTAAATTTGGTGCCAAGCTCTTCGAAGAGAACTTCCTCCTTTTATCTTGTTTGTGTTGTTGTTATCTACAGGGACCACAATGATTGGGTCCTCCCTCCCACTGCAAGTTGCTCTCTAGGTTTGGGCCTGTGACTAGTGGTGTGCCATAGGGATCGGTGTTGGGTCCATTGTCATCTATATCAATGACCTGGATGATAATGTGGTAAATTGGATCAGCAAATTTGCTGATACAAAGATTGGAGGTGTAGTGGACAGTGAGGAAGGTTTTCAAAGCTTGCAGAGGGATTTAGACCATCTAGAAAAATGGGCTGAAAAATGGCAAATGGAATTTAATGCAGACAAATGTGAGGTATTGCACTTTAGAAGGACAAACCAAAGTAGAACATAGAGGGTAAATGATAGGACTCTGAAGAGTGCACTTGAACAGAGGGATCTGGGAATATACGTGCAGAATTCCCTAAAAGTGACGTCACAGGTGGAGAGGGTCATAAAGATTGCTTTTGGTACATTTGTCTTTATAAATCGGAGTATCGAGTATAAAAGTTGGAGTGTTATAGTAAGGTTATATAAGGTATTGGTGAGGCCGAATTTAGAATATTGTGTACAGTTTTGGTCACCTGGTTACAGGAAGGATGTAAATAAGGGTTGAAAGAGTGCAGAGAAAGTTCATGAGAATGTTGCTGGGACTTGAGAAGTTGAGTACAGAGAGCTTAAATGGGATAGGACTTTATTCCGTGCAGTGTAGAAGAATGAGGGGAGATTTGCCGGAGGTGTATAAGATTTTGATGGGCATAGAGAGAGTGAATGCAAGCAGGCTTTTTCCACTGAGGCTAGGGGAGGAAAAAAAAGGGCAGGGGTTAAGGGTGAAAGGAGAGAAGTTTAAAGGGAACATTAGGGGGAAGCTCTTCATGCAGAGAGTTGCGGGAGTGTGGAATGAGCTGCTGGATAAAGTGGTAAATGTAGGGTCACTTTTAACATTTAAGAAAAACTTGGACAGATACATGGATGTGTGGAGGGATGTGGTCCAAGTGCAAATTAGTGGGACTAGGCAAAAAATGGTTCAACACAGACAAGAAGGGCCAAAAAGCCTGTTTCTGACTATACAGTTCCATACTACCACTAAATTGCTTGTTACACCGCCTGCTTATATGGTTTCATATACCATGTGCCATTTTCAGTTAACTCATCCATCCAGCAGCACCTCCTTGCTATCCAGAAAGAAAACTTCAAACATGTTGGGCAATTGCACAGATCAAGAATCCAGGGTCCCCTTGCATGCCTCACTTGCAGTTATACATCCTCTTGACAAATTAACCAATCCTATCCTAAAGAGTAGGCCCACCTCCTGAAATAAAATATTCAGATAAGCTTTTTCCTCCCTGATCTGAAGAGATCTACAGGCATTTAGAGACACAAGGACTGAAGTACAAATAGGCTAGGTTTGTGCTCTTTGGAGTTTAGAAGGCTGAGAGGGGATCTTATAGAGATATATGAGATAATGAAGGGGATAGATAGATTTGAGGTTGAGACAGTCTTCCCACTTAGCGAAGATAACAGGATTAGAGGGCACAGCCTCAAGATTGGCGCCGGGGGTGGGGGGTTCAAATCAGAGTTGAGGAGGAATTTCTTCATGCAAAAGATGGTGAATCTTTAGAATTCTCTGCCTGATGAAGTGGTGGAGGCTTTCTCACTGAATATGTTCAAGTCAAGAGTGGATAGATTTTTGATTGACAAGGAAATTAAGGGTTACGGGGAGAAAGCAGGAAAGTGGTACTGAACCACTACAGATCAGCCATGGGGGGCTGGATAGCCTACTCCTGCTCCTATTTTTTATATTCTTGTGTTATTAGGGACAGTCAGCATGGCTTTGAGAGTGGAAAATCTTGAGTCTCAAATTTGGTTCAATTTTTTTGAAGGGGTAACCAAGAAGATAGATGAGGGCAGCACAGTCGATTTTGTCTACTTTAGCAAGGCCTTTTACAGTGTACCATATGGTAGGTTGTTGCATAAGGTTAAATCTCAGAGTCCAGGGTGAGGTATCTAGATGGATACAAAATTGACTTCTTGACAGAAGCCAGAGATTGGCTGTAGAGAGTTTTTTTTTCAAACTAGGGGACTGTAATCAATGGTGTACATCAGAGAATGGTGTTGGGTCCACTTTTGTCATTTATATTAATAATTTGGATGAGAATTTGGGAGGCATGGTTAGTAAGTTTGCAGATGACACCAAGATTGGTGGCATGGTAGACAGTGAAGAAAGTTATCTCAGATTGCATTGGGATCTTGATCAGTTGGGCCAGCTGCCTGACAAATGGCAGATGGAGTTTGATTTAGATAAATGTGAGGTAATCTATTTTGGTAGATTACCTCGCCCTGGTTCAGTTAATGGTAGAGCGTTGCGGAGAGCTGCAGAACAAAGCAGTCTAGGGTTACAGGTTCATAACTTCTTGAAAGTGCAGACACAGGTGGACGGATTGGTGAAGAAGGCATTTGGCATCCTTGATTTCATTGGTCAGAACATTGAATATGGGAATTGGGACGTCTTGTTGAAATTGTACAAGACGTTGGTACGGCCACACTTGGAATAATGTATGCAATACTGGTCACCCTATCATAAAAAGGATATTATTAAACTAGAAAGCGTGCAGAAAAGATTTACTAGGATGTTACTGGGACTTGATTGGGTTATGAAGAGAGGCTGAATGGACTGGGATTTTTTTCTCTGGAGCACAGGAGACTGAGGTGTGACCTTATAGACGTCTATAAAATAATGAGAAGCACAGACAAGGTAAATAATCAATATCTTTTCCCAAAGGTAGGGGAATATAAAACTAGAGGACATAGATTTCAGGTGAGATAGGAGAGAGACAAAAGTCTCCAGAAGAGCATTTTTTTCCACAATGTGGTGAGTGAGTGGAACAAGCTGCCAGAGGTAATAATAGAGGCAAATACAATTTTATCTCTTAAAAATCATTTAGATAGTTACATGGGTATGATGGTTTTAGAGAGATGTGGGCCAAATGCAGGCTTTGTGGTTAAAACAAAAGGCAGCATGGACAAGTTGGGCTGAAGGCCATTTCCGTGCTGTAAACCTCTGACTCTATGACAATATGTGCTAAAGAGTTGGCAGTTTGGCATCCAGCTCAATAATTGGAGCAGAAATTGCTACAGCAATAAAAACATTGGCGCATTGCGGTGTGCCCGTGCTGAGGCACTGCCAACAGAATCACTGTTGCCATAATTCGCGTAGTGATCAGCACTGCCTCCTCACAGTACCAGGGACACAGGTTCGATTCCAGTCTTAGGCCACTGTCTGTGTTGGAATCTACATGTTCTCCCCGTATCTCCATGGATTTCCTCCGGTAGCTCCGGTTTCCTCCCACAGTTTGAAGATGTGCGGGTTAGGTTGATTGGTTATGCTAAATTGCCCCTCAGTGTCTGGAGGATTAGCAAGATAAACGTGGGGTTACAGGGATAGGAGCTAAATGGGATTGCTGTTTGTTGCAGGCCTGATGAGCTGAATGGTGGCCTCCTGCACTGTAGGGATTCTATGATATTCATTTTGAACATTAGATATTGTGGGATGAAATTATATGTTGGTTAGTGCCCAAGACCAGCAATAATGTGATTTTAATTGTTGATCTCTGAATTTGTTTATCTGCTGTGATAATTTATCATTAGTAATATTACATGCATTGAGCATATGAACATGCATTTCTTCTGTGAGCAGGTTATCTTGTCAGAAGAGCCTGAAGGGAGACTCCGGCTGGATACAGTGCTATCAAAGGCAGAAATTCTCTTGCAGAACAGCAGTGATGATGAGACACACAAGATTCTGAAATCACTGAAACAGATCAAAACCAAATGGGAGGATACACAGATCAATATGGTCCATTGTCACAGGTAGTAGCTCTTCCAATCTGAAAGAGATATTATGACAGTTTGCTGCTCAGTTTCAGAATCCTGAATTTATTGGCAAGGTCTCTCTTCTCTCGCATCATAACTCTTCGTAACATTATCATTGATAAACTCAAGTTGTATGTCATCAAACAATTCAGCTTCTGTTTACGTGAGTGGCGAGAACGTTCCTGATTGGAATTAATCATGATTTAATTGATCTTTTTACAGTCGGCTCGAGTGGGTTTTGCTGCATTGGTCTGAGTATTTGAAAGCAAGGGAAGACTATTTTATTTGGCTGATAAATACAAAGCAGAAGTTGGAGGCTGATCTTGAATCCCAGCTGGGTCTGAAGGAGAAGAAATTACAGCTAAGCCACCACACAATCCTACTCAGTAACATCTTGAACCAGGCTACCCTGCTGGAGCGACTGATCCAGGAATCTGCCTCTTTGTTCGCAAAGACTGAAGATGAGAGCTTCAATGAGGCAGCACAACAAAAATTAAAAGCTGATCATGAAGCACTTGAAATAAAAGCAAAGGTAAAGTGTGCTCCTCTAATGTAAGGTTGTCTGTGTGCCTTTCAGCTCAGTTTGGCCAAATAGCCTGTTCTGTGATATAAATTTCAGTTTAATTCTTTGTACATGTAAATGTGAAAAATCAACATAGGAAATATGCCAAACTTCTATTATCCCTGGTTAGGCTCAACCCAGAATATTGTGTTTAAACCTGGACCCCACACTTTCAGAATGATGTCAATGTCTTGGAGATAGTGCAGAAGGTATTTACTAGAACGGTTACAGAAATTTTGTTATTTAGATAGATTAGTGTTCTTAGCACAAAGAAGGTAATTGTGAAGATTTTATGAGAGTGCTCAAAATCATGAGGTTTTAATTGAATAAATAAAGTGGGACTTCATAGTGGCAGAAGATCAGTAACCACAGGACACCAATAAAAGGAAATTGGGAAAAATCTAGAGGCATCATTGGATGTTTTTGTTCGGTGTTGTGATAATCTGAAATATATTGGTTCTGAACTATGCAGAATCAAATTCAACAGTAACTTTCTAAAAGGAATTAGTTCAAACAATTGTCAGCTAAGGCTCACTTGACCAAATGGCCTCCATAATTCGATAATCATAGTCAGAGAGGTTTACAGCATGGAAACAGGCCCTTCATCCCAACTTGTCCATGCTGTCCTTTTTTAAAAAACCCTAAGCTAATCCCAGTTGCCTGCATTTGGCCCATGTCCCTCTATACCCATCGTACCTTTATAACTACCTAAATGCTTTCAAAAGATAAAATTGTACCTGCCTCTCTCACTACTTCTGACAGCTTGTTCTAGACACGCTCCACCGTCTGTGTGAAAAATTTGCCCCTCTGGACCCTTTTGTATCTCTTCCTCTCACGTTAAACCTATGCCCTCTAGTTTTAGACTGCCCTATTTTTGGGAAAAGATGTTGACTATCCAGCTGATCTAATCCCCTCATTATTATATAGACCCCTATCTTGTCACCCCTCAGCCTCCTATGTTCTAGAGAAAAAATTCCCAGTCTATCTAGTCTCTCCCTATAACTCAAATTATCAAGTCCCAGTAGCATCCTACTAAATCTTTTCTGCACTATTTTTAGTTTAATAATATTCTTTCTATAATAGTGTGACCAGAACTATACACAGTATGTAGCTCCAATGAAATTACAAGAAAATTCTCCAAGTAAATATTCATATGCACCTTTGCATCAATCGTTGAAAATGGAGAATTAAAATAACAAACAATTGGAGTCTTGATCATGCTTGTAGATAGAATGCAGGTGTTCTGCAAAGAAGTCCTACATTTGTTTGTTCTTCCTACTGTAGAGCAAAGCATGTTGAACAGTGAATACATTTCAGTAAATTGAAATACATATGCAAAGAATATTAGAGCACAGCCCTTCAGCTCTCCAAGCCTGCACCGACCATTGTGCCTGATTGAACGAAAGCCAGTTTGGTAAACCTTTCCGCATTCACTCCAGAGCAAGACATCCTTTCTCATAACGAGGTCAAAACAGCACACAATATTCAAAGTGTGGCTTCACAAAGGCCCTGCAAAATTGCAGTGAGTTATCCCTGTTCCTGTACTTCAATCATCTTACTGTGAAAGTCAATATATCTCCTTTACCAACATTTGCATGCTTACTATAAGCGACTGGTGTTCCAGGACATCCAGGTCTCGTTGCCCATTTTGCTGTCTCAAGTTATAGCCATTTAGATAATCTGCTTTCATATTTATGCTACTGAAGTGGATAACACATTTATCCATATTATACTGCACCTGCCATGCATCTGACCATCACTTAACTTGTCCAAATCACACTAAAGGATCTCCACATCCTCCTTACCTCCTACTTAGCTTTGTGTCATTTGCATGTTTGAAGATGCTACATTTAGTTTCCTAGTCTTAATCATTAATATATATTGTATATACGTGGGATCCTACACTGATCCCTGCAGTATCCCAGTATATACATTACAGGTATAGTGCTAGAAGACTGGAGGATAGCGAATGTGGTCCCATTGTTCAAGAAGGGGAATAGAGACTTGCCTGGGAATTATAGACTGGTGAGTCTTACTTCTATTGTGGGCAAAGTATTGGAAAGAATTATTAGGGATAGGATTTATAGTTATTTAGAGAGAAACGAATTGATTGGGGATAGTCAGCATGGTTTTGTGAAGGGTAGGTTGTGCCTTACTAACCTTATTGAGTTTTTTTGAAAAAGTGACCAAAGAGGTAGATGGGGGTAAGGCAGTTGATGTGGTATATATGGACTTTAGTAAGGCGTTCGATAAGGTGCCCCATGGAAGGCTTCTGCAGACAATGCAGATGTATGGGATTGAGGGTGATTTAGCTAATTGGATTAGGAATTGGCTAGCTGATAGAAGACAGAAGGTGGTGGTTGATGGAAATTATTCATCATAGAACATAGAGCTCAGTTACAAGTGGTGTACCTCAGGGATCTGTTTTGGGGCCCCTGCTGTTTGTAATTTTTATAAATAATCTGGATGAGGGTATTGAAGGATGGATTAGTAAATTTGCTGATGACACCAAAGTCGGAGGAGTGGTAGATAGTGAAGAGGGGTGTTATAGTTTGCAGAGAGACTTGGACAAGTTGCAGAGCTGGGCCAAGAGGTGGCAAATGGAGTTTAATGCGGAGAAGTGTGAGGTAATTCACTTTGGCAGGAATAACAAATGTGTAGAGTATAGGCCTAATGGAAGGACTCTTAATAGTGTTGAAGAACAGAGAGATCTTGGTGTATATGTGCATAGATCCCTGAAAGTTGGCAATCAAGTCGATAAGGTTGTTAAGAAGGCATATGGAGTCTTAGCTTTTATTGGTAGGGGGATTGAATTTCGGAGCCGCATCGTCATGTTGCAATTGTACAAAACTCTAGTGCTGCCGCACTTGGAGTATTGTGTACAGTTCTGGTCCCCACAGTTCTGGTCTTTATAAGAAAGATGTGGAGGCATTGGAGAGGGTACAGAGGAGGTTTACCAGGATGTTGCCTGGTACAGAGGGCAGGTCTTATGAAGAGAGGCTGAGAGATTTGAGGTTGTTTTCATTGTTTGAGATTTGACAAGGTCCCACATGCAAGACTTCTTGAGAAGGTGAGAGGCCATGGGATCCAAGGGGCTTTGGCCTTGTGGATCCAGAACTGGCTTGCCTGCAGAAGGCAGAGGGTGGTTGTGGATGGCTCTTTTTCTGCATGGAGGTCGGTCACCAGTGGAGTGCCCCAGGGATCGGTTCTAGGACCCTTGCTGTTTGTCATTTTCATAAATGACCTGGATGACGAAGTGGAGGGATGGGTGAGTAAGTTCACCGATGACACGAAGGTTGGAGGTGTTGTGGATGGTCTGGAGGGATGTCAGAAGTTGCAGCATGACATCGACAGGATGCAAGACTGGGCGGAGAAGTGGCAGATGGACTTCAACGCGGATAAATGTGTTGTGGTCAATTTTGGCAGATCCAACGGGATGAATGAGTACACTATCAAAGGTAGGAGTCTTAGCTGTGTGGAAGAGCAGAGGGATCTTGGGGTCCGGGTCCATAAGACTCTCAAATCGGCCTCCCAGGTGGAGGATGTGGTTAAGAAAGCTTACGGTGTACTGGCCTTCATTCATCGAGGGATTGAGTTCAGAGTCAGGAGGTAATGCTGCAGCTTTATAGGACCCTTGTCAGACCACACTTGGAGTACTGTGCGCAGTTCTGGTCGCCTCACTATAGGAAGGACGTGGAAGATATTGAAAGGGTGCAGAGGAGATTTACAAGGATGTTGCCTGGATTGGGAGGCATGCCTTATGAAGACAGGTTGAGGGAGCTGGGACTGTTCTCCCTGGAGAGACAAAGGTTGAGAGGCGACCTGATAGAGGTTTACAAGATGTGGAGAGGAATAGATAGGGTGGACTCTCAGAGACTATTTCCCAGGGCTGAAATGGTCGTGACGAGAGGGCACAGATTTAAGGTGCAGGGAAGCAAGCACAGAGGGGATGCTAGGGGAAAGTTTTTCACTCAGAGGGTGGTGAGTGAATGGAATCGGCTGCCGTCGGTGGTGGTCGAGGCGAACTCGCTGGGTCTTTTAAAAGACTTCTGGATGAGTATATGGGATCCAATGGGATTGGGGGTTATAGATAGGTCTATGGCTGGGTAGGTTTTTGATGTGTTTGGCACAACTTGTGGGCCGAAGGGCCTGTTTGTGCTGTAGTGTTCTATGTTTTCGATAGAAAGAAGGCGGTTAAGAGGAGACCTTATTGAAACATATAAGATGATTAGAGGTTTAGATAGAGTGGACAGTGATAGCCTTTTTCCTAGGATGGAGAAAGCTAGCATGAGGGGACATAGCTTTAAATTAAGGGGTGGTAGTTATAGGACGGATGTCAGAGATAGGTTCTTTACCCAGAGGGTGGTAAGGGTATGGAATGCCCTGCCTGCTGCAGTTGTAGATGCGCCAAGTTTGGTGGCGTTTAAGAGGTCAGTAGATAAGTTTATGGATGAAAAGGGAATGGTTTAGGTTAGAGGGTCATTGCTTTTTCTTAATTGTTCGGCGCGACATCGAGGGCCGAAGGGCCTGTTCTGCGCTGTAATGTTCTATGTTCTATATGTAGAACATTACAGCGTAGTACAGGCCCTTCAGCCCTCTTGCACTGACCAGTGTAACCAATTTTATGACCCTCTATCCTAAACTATTCCAATGCTATCCATATGCCTATTTGAATGCCCTTAAACTTGACGAGTCCACAACTGCTGCAGGCAAGGCATTCCACGCCTTTACTACCCTCTGAGTAAAGAACCCACCTCTAGCATCCGTCCTATAACAACCACCCCTTAATTTAAAGTTATGTCCCCTTGTGTTATCCATCTCCATCCGAGGAGAAAGGCTCACTATCCACCCTATCTAACCCTCTGATCATCTTATATGTCTCAATTAAGTCATCTCTTAGCCTTCTCTCTAATGAAAATAACTTCAAGTCCCTTAGCCTTTCCTCATAAGACCTATCCATCATACCAGGCAACATCCTGATAAATCTCCTCTGCACCCTTTCCAATGCCTCCACATCTTTCTTATAATGTGGCGACCAAAACTGTACACAATACTCCAAGTGCGGCCACACCAGAGTTTTGTACAGTTGCAACATGACGTCTCGGCTCCAAAATTCAATCCCTCTAGCAATAAATGCTAACACACTATACGCCTCCTTAACAACCTTATCAACTTTCAGAGATCTATGCACCAGTACACCGAGATCTCTCTGCTCACCTACACTACTAAGAGTCCTACCATTAGCCCTATATTCTGCACACAAATTACTCTTACCAAAGTGAATCACCTCACACTTCCACATTAAACTTCTGCCATTTGGAAAAAGCTTTGCTTATCCTTACTCTTTTTGTACCTTTGTGCCAACCTGTTTTCTGTCTACCTCAAAAGACTACTTCTAATCCCATGCACTTTAATTTTACATGCTAATTTTTTTATTTATTTGTGTGACATGGACATCACTGCTGGCCAGCATTTATTGCCCATCTCTAGTTGCCCCTGGATGGCAGTTGGAAATCAACCACTTTGCCTTGGCTCTGGAGCCACATGTAGGCAGACTGGGTAAGGATGGCAGATTTCCTTCCCTAAAGGGCATTAGTCAACCAGATGGGTTTCTCCGACGATCGACAATGGTTACATGGTCATCAGTAGATTCTTAATTCCAGATTTATTTTATTCAGATTCTACCACCTGCCATGGCGGGATTTGAACCTGGGTCGCCAGAACATTAACTGAGTTTCTTGATTAATAGTCTAGTGATAATACCACTAGGCCATTGCCTCCTTTTACGTGTGACTTTGTTGAAAGCCTTCTGAAAGTCCAAATAAACAACATCCCCCTCATCAACTCTACTAGTTACATCGTAGAATACTGCCCTACTGGTGGGCAAGAATTATATATTGAGGGAAAAGGAAGACACATTAGAAATGTCCGCACCAATAGGCGGTGACAGAAGGCTGATGCTGGCCTCAAAAGACAGAGTGAGGTTGGGGATTCGGTGGGCATAATCTGGTCTCAGCAGAGGATGGGAAACATGATGGTGAGGAAGGTTGTTTGTAACACTGGAAAGACTGTGGCGGAGAAGAGTCTGGCTCTGATTGAGGGTGGCAGGAGCATTTGTTGACCCTGGGAAAGTTGCTGACTATGGCCCTAGAGATAAACAACTGGAAAATGAATAAATTGAAAGCGAATGAACTGCTTTTGATTTCAAATCTAATTTTCCTCTTTCAGAAAAGGGTGATGATTTTGGAAGCAGTTGTCCAAGAACATCAGGAATACACAGACAATCTGGAGAAATTCCAAAACTGGCTGCATTCCACGAAGGAAAAATATAACAATGCCGGGAAAGCCAGCAAGGATTACATGGAGGGATCGCTTAGCGAATTGAAGGTAAATACAGATCTGGAGGCAGATTTTGGTAAGGTGTATAAGTAACAGGGTTGTTGTGTTGGGAGATTTTAATTTCCCCTATATTGACAGGGAATCACTTAATGTTAGGAGTATGGGTGGGGCAGAGTTTCCAGGAGGGCTTCTTGAAACAGTATGTAGGAAGTCCAACTAGGGACAGCATACTTGATCTGATATTGGGAAATGAGCCCGGCCAGGTGGTCAGTGTTTCAGTAGGGGAGCAGTTCGGGTGCAATAACACAATTCAGTAAGCTTTAAGGTACTGATGGATAAAGATAAGTGTAGTCTCAAGTTAAGGTGCTAAATTGGGGGAAGGCTAGTTACAACCATATTCGGCAGGAACTGAAGAATTTAGATTGTGGGGTGGCTTGTTTGAGGGCAAATCAACATCTGGCATGTGGGAGGCTTTCAAGTGTAAGTTGATAGGAATTCAGGACTGACACATTCCTGTAAGAATGGAGGATAGGTGTGGCAAGTTTTGGGAACCTTGGTTAACAAGAGATATTGTGAGCCTAGTCAAAGAGAAAAATGAAGCATTTGTCAAAGCTAGGAAGCTGGGAACACACAAAGCAAGTGTATACAAGGAAAGTAGGGAAAAAAAAACTTAAGCAAAGAGTAAGAAGAGCTAAAAGGGGTCATGAAAAAGCATTGGCCAATAGGATTAAGGAAAATCCCAAGGCTTTTTATACAAATATAAAGAGCAAGAGCGTAAGCACAGAGAAAATTGGCGCACTCGAGGACAAGGGAGGAAATCTATGTGTGGAGTCAGAGGAAATGGATGAGGTATTAAATGAGTACTTTGCATCAATATTCACCAAAGAGAAGGACTTGGTGGAGGATGAGTCTGGGAAAGGATGTGTAGATAGTTTGAGTCACGTTGAGATCAAAAAGGAGGAAATATTGGGGTTCTTGAGAAACATTAAGGTAGACAAGTCCACAGGCCTTGTTGGGATATGCCCCTCGTACTGAGAGAGGCAAGGGAGGAAATTGCTGGGACCTTGAGAAGAATCTTTGTATCCTCACTGGCAACTGCGGAGGTCTGAGAGGATTGGAGAATAGCCACTGTTGCTCCTTTGTTTAAGAATAGTAGCAAGATTAATCCAGATAATTACAGGCTGGCAAATCTTTCATCAGTGGTAGGGAAATTATTGGAGAGGATTCATTGAGACAGGATTCATTTCCATTTGGAAATAAGTGGATGTGTTAGTAAGAGGCAACATGGTTTTGTGAAGGGGAGGTCATGTCTCATGAACTTGATCGAGTTTTTCGTGGAAGTGATGAAGATGATTGAGGGTAGGGCAGTGGATGTTGTCTACATGCACTTCAGTAAGGCGTTTGACAAGATCCCTTGTGGCAGACTGGTGCAGAAGGTGATGTTTCATGGGATCAGAGTTGAGCTGGCAAGGTGGATACAAAACTGACTTGGTCAAAGAAGACAGAGGGTAGAATGGAAGGGCGTGTTTCTGAATGGAGGGCTGTGATAAGTGGTGTTCCTCAGGGATCAGTACTGGGACTTTTGCTGTATGTAATGTACGTAAATGATTTGGAGGAAAATGTAACTGGATTGATTAGTAAGTTTGCAGATGACACAAAGGTTGGTGGATTTGCGGATAGTGATGAGGACCATCACAACATACAGCAGGATATAGATCAATTGGAGATTGGGCAGAGAGATGGTAGATGAAGTTTAATCCGGACAAATGTGAAGTAATGCATTTGGAAGACTAATACAGATAGGAAACAGTAATGGCAGAACCCTTAGGAGTATTGATAGGCAAAGGGATCTGGGTGTACAATGCACAGGTCACTGAAAGTGGCAATGCAGGTGGAGAAGATAGTCAAGAAGGCATACGGCATGCTTGCCCTTATCAGCCAGGGCATTGAGTTTAAAAATTGGCGAGTCATGTTGCAGCTTTATAAAACTTTATGCTGCACTTGGAATATAGTGTTCAGTTCTGGCTGCCACACTACCAGAAGGATGTGGAAGCTTTGGACAGGATACAGGAAAGATTTACCAGGATGTTTTCTGGTATGAAGGGCTTTAGTTATGAGGAGAGATTGGAGAAACTTGGTTTGTTAGAGTGACGGAGATTGAGGGGAAACCTGATAGAAGTCTCAAGATTGAGAGGTATGGACAGAGTGGATAGTCAGAAGCTTTTTCCCAGGGTGTGGAAGAGTCAAATACCAGTGGGCGTAAGTTTAAGATGCGAGGGGCAAGGTTTAAAGGACATGTACAGGGCAGATTTTTTACACAGAGAATAGTGGGTGCTTGGAACTTGTTGCCAGGGGAGTAGTGGAAGCAGATATGGTAGTGACTTTTAAAGAATGTCTTGATAAGTGCATGAATAGGATGGAAGTAGAACGATATGGTCCCCAAAAGGATAGGGAGTTTTAGTTCAGGCGGGTAGTATGGTCGGTGCAGGTTTGGAGGGCCAAAGGGCCTGTTCCTGTAATTTTCTTTGTAAATAATCCTTTCAAAACAATAATCATTGTCTCTTTCAAACACAATGCTATCAAAATTCAATTCTCAACAGATCCTAACTCCAGCCTAATCAATTATCCTTTTGTTAAATTGCTGGGCATCTTAAATCCCCCTGCCTATCGAACCTTTATTTTCCTGTGGTCAGTACAGGATTGTACTTGTTAGTTGTAAATGCTGCTGATACTTTTCACCTGAAGGCGCACATGAAGAAGGATTAATTTTGGGTTAATACCTCAAGCACCTTCTTCCTGTAGGACGGTTATTGTCAAGAGTACGCTCCATCACTGCTTGCTGACAGGAAGAATTATTTCATGACTTTAGTGAGAGTTGAACTTGTGAATTTGTTTGTTTGTACAGTTCTATAATCACAAGTTAGTGCACTTGGAAAAATCTTCATCTAGCAGGCTGAACCTGTATCTAATTCTCTGATGTGCCTTCCCTGAGACTATTCAACAGGCATTGTATCAAGTGAGCTTTATTCTGCATATAACTCCGTGTTGTATATGCTTGGAGACTGTTTGATGGGGACTGTGTAGAGGGAACTTTACTGTGTATCTAATCCATGCTGTACTTGTCTTAGAAGTGTTTGATGGGACAGTATAGAGGGAGCATTACTCTGTGTCTAACCCCATGCTGTGCGTGTCCTGGGAGTGTTTGATAGGGATGGTGCAGAGCGAACTTTATTCTGTATCTAGTCCCATGCTGCAGCAGTCAAATTTTGATGGGGACATTGTAATGAGAGCTTTACTCTGTATATAACCCCGTGCTGTGCTTGTCCTGGAAATGTTGGATCTGTGCAGAGGGAGCTTTCCTCTGTACCTAATCCCAGGCTGTACCTGTCCTGGGAGTGTTTGATGGGGGACAGTGTAGAGGGAGCTTTACTCTGTATCTAACCCCGTGCTGTACCTGTCCTGGGAGTGTTTGATGGGGGACAGTGTAGACGGAGTTTTACTCTGTAATAGAATGTTGGATTTCATTTCAAAGGGAATGGAGCATAAAGATAGGGAAGTTTTAGAACATAGAACACTACAGCACAAACAGGCCTTTCGGCCCACAAGTTGCACCGATCATATCCATACCTACCAGGCCATAAAATTATCTATAACACTCAATCCCGTTAAATCCTACGTATTCAACTAGAAGTCTTTTAAAAGGCCCCAGTGAGTTCACCTCAACCACCACCGATGGCAGCCAATTCCACTCACTCACCACCCTCTGAGTGAAAAACTTACCCCTGACATCTCCTCTGAACCTGCTCCCCAGCACCTTAAACCTGTGTCCTCTCATAGCGACCATTCAGCCCTGGGAAATACATTCTGAGAACCCACCCTATTTATACCCCTCAACAGTTTAAGCCTCTATCAGGTCGCCTCTCAACCTTCGTCTCTCCAGAGAGAAAAGACCTAGCTGCTTCAGCTTATCTTCATAAGGCATGCCTTCTAATCCAGGCAACATCCTTGTAAATCTCCTCTGTACCCTCTCAATAACTTCCACATCTTTCTTGCAATGAGGTGACCAGAACTGCACATACGACTCTGTGATGTCTGACAAGGTCTTTTAAAGATGCAGCATTGCCTACCGACTTCTAAAGTCAATCCCTCGCTTAATAAAGGCTAGTGCACCATACGCCTTCTTGACCATATCCTCCTCCTGCGAGGCTGATTTAAGAATTCTATAGACCCGACATTAGAAGACATTGTAACAAGAGCTTTACTCTACTCCTCTACACTGCTAAGAGTCCTACCTTTGATATTATACTACTTCATCCCATTGGACCTGTCAAAATGGACCACTACGCGTTTATCTGTGTTAAAGTCCATCTGCCATTTCTCTGCTCAGTCTTGCATCCTATTTATGTCACGCTGCAACTTCTGACATCCCTCCAGACTGTTTACAACACCACCTTTGTGTCAGTGGCAAACTTATTAATCCATCCCTCCACTTCCTCATCAGGTCATTTATGAAAATGACAAACAGCAAGCATCCTAGAACAGATCCCTGGGGCACTCCAATGGTGACCAACCTCTATGTAGGAAAAGATACATCCACAACCACTCTCTGCCTTCTGCAGGCAAACACAGTAAGAAGTCTGACAACACCAGGTTTAAGTCCAACCGATTTATTTGATAGTAAAAGTTGCTTAAAAAGAGTAGTAGGGATAACCCTGGAAATTATAGGCTGGTGAGTTTGACATCAGTGGTAGGGAAGGTGTTGGAGGGGATTCTTAGAATGTATAGGCACTTATGCTGTGGTCTGGTTAAGGATACGCAGCATGGCTTTGTTAAGGGGAGGTCGTGCCTTACAAATCTGGTAGAATATTTTGAGGAAGTGACAAAAATGGTGGACGAAGGGCGAACCGTTGATGTCGTCTATATGGATTTCAGTAAGGCGTTTGACACAGTCCCTCATGGGAGGTTAGTTGAGAAGGTCAAGGCTCATGGGATACAAGGACAGGTAGCTAGATGGATAAGTAACTGGCTTAGTAATAGGAGACAGAGAGTAATAGTGGAAGGGTGTTTTTCTAGCTGGAGGTCGGTCACTAGTGGTGTGCCGCAGGGCTCGAATGGGAGCTCTTCTATTTGTATTATGTATAAATGACTTGAAAGAGGGAGTAAGTGGAGTGATCAGCATGTTTGCAGACGATACAAAGATGGCTGGACTTGTGGATAGTGAGGAGTATTGTCAGGCGATGCAGCAGGACACAGGCTGGTAGCTTGTGCAGATAGATGGCAGATGGAATTCAATCCTGATAAATGCGAGGTAATGCATTCTGGGAGAAAGAATGTAGGGGGTAGGTATATGATAAAGGGTAGACCTATTAATAGTATAGAAACGCAGAGGGACCTAGGGGTGCAGGTGCACAAGTCTCTGAAGGTAAAGAAGGTTGTGAACAAAGCATATGGTATGCTAGCCTTTATAGGAAGGGGTATAGAACATAGAACATTACAGCGCAGAACAGGCCCTTCGGCCCTCGATGTTGCGCTGACCAATTAAGAAAAAGCAATGACCTCTAACCTAAAACATTCCATTTTCATCCATAAACTTATTTACTGACCTCTTAAACGCCATCAAACTTGGCACATCTACAAGTGCAGCAGGCAGGGCATTCCATACCCTTACCATCCTCTGGGTAAAGAACCTACCTCTGACATCCGACCTATAACTACCACCCCTTAATTTAAAGCTATGTCCCCTCGTGCTAGCTTTCTCCATCCTAGGAAAAAGGCTATCACTGTCCACCCTATCTAAACCTCAAATCATCTTATGTTTCAATAAGGTCTCCTCTTAGCTGCCGCCTTTGTAACGAAAACAACCTCAAATCTCTCAGCCTCTCCACATAAGACCTGCCCTCCGTACCAGGCAACATCCTGGTAAACCTCCTCTGCACTCTCTCCAATGCCTCCACATCTTTCATATAATGTGGAGACCAGAACTGTACACAATACTCCAAGTGCAGCCACACCAGAGTTTTGTACAATTGCAACATGATGTTGCGGCTCCGAAATTCAATCCCCCTACCAATAAAAGCCAAGACTCCGTATGCCTTCTTAACAACCTTATTGACTTGATTGCCAACTTTCAGGGATCTATGCACATATACACCAAGATCCCTCTATTCATCAACACTATTGCGAGTTCTACCATTAGCCCTATACTCTACACAGTATAGAGTACAAGAGCTGGCCTTTAATGTTGCAGTTGTATAAAACGTTGGTTAGACCTCATTTGGAATACTGTGTCCAGTTCTGGTCTCCTTACTACTGGAAGGACGTGGAGACTTGGAGAGAGTGCAGAAGAGGTTTACCAGAATGCTGCCTGGTATGGAAGGTCTGAGTTACGAGGAGAGGTTAGGCAAATTGGGGTTGTTTTCCTTAGAAAGATGTAGACTTAGAGGAGATCTAATAGAGGTGTACAAGATTATGAGGGGTATAGACAGAGTAAACAGGGTTAAGCTTTTTCCTAGGATGGACTGAAATAGCATGAGGGGTCACGGGCTTAGGATGAGGGGGGTAAGGTATAATTTGGATGCTAGAGGGAGTTTTTTTCATACAGCGGGTGGTGGGGGTATGGAATATGCTGCCAAGTAAAGTGGTGGAGGCAGGCACTCTGGAGTTATTTAAGAAATACTTAGATGGACACGTGAACAGAATGGGAATGGAGGGGTATAGAAAACTGATTTAAAATAGGGATCATGACCCTTGGGATTTCCTGGGAAGTGTGTAAAAAGATGATGATATTGATGTACTTGTTTTTATCCTACAGGTGCTTTGGTCCACCTTGTTGCCTAACAAGGGGCATACACGCGATGGGTCTTGAGAGGGCTGCTCTTAGATTTTTTTGAGTATCTTAGTGCTTCATGTCGTTAGTGTACGCTTGACCTGGACCATTTGATGGGCAACACGACAGCTCAGTGACTATCGCTGTGCTGTGCAGATGCATGGATTTGGGCCTGTGTCTGTGGGAGTTTGCACATTCTCCCTGTGCTTGCATGGGTTTTCTCCGGGTGCTCCGGTTTCCTCCCACACCTCAAAGATATGCTGTTAGGCTAATTGGGAAAACAAATTCTCCCTAAATTATCTCAAATTTGGTTTTTAATCCATAGATCTACAAACATAGACAGGGATCGTGGGTAGAGGTGGGAACATCGGGGTGGCAGCGCGAGCTCATTGGGCCGAAGGGCCTGTTTCCTGTGCTGTTTTGTTCTTTGTTTTAAACTCACAAGCTTTTGAAGTGTTTCAACCTCTTCGTCAGGTGAATGAGGTGTTCTGGTCTCAAATAACACATGTAACAGCACAGACAGTTTATGGATTACTGATTAGAATGCGAATCTTTACACCTAACCTGCTATTCGAATCTTAAAGTGGCTAACAATGTGAGTGGAAGGAGCACTGGGCGCAGGTTAAAGAGATGTGTATTGTCTCTAGAAGTACAGTAAGTGAGGTTTTTTAAACCCAGGCAAGTCATGGGGATTACGGATAGTGTGACATGAACATAAGATCCCTGTTGAGACCGTCCTCACGTGTGCAGAACTTGGCTAACAGTCCCTGCTCAGTGACTCTGTGCTGTCGTGTGTCGTGAAGGCCACCTTGGAGAATGCTTACCTGAAGGTTGGAGGCTGAATGCCAGTGACCGCTTCAACCTTCAGGTAAGCATTCTCCAAGGTGGCCTTCACGATACAATGACAGCACAGAGCCGCTGAGCAGAGACTGATAGCCATGTTCCGCACACATGAGGACAGTCTCAACAGGAATCTTATGTTCATGTCACAGTATCTGTAACCCCCATGACTTGCCTGTGTTTACAAAACCTCTGGAGACAATACACACCTCTTTAAACTGTGTCCAGTGCTCCTTCCACTCACATTGTTAGCCACTTTAAGACTTGAATAGCAGGTTAGGTGTAAAGATTCGCACTCTAATCAGTAATCTGTAAACTGTCTATGCTGTTACATGTGCTGTCTGAGATCAGAACACCTCATTCATCTGATGAAGAGGTCGAATCACCTTGAAAGCTTGTGAGTTTAGAACATAGAACATTACAGCGCAGAACAGGCCCTTCGGCCTTCAATGTTGCGCCGACCAATTAGGAACAAGCAGTGACCCTCTAACCTAAACCATTCCCCTTTCATCCATAAACTTATCTACTAACCTCTTAAACGCCACCAAACTTGGCGCATCTACAACTGACGCAGGCAAGGCATTCCATACCCTTACCACCCTCTGGGTAAAGAACCTACCTCTGACATCTGTCCTAAAACCACCACCCCTTAATTTAAAGCTATGTCCCCTCGTGCTAGCTTTCTCCATCCTAGGAAAAAGGCTATCACTGTCCACCCTATCTAAACCTCTAATCATCTTATATGTTTCAATAAGGTCTCCTCTTAGCCGCCTCCTTTCTAACGAAAACAACCTCAAATCCCTCAGCCTCTCTTCATAAGACCTGCCCTCCATACCAGGCAACATCCTGGTAAACCTCCTCTGTACCCTCTCCAATGCCTCCACATCTTTCTTATAATGTGGGGACCAGAACTGCACACAATACTCCAAGTGCGGCCGCACTAGAGTTTTGTACAGTTGCAACATGACGTTGCGGCTCCGAAATTCAATCCCCCTACCAATAAAAGCTAAGACTCCGTATGCCTTCTTAACAACCTTATCGACTTGATTGCCAACTTTCAGGGATCTATGCACACATAAACCAAGATCCCTCTGTTCATCAACACTATTAAGAGTCCTACCATTAGCCCTATACTCTACACATTTGTTATTCCTGCCAAAGTGAATTACCTCACACTTTTCCACATTAAACTCCATTTGCCACCTCTCGGTCCAGCTCTGCAACTTGTCCAAGTCTCTCTGCAAACTATAACACCCCTCTTCACTATCTACCACTCCTCCGACTTTAGTGTCATCTGCAAATTTACTAATCCATCCTTCAATACCCTCATCCAGATCATTTATAAAAATTACAAACAGCAGGGGCCCCAAAACAGATCCCTGAGGTACACCACTTGTAACCGAACTCCACGATGAATATCTCCCATCAACCACCACCCTCTGTCTTCTATCTGCTAGCCAATTCCTAATCCAATTAGCTAAATCACCCTCAATCCCATACATCTGCATTTTCTGCAGAAGCCTTCCATGGGCCACCTTATCGAACGCCTTACTAAAGTCCATATATACCACATCAACTGCCTTACCCCCATCCACCTCTTTGGTCACTTTTTCAAAAAACTCAAAAGGTTAGTAAGGCACGACCTACCCTTCACAAAACCATGCTGACTATCCCCAATCAATTCATTTCTCTCTAAATAACTATAAATCCTATCCCTAATAATTCTCTCCAATACTTTGCCCACAACAGAAGTAAGACTCACCGGCCTATAATTCCCCGGAAAGTCTCTATTCCCCTTCTTGAACAATGGGACCATATTCGCTATCCTCCAGTCTTCCGGCACTATACCTGTAACCAATGACGACCTGAAGATCAGAGCCAGAGGCTCTGCAATCTCCTCTCTCGCCTCCCAGAGAATCCTAGGGTAAATCCCGTCCGGCCCAGGGGACTTATCTAACTTCAAACCCTCAAGAATATCTAGCACATCCTCCTTATCTACTTCAATACTTTCCAGTTTGCAACCCTGTATCCCAGTGTTCTCCACAACTACATTTACATCTCCCTGCGTGAATACCGAAGAGAAATATTTGTTCAGTGCCTCTCCAATCTCTTCAGGCTCCAGGCACAACTTCCCACTGCTGTCCATAACTGGCCCTAACCTTGCCCTAACCAATCTTCTATTCTTAACATATCTAAAGAAAGCTTTAGGATTCTCCTTGATCCTATCAGCCAAAGTCTTCTCGTGTCCCCTTCTTTTAGCCCTCCTCAACTCACTCTTTAGCTCACTCCTGGCTAATCTATAGCTATCCATTGCACTAACTGAGCCTTCAAGCCTCATCCTGACATAAGCCTCTATTTTCCTTTTAACCAGCGAATTAACTTTTTTAGTAACCATGGTTCCCTTACTCGACCATTTCCTCCTTGCCTGACAGGGACATACTTATCAAGGACTCGCAGTAGGTGCTCCTTGAATAAGCTCCACATTTCAGATGTGCCCAGTCCCTGTTTACTATCAAATAAATTGGTTGGACTTAAACCTGGTGTTGTCAGATATCTTATTGTGTTTACCCCAGTCCAACGCTGGCATCTCTATCAGTTTTGCAGGCATGCCAGTTCTGGATCAACAAGGCAACAGCCCCTTGGATCCCATGCCCTCTCACCTTTTCAAGAAGTCTTGCATGGGGAACCTTATCAAACACTTTGCTGAAGTCCATGTAAACCACATCCACCGCTCTTCCTTCGTCAATGTTTTGCTACAACTACACAAGGCACTTGTTAGATGACACCTGGAATACTATGGTCCGCTTATGGTTGGCTTGGTCTTTAGTCCTCTTGTCTGGGGAAAGATGTATGTTATTGGAAGCAGCCCAGAAAAGGTTCACTAGACTGATCCAGAGTATGGAGGGACTGTCTACAGGATGTTATTGTCATGTGGTTTACTTAGACTTCAGCAAGACATTTGATAAGGCCCCCCCATGAAAGACTTCTTCAGAAAGTGAGAAGGCATGGGATCCAGCGGGGTTTGGCCTTGTGGATCCAGAACTGGCTTGCCTGCAAAAAGCAGAGAGTGGTTGTGATGGATCTTTTTCTGCATGAAGGCCGGTCACTAGTGCAGTGCCCCAGGGATCTGTTCTGGGACCCTTCCTGTTCGTAATTTTCATAAATAACGTGGATGAGGAAGTGGAGGGATGGGTTGGTAAGTTTGCCAATGACACAAAAGTTGTTGGTGTTGGGAATAGTCTGGGGGGATGTCAGAAGTTGCAGTGAGACATGGATAGGATGTAAAACTGTGCAGAGAAGTGGCAGATGGACTTCAATGCAGATAAATGTGCAGTGGTCCATTTTGACAGGTCCATTGGGATGAAGGAGTATAATACTGGGAGAACTGGGAGATTGCACTGCAGGTTTGCAACATACGGAAAAGATTGAGTATGTGGATGTTAGGAAAGAGGATGTTAAATTCTATCAAGATAGACAAGTTGCCGGGACCGAATGGGATGTACCCCAGGTTATTATGGGAGGTGAGGGAAGTGGTTGCAGAGCCCCTGGCGATGATCTTTGCGTCGTCCATGGAAACGGGAGAGGTTCTGGAGGATTGTGGATGTGGTTCCTATCTTTAAGAAAGGGAACATAGAACATTACAGCGCAGTACAGGCCCTTCGGCCCTCGATGTTGCGCCGGCCAGTGGACCCTCTATTCCAATATCATCCATATGCCTATCCACTGACCATTTGAATGCCCCCAAAGTAGGCAAGTCCACAACTGCTGCAGGCAGGGCATTCCACGCTCTCACCACCCTCTGTGTAAAGAACCTGCCTCTGACATCCGTCCTATAACTACCACCTCTAATTTAAAGTTATGTCCCCTCGTGTTGGTCATCACCATCCGAGGAAAAAGGCTCTCACTATCCACCCTATCCAGTCCTTTGATAATCTTATACGCCTCAATTAGGTCACCGCGTAACCTTCTTCTCTCTAATGAAAATAACCTCAGGTCCCTCAGCCTTTCCTCATAAGGCCTTCCCACCATACCAGGCAACATCCTGGTAAACCTCCTCTGCACCCTTTCCAATGCTTCCACATCTTTCTTATAATGCGGCGACCAGAACTGTACGCAATACTCCAAGTGCGGCCGCACCAGAGTTTTGTACAGTTGTAACATAACCTCACGGCTCCTAAATTCAATCCCTCTACCAATAAAAGCTAACACACCGTACGCCTTCTTAACAACTTTATCAACCTGGGTGCCAACTTTCAAAGAGCTATGTACTTGTACCCCAAGATCCCTCTGCTCAACAACACTATTAAGGGTCCTTCCATTAGCCCTATATTTCATATGCCTGTTATTCCTACCAAAGTGAATCACCTCACACTTATCCGTATTGAATTCCATTTGCCACCTCACGGCCCAGCTCTGCAACCTATCTATGTCCCTCTGCAAACTGTAACATCCATCCTCGCTGTCTACAACTCCCCCCACTTTGGTATCGTCAGCAAATTTACTAATCCAACCCTCTACACCTTCATCTAGGTCATTTATAAAAATGACAAACAGCAGTGGCCCTAAAACAGATCCTTGAGGTACACCACTTGTAACTGCACTCCAGGTTGAATATTTCCCATCAACCACCACTCTCTGTCTTCTATCAGCTAGCCAATTCCTAATCCAAACTGCTAAATCACCTTCAATCCCATGCATCTGCACTTTCTGCAGTAGCCTATCATGGGGAACCTTATCAAACGCTTTGCTAAAATCCATATACACTACATCAACTGCCTTACCCTTATCTATCTCTTTGGTCACCTCCTCAAAAAACTCTAAGGTTTGTGAGGCATGACCTACCCTTCACAAAACCATGCTGACTATCCCTAATCAATTTATTTCTCTCTAGATGCTTATAAATCCTATCCCTTATAATTCTTTCCAAGACTTTGCCCACAACAGAAGTCAGGCTCACCGGCCTATAATTTCCAGGATGGTCCCTACTCCCCTTTTTGAACAAATAGACAACATTTGCCATCCTCCAGTCTTCTGGCAGTATACCTGTAGCCAACGACGACATGAAGATCAAAGGCTCTGCAATCTCCTCTCTAGCCTCGCAGAGAATCCTAGGGTACATCCCATCTGGCCCAGGGGACTTATCAATTTTCATACCCTCAAGATTAGCTAACACCTCCTCCTCATGAACCTCAATCCTGCCTAGTCTACAACCTGGTATCGCAGTATTCTCCCCGACAACATTGTCTTTCTCCTGCATGAATACTGACGAAAAATACTCATTCAGTGTCTCTCCTATCTCCTCGGGGATAGTCCAGGCAATTACCGACTGGTGAGTTTGACTTCAGTGGTTGGTAAGCTGATGGAGAGGTTTCTGAGGGATAAGATATATGAACATTTGGAGAAGTTTGGACTGATTAGAAATAGTCAGCATGGTTTTGTCAAGGGCAGGTCATGCCTTACGAGCCTAGTTGAGTTCTTCGAAAATGTGACTGAACACATTGACGAAGGAAGGGCGGTGGACGTAGTGTACGTGGACTTTAGTAAGGCGTTTGATAAGGTCCCCCATGCAAGGCTTCTGGAGAAGGTGAGAGGGCATGGGATCCAAGGGGCTTTGGCCTCGTGGATCCAGAACTGGCTTGCCGGCAGAAGGCAGAGAGTGGTTGTGGATGGGTCTTGTTCTGCATGGAGGTCGGTAACCAGTGGAGTGCCCCAGGGATCTGTTCTGGGACCCCTGCTGTTTGTCATTTTCATAAATGACCTGGATGAGGAAGTGGAGGGATGGGTTAGCAAGTTCGCCGACGATACAAAGATCGGTGGTGTTGTGGATGGTCTGGAGGGATGCCAAAAGTTGCAGCAGGACATAGACAGGATGCAAGACTGGGCGGAGAAGTGGCAGATGGACTTCAACGCAGATAAATGTGTAGTGGTCCATTTTGGCAGGAATAATGGGATGAAGAAGTACAATATAAGGGGTAGGAGTCTTAGCTGTGTTGTGGAGCAGAAGGATCTCGGGGTCCGGGTCCATAGGACTCTTAAATCGGCCTCGCAGGTGGAGGAAGTGGTCAAGAAGGCGTACAGTGTACTGGCCTTCATTAATCAAGGAATAGAGTTTAGGAGTCAGGAGGTAATGATGCAGCTCTATAAGACTCTTGTCAGACCCCAGTTGGAGTATTGTGCACAGTTCTGGTCGCCTCATTATAGGAAGGATGTAGAGGCTATTGAGAGGGTTCAGAGGAGATTTACAAGAATGCTGCCTGGATTGGGAGGCAGGCCTTATGAAGATAGGTTGAGGGAGCTGGGACTCTTCTCACTGGAGAGACGTAGGTTGAGAGGCGACCTGATAGAGGTTTATAAAATGTTGAGAGGAATAGATAGGGTGGACTCTCAGAGACTATTTCCCCGAGCTGAAATGGTCACTACGAGAGGACACAGATTTAAGGTGCAGGGAAGCAAATACAAAGGAGATGTCAGGGGTAGGTTTTTCACTCAGAGGGTGGTGAGTGAATGGAACCGACTGTTGAGGCAAACTCACTGGGGTCTTTTAAAAGACTTCTGGATGAGTATATGGAAAAGAATAGGATAGGGGGTTATAGATAGGTCTGTGGATTGGTGGATGTGATTGGCGCAACTCGTGGGCCGAAGGGCCTGTTTGTACTGTATTGTTCTATGTTCTATATTAATATCAAAGGTAGGACTCAGCAGTGTAGGGGATCAGAAGCACCTTGGGGTCTAGGTCTATAGAACTCTTAAATCAGCCTCGCAGGAGGAGGATATGGTCAAGAAGGTGTAGGGTGTACTAGCCTTTATTAATCGAGGGATTGAGTTTAGGAGTCGGGAGGTAATGCTGCATCTCTGTAAGACCCTTGTCAGACCTCTCTTGGAATAGTGTGCACAGTTCTGGTTGCCTCATTACAAGAAAGATATGGAAGCTATTGAGAGGGTGCAGAGGCGATTTACAAGGACGTTGCCTGGATTGGGTGGCATGTCTTATGAGGATAAGTTGAGGGAGCTCCATCTTTTCTCCCTGGAGAGATGAAGGATGAGAGGTGACCTGATAGAGCTTTATAAGGTAGTGAGAGGTATAGATAGGGTGGATTATTGGAGGCTGTTTCCCAGGGCTGAAATGATCACTGCGAGAGGACACAGGTTTAAGATGCTGGGGAGTAGGTACAGTGGAGCTGTCAGGAGTAAGTTCTTCACTCAGGTGGTGGGTGAGTGGAATTGGCTGCATCGATGGTGGTAGAGACAAACTTGTTGGAGGCTTTTAAGAGACTTCTGGATAAGTACATGGGATTTAATGGGATTGAGGGCTATAGATAGGCCTAGCAGCTAAGGATATGATTGGTACAACTTGTGGGCCAAAGAACCTATTTATGCTGTAGTGTTCTGTGTTCTAACCCATGAGCCCTATCATTTAGAAGGACAAGAGCGGCGCAGCAGACCACCACTACTTTCAGTTTTTCCACCAAACCACTCACTTTTTCTGGTTGTATCACAGCTTGGTATGGGCTCTTGCTCTGTACAAGACTGCAAAAAACTACAAAGGGTCATGAAAGAAGCCCAGTCCGTGATGCGAACCAGCTTCCCATCCATTGATTCTGTCTACACTTCCAACTGCCTTGGAAAAGCAGCCAGCATAATTAAGGATCCCACATACTCAGGGACGTGTTCTCTTCCCATCTTGTGTCAGGAAAAAGATACAAAAGTCTGAGGTCACGTACCAACTGACTTAAGAACTGCTTCTTCCCTGGTGCTTATCAAACTTTTGAATGGACCTACCTCATATTAAGTTGATCTTTCTCTATCCTCTAGCTACGACTGCAAACCTACATTCTGCACTCTCTCCTTTCCTTCCCTATGTATGTTATGCTTTGTATAGCACGCAGAAAAAACTTTTCACTATATACTAATACATGTGACAATAATAAATCATCATCCTGACTTAGAAATGTATTGCTACTCTTGCACTGTCACAAGGTCAAAATCTTGTAATACTGTTCCCAGTGGCATTGTGGGTATACCAAAACCTCAGAAACTGCATAGATTTGAGAAGGCAGCTCACCATCACCTCCTAAAGGACAATTAGGGATGGGCAATAATAGCTGGCTTGCCAGTGGTGCCCATGTCCTGAAAATCAGTATGAAAAAAATGTTGATTCATAAGTAATGACCCAGTCTCTACAGCCCTCTGTGGTAAAGAATTTCATGGATTTTTCAAGAAATTCCTCCTTTTTTTAAATGGGCAATTCCTCATTCTGCAGTTATGCACTCTGGTCATAAATTCTTCCACAAAGGGAAACAACTTCTCAGCATCTACAATGTCAAGCTCCTTGAGAATCCTGTGTGTCTCAATAAGGTCACCTTTCATTTTTCCAATCTCCAGTGAATACAGGTCTAAACTACTCAACTCTCCTCTTAAGAAAATCCTTCCAAAGAGTCATACAGGTTTACAGCGTGGAAAAAGGTCTTCGGCCCATCTTGGCCATGCTGCTCTTTTTTTAAACCCCTAAACTAGTCCCAATTGTCTGCTTTTGGCAATATCCCTCTATACCCATCTTATCCACCTAACTGTCTAAATGCTTTTTAAATAACAAAATTGTACCCACCTCTATTATTACCTCTGGCAGCTTGTTCCAGACACTCTCCACCCTATATGTGAAGAAATTGCCCCTGTACATACTTTTATATCTTTCTCTTCTCACCTTTAAACCTATGTCCTCTAGTTGTGGACTCCCCTATCTTTCGGAAAAGATATTGACTATCTAGCTGATCTATGCCCTCATTATTTTATAGACCTCTATAAGATCACCCCTTAGCCTTCTATGCTCCAGAGGAAAAAAAGTCTCAGTATATCAAGCCTGTCCTTATAACTCAAACCATCAAGTCTTGGTAGCATCCTAATAAATCTCTTCTGCACCCTTTCTATAATAGGGTGACCAGAATTACACACAGTATTCCAAGTGTGGCCTTACAATGTCTTGTACAACTTCAACACAACGTCCCAAGTCTTGTCGTCAGTGTTCTGACCAATGAAACCAAACATGCTGAATGCCTTCTTCATCACTCTATCCACCTGTGACTCCACTTCCGAAGAACTATGAACCTGTACCCCTAGATCTCTTTGCTGTGTAACTCTCCCTACCATTAACTGAGTAAGTCCTGTCCCTAGTTCGATTTACAAAATGCACTACCTCGCGTTTATCTAAATGAAACTCCATCTGCCATTCATCAGCCCACTGGTCCAATTGATCAAGATTGCAATCAGAGATAATTTTCTTCACTGTCCACTATGCCAGCAATCTTGGTGTCATGTACAAATTTACTAACCATGCATCCTATGTTCTCATCCAAATCATTAATATGAATGATAAAATGACAAATAACAATGGTCAACCCAATGAACCTTCTTGTGACTGTCTCCAATGATGATAGATCTTTCCTCAGGTATGCCAAAATTAGGACCAAAACTGTTCCCAGTATTCCAGGTGTGGCCTAACTAGTACCTTGTATAGTTTTAGCATGACCTCCCTATTTTAACTGCCATTCCCTTTGAAATGAAGGCCAACATTGCATTTCAGGCCAAACCCTGTGAATTTCCCCATCAGGTGCTTTGATTAACTTGGACTAATCTTCATTCCTCCATTCACAGGAGTTAAGTGATGCACTCAATAGCAAGGAGGAAGAGCTGGACAAGCTGCAGGTTCAGGCAAAAGCTGTAGTACACAACACCTCTCCCAAGGGTGCTGAGAATATCACCAGAGAGCTGGAACAGCTGCGGACAGACTGGGACACTCTAAAACTAAGGTGTAATCAGGATCAGAGGCTACTGCAGCTTGGACTCCATTCTGTGCTTGAATCACAGTCCAGGGCTGAACAGCTCGAGAGAGAAGTTGCTGATTTTCAGGACTGGTTACATCGCCTGGATGTGCAGCCTGTAGATGAAGAAGAGCTGGAAGCTGAATTGCGTAAATGTCTGGTAAGTTAGAAATGATTCTATGAGACATGAATTGGCCATGATGGATTGGGAAACATTAAATAGTATAACAGTAATAAAAATGGGTCAGCCATGTTAAATATGTGTTTATTACAAACCCCCAGATAGTCAGTGGGAAATTGAAGTGCAAAAATGTGCAATTCACAAAGATGTGTAAAAATAATAGGGTAATTATATTAGGTGATTTCAACTTTCTCGACGTTAATTGGGATAGCCATCATGTTAAAGACTTAGATGAAGTAGAGTTCTTAAAATGTATATGGAAGAATTTCTTAGGTCAACATGTAGAGGATCCAATAAGGGATGGCACAGTGCCGGACCTAATTCTGGGGAATGAAGCCAGACAGATGGTGGTTGCGTTGGTGGGGGAACATTTTGGTGATAGCAACCACAATATGGTTCAATTCAAATTTGTTATGGACAGAGAAATAAACAATTGCAGAAAAAGGATTTTGGATTGAGGGAGAATAGATTTTAACAAAATAAGATAGGATCTGGCCAAGGTACACTGGAATGAGTTAGTTGTGGGGAAATCTGTGGAAGAGCTGAGGGTGGGGAGGTTCAAAGATGAAATGTGGAAGGTAGAGGTCCAAGATGTTCCCTCTAGGGTAATAGGAAGGTGTGACAAACCTAGAAAACCATAGATGACTAGAGACAGATACAATGAGAAACAAAAGAGAGGCTTTTAGAAGTATAAGGGGAGTAATTCTGCAAAGGCTATAGTGGAGTAGAGAAAATGCTCTGGTTGGTAAAAATAGGGAAAATCCTAAAATATTCTATAAGTATATCAATGGGAAGAGGATAACCAGGGAAAGAGTAGGGCCTATTAGGGACCAAGGATGAAATCTGTGGGTAGAAGCAGAAGACATTGGTATGGTGTTAAATTAATATTTCATATCTATCTTCAGCCATGAGAATGAGGAGGTAGTTATGGAACTCAGAGAGAGAGACTGTGAGGCTCTAGAGAAAATTATCATAGGGAGTGACAAGGTATTGGAGGCATTGGCAAGTTTAAAAGTGGATAAATCGCCAGGTCTAGATGAATTGTGTCCCAGTCTGTTGTCGGAGGCAAGAGAGGAAATTGCAGGAATTCTAACCCAAATTTTTAATTCCTCCTTGGCCTTTGGGTAGGTGCTAGGGGATTGGAGAACAACTAATGTGGTCCCACTATTCAAGAAAAGTTGCAGAGACAAGCTAGGGAACTATAGACCAGAGTGTCATGTCTGTAGTTAGAAAATTGGAGAAGATTCTGAGGGAGAGAATCTATGGAAAGGTAAGACTTGATCAGGAATAGTCAGCATGGGTTTGTCAGAGGGAGGTCATGCCTAACAAATTTGATTGAGTTGTTTGAGAATGTAATGAATTTGAGGATGTGGTCTATAGGCCCCCCAATAATAACTTTGAGGTGGGGCGGGCTGTAAACAAAAAAAAATTGATGTGCCGGTCTTCACGGAGGAGGACACAAATAGTTTGCTGGATATTAAAGATAGAAGGATGGTAGGAAATGAGGTCATTGATGCGATTACAGTTAGTCGAGAGGTAGTGCTTGATAGACTAATGGGACTGAAGATAGATAAGTCCCCGGGACCAGATGCAATGCATCCCAGGGTTCTGAAAGAAATGGCAGAGGTGATAGCAGATGTCTTAGTAATTATTTATCAAAATTTGCTGGACTTCAGGAAAATGCCGGAAGATTGGAAAACGGCTAATGTTACGCTCTGTTTAAAAAAGGTAGCAGACAAAAGGCAGGGAATTATAGGCTGATTAGTTTAACATCTATAGTCTGAAAAATGCTTGAATCCGTCATCAAAGAAGAAATAGCAAGGCACATAGAAAAGAACGGTTTGATCAAGCAGCCACAGCACAAATTCGTTAAGGGGAGATTGTTTGACGAATTTATTGGATTTCTATGAGGATATGACTAGTGCAGTAGACAGTGGAGAACCAATGGATGTGTTTTTAGATTTCCAGAAAGCGTTTGGTAAGATGCCTCTCAAAAGGTTGCTGCAAAAGGTGAGGGTGTAAGGAGTTGGGGGTAAGGTACTAGCATGGATAGGGATTGGTTGTCTAATAGGAAGCAGAGTGTAGGAATCAATGGGTGCTATTCTCGTTGGCAGCTGGTTACTAGTGGAGTGCCCGGGGATCTGTGCTGGGTCCTCAACTGTTTACCATATATATGGATGATCTGGAAGGAGGGACTGAGTGTTTTGCTGAAATTTGCTGATGATACAAAGATGAGCGGAAAAACAAATTGCGTGGAGGGTGTGGAAAGTCTGCAGAGAGATCTGGATAGGTTGAGTGAATGGGCAAGGACCTGACAGATGGAGTACAATGTTAGCAAGTGTGAGGTTATCATTTTGGTAAAAATAATAGTAGGTGGGATTATTATTTAAAAGGCGAAAAGCTGCAGCATGCTACGGTGCAGAGGGACCTGGGAATCGCACGAATCGCAAAAACCCAGTCTGCAGATACAGCAGGTGATCAAGAAGGCAAATGGAATGTTAGCCTTTATAGCGAGGGGATAGAATATAAAAGTAGGAAGGTCTTGTTGCAACTGTACAGAGCACTGGTGAGGCCGCAACTGGAGTACTGTGTGCAGTTTTGGTCGTTGCATTTGAGGAAGGATATATTGACCTTGGCGGGAATGCAGAAAAGGTTCAGTAGGCTGATACCAGAGATGAAGGGGTTAGCCTAGGAGGAGAGATTGATTTGACTAGGTTTGTACTCATTGGAGTTTAGAAGGCTGAGGGGGGGGATCTTATAGAGACATATAAGATAATGAAGGGATAGATAGGGTAGAGGTAGAAAGATTCTTCCTGCTTAAAAAGAAAAGCAGGACTAGAGGGCACAGTCTCAAAATAAGGAGGGGGGAGCGGTTTAGATCGGAGTTGAGGAGGACCTTCTTCACTCAAAGGATGGTGAATCTTTGGAATTCTCTGTCTGTTGCAGTGGTGGAGGCTACCTCACTGAATATATTTAAGTCACGGTTAGATTTCTGATAGATTTAAAGCGTTGTGATCTAATTAGGGATATGCAGCATGGCTTTGTTAAGGGGAGGTCGTGCCTTACGAATGTGGTAGAATTTTTTGAGGGGGTGACGAAAACAGTCGATGAAGGCTGAGCTGTTGATGTCGTCTATATGGATTTCAGTGAGGCGTTTGACAAAGTCCCTCATGGGAGATTAGTTGAAAAGGTCAAGGCTAATGGGATACAAGGACAGGTAGCTAGATGGATAAGTAACTGGCTTGGTAATAGGAGACAGAGAGTAATAGTGGAAGGGTGTTTTTCTAGCTGGAGGTCGGTCACTAGTGGTGTGCCGCAGGGCTCGGTACTGGGACCTCTTCTATTTGTAATATATATAAATGACTTGGAAGAGGGAGTAAGTGGAGTGATCAAGTTTGCAGATGATACAAAGATGGCTGGACTTGCGGATAGTGAGGAGCATTGTCAGGTGATGCAGCAGGACATAGGCTGGTAGCTTGGGCAGATAGATGGCAGATGGAATTCAATCCTGATAAATGCGAGGTGATGCATTTCAGGAGAAAATGTAGGGGAAAGGTATATGATAAAGGGTAGACCTATTAAGAGTATAGAAACGCAGAGGCACCTGGGGGTGCAGGTGCACAAGTCTCTGAAGGTGGCAGAGCAGGTGGAGAAGGTTATGAAGAAAGCATATGGTATTGCTAGCCTTTATAGGAAGGAGTATAGAGTACAAGAGCTGGCCTTTAATGTTGCGGTTGTATAAAACGTTGGTTAAACCTCATTTGGAATACTGCGTCCAGTTCTTGTTGCCTTACTACCGAAAGGACGTGGAGACTCTGGAGAGAGTGCAGAGGAGGTTTACCAGGATGCTGCCTGGTATGGAAGGTCTGAGTTATGAGGAGAGGTTAGGCAAGTTGGGACTGTTTTCCTTAGAAAGACGTAGACTTAGAGAAGATCTAATAGAGATGTACAAGATTGAGGGATATAGATAGAGGGATATAGATAGAGTAAACAGGGTTAAGCTTTTTCCTAGGATGGACTGAAATAGCACAAGTGGTCACGGGCTTAGGGTGAGGGGGGTAAGGTGTAATTTGGATGCTAGAGGGAGTTTTTTCACACAGCGGGTGGTGGAGGTATGGAATGCGCTGCCAAGTAAATGGTGGAGGCAGGCACTCTGGAGTTATTTAAGAGATACTTAGATGGGCACATGAACAGAATGGGAATGGAGGGATATGGGAAACTGACTTAAAATAAGGATCATGAGCCTTGGGAGTTCCCTGGGAAGTGTGTAAATAGTCGAGGATATTGATGTATTTGTTTTATTGTACAGATACTTTGGTCCGCCTTGTTTAACAAGGGACAGACACGCGATGGGTCGTGAGAGGGCTGCTCTTGGATTTTTTTCAAGAGTATCCTAGTGCTTCACGTCGTTAGTTTATACTTGACCTGGACCATTTGATGGGCAACACGACAGCTCAGTGACTATCACTATGCTGTGCAGATACATGGATTTGGGTCTGTCTGTGGGAGTTTGCGCATTCTCCCTGTGCTTGCGTGGGTTTTCTCTGGGTGCTCCGGTTTCCTCCCACATCCCAAAGATGTGCTCTTAGGCTGATTGGCAGTACAAATTCTCCCTAAATTGTCTCAAATTTGGTTTCAATGCATAGATCTATAAACATAGACAGGGATCACAGGTAGAAGTGGGAACATCGAGGCAGCGGCACGGGTTCGTTGGGCCGAAGGGCCTGTTTTCCGTGCTGTTTTGTTCTTTTTTTTGTAACACCTCTTCCACGATCATGCATAACATTGGTGCCCCACAAGGCTGTGTTCTCAGCTCCTTACTATAGTCCTTATGCGCTATGACACTGAGAGCCAAATTCCCCTCCAACTCAATTTTCAGGTTTGCTGACGGCACCATCATGGTGAGTCAAATCTGATTTTAGATTTCAGCACTGAAAACAGCCTTCAAAACTGGGGCTAGAAATAGTTTTGGCAAGCTGCAAAGACTGTTGGAATATAAAAAATATCTAATTTGGTTCCATTACTCAAATTTACCCCACAATCCTGCAAATTAGCCATCTTCAAGTATATGTCCAAGTATATTGTCCAAATATACATACAAAAAGCCCAAAGTGAAGCTTTGTCACCTTTCTCCAACACCAGCAATACTTTTTAATCTACGTTTTTAATTATTTTAATGTTTCAGATTGCCAAGTCTTCAATTTTAGCAGAAGAGCCAAGAGTGGAGGATTTTCAGCTAAAGTTGAAGGAACTGTGCAGATTCCCACAGAATGAAGAACACTTCTCTGACAAAGTCCTCAGTGTCATTCAACAGTTTAAAAGGTAACAGCATTCTTTAGTCCTAAGTGATCAACATGCAAATACACTGCTGTTTGATGAATATTCATTGTGCCTTTGTGGCTCTTTGAAGAACCTATCCACTTTGTTCCTTTTTTAAACGTTTTCACCAATGTCCTTCGCTTATTCCTTCAAATATTTGCCTACTTCGTTGCTTTAAAAAAAAAGCAATGCTGAGTACAACTTTGGCTGCTATTCCTGTGTTGGAGAGAGGGGATAGAATTCCATGCCTAATGCTCCAACAGTAGTAGTACGTTTTTCTCAGCTGTTGCTTTATTCTTTTCGATAATACCAACAGTTGCCATTTAGCGTATGACTTACCATTGTGTTCTGTTTCTCTGCACTGAGTTACATCAGAATAAAAGAAGTAGGACCAGGAATAGATCATATACCACCTCGAACCTTTCATCACCATTTTATCCGATCATGGCTGACCTTGAAGCTCAACTCAACTTCCTTCCTTGCTTATCAATACATCTTGATTCCCTTAGACCTCAAAAACCTAACGTCTTTAATATACTATCCTCCATCCTATGGGAGAATAGTATATTCAGGCAGTAGGGATAGATATCCTATGGGGTAGAGATTTTCCATAACTGTTAGAGTAAAGAAACACATCTCAGTTCTAAAATGACCAATCATATGACTAATGCTATATCTTAAAGTTGTGCCCCCATGTTCCAGATACTCTAGCCAAGGAATTTAAGAAAATATAGGCTCAATTTATTTAGCCCATCATAAGACAACTCTCTCAACCCAAGAACCAATTAGATTAATATTTGCTGCCGTACCTCAAATGCAAGTATGTCCTTCTAGAGTTCTGATGAAGAGTCATCCAACTTGAAACATTAGCTCGGTTCTTTATCCACAGATGCTGTCAGACCTGCTGATATTTTCCAGCATTTTTTATTTTTATATCATTCTTTAGATTGGAGACCCAAAGTGTGCACAGTACTTGCTACGTGATCTCACCAAAGCCATATATAATTGTAGCAAGATTTCTATTTTCTTCTACTCTTTTCAATAAAAGCCAACATGCTGTTTGGCTTCCTAGTTACTTACTGTACTTGCTAACTTCCTGTATTTGCTGTTTGCATACAACCAAAGTATCAACATTTATAATTTAGACATCTTTTCATAAATATTCATCTTTTCTATTCTTGGTACTGAAATAGATATATTGGCCTTGAGAGAATGCAGAGAACGATTGATACCGGAGATACGGGGGTTAGCTTATGAGGAGAGATTGAGTGGATTGAGCCTGTACTCGTTGGAGTTTGGAAGGCTGAGGGGTGATCTTATAGAGATATATAAGTTAGTGAAGGGGCTAGATAGACTAGAGGCAGAAAGATTCTGTCTGCTTAGAAAGGAAACAAGAACTAGAGGACACAGCCTCAAAATAAAAAGGAGTCAGTTTAGAACAGAGTTGAGGAGAAACTTCTCTCAAAGGGTGGTAAATCTCTGGAATTCGCTGCCCATTGAAGTGGTGGAGGCTACTTCATTGAATATGTTTAAGTCACAGATAGATTTCTGATCAATAAGGGAATTAAAGATTATGGGGAGTAGGCGGGTAAGTGGAACTGAACTACTTTCAGATCAGCCATGATCTTATTGGATGGTGCGGCAGGCTTGAGGGACTAGATAGCCTACTCCTGCTCTATTTCTTATGTTCTCTCATTTCTACATTATATTCCATTTGGCACCTTGTTGTCCATTTATTAAATCTTCATATCTCTCTTCAGTCTCTTTGTGTCCTCCTCACATCTTTTTTTAAATTAATTTATGGACATGGCCATCACAGGCAAGGCCAGCATTTATTGTTTGTCTCTAGTTGCCTATGAGATATAGAATAACTTACCTGACCTTGCTGTCTCAATTTATCTGTCGCAGATGCACCTATCGATGATGACATTGGTATGATTTTCCACTGCACAATCCTCTTGAAAATCAAGTCCTGGTTTCTGAGATCTCTCCACTACCTGTCATACTACCCCTGTGCTCAATGACATTGCTTAAGAACAGAAAGTTTTGGTGTCCAACAGCTGATTGCAGCCCCTGCATGGTGCTGTGTAGCCAGTCCAAAAGCATAAACCAATGTAATTCCCTCAGAGGCTGCAATCACAGTTAGTGTCAGATTTTTATTTGCTATTTCCATCAGGATTGGATGGAATGAAACGTAAGTTTTGTTGGTGTTGAGAAGTTTAGTAGTGATGTTGTGCAAGTGACTTCCTCATTATTAAATATAAGGGATTCTTCAGATACCATTGAGAATTACTAGCTGCACAACGTTTGACCAGCGTTGTGATGTTTGCTGGTGATGGTTTGACATATGCTTCTGATGTCAGTCGATGCATAACTTACTGAATCAGCTAAACACGACCCAAATGTGTCTCTCTCTTCAATATCAGATCAATGTTGAATTGTATCTCGTGCCCAATTTTTATAATAGCACAGTCAAGCAGGTGCAATTGTATAGTCAGGAGCTGTTATTAAAACCTCTGTAGAATACATTACTATCATTTTATTCCCTCAATTTGTATTGGCTAAAGATTCAGTGGCTCAGAACCTGAGTTTCTATGTTTCAGAGTAAAAGGACGGATTGCAAAGAGGTGCAGTCACCTTGGGGCAAGACTACGGTGCAGCTTCCAGGAGGTGTTACAAGTCTTTCACGAATGGAGGAGCAGCACTCAGAACCTGCTGCACTTGTCGCTTGATACCAAAGATGGAGCACTGACCAGGACTTATCTGCAGAGTATTGAGGTAGATGACAGTGTGGTTTGAAAGATCTGGGGAAGACTGACCATATGACTATGTGACGTTGGAGGAGGTGGGGTCCAGGGGAAGACTGACTAGATGACTGAGTGATGTGGGGTTTGGGTGGACTAGCCATCCACTGCAGGTCTCCCCCGACCTGATTGCAATTCTGATGAAGTTATGGCCCAGTAGCCAAAGTTGCTGAGGATAAATTCTCCTGGTATGACATAATCTGAACACTTACCTTTGGTTGTTTTTCTCAGGACCATCTTATTCGTGCCAATGAGCTAAAAGTCCAACTTGACGGGTTTCAGGGACGAGAAGGAGTATTGAGCAGGATCTATGGCGAAGAACAAACTGCAGTCTTTGAGTCTGAGCTGAAGGAGGCCACTCAGCAACAGAAATTTCTCACTGATGGCCTGTTACAGAGAAGGAGAGAGTTGCAGGTAATTATACAATTGCTATCAGTATTAATGAGCAGCCACCAGCCCATACTCCACACAGAGCGAGATTGCAGGATCTATGTTCCTTATTGAATGTCAGGGACAGGGTGCAGCTGATGGATCATACATCGGAAATAAGACGTGGGAGCATGGGGTAGACTGTTAGCATTTCAAATCTGAACTTAAGTCGCTACTTGTGTTCTAAATATTTTTGTTTTGGTTTCATGACCTTTGGCTCTTTGTCTATCAAAACTCTATTGAACTCGGTCTTGAATAATTTCAACTATTCAGCCATCATTGCTTTCTAGGGAAGGGAATTCATTGTCTAACCAGCCTCTGAGGAGGAAAGAAATTCTTCTCTCTATTTTAAAAGGGAGACTTGTTTTTTTAAAAAAAAACTGCCTCCATCTTTAGTCTCTCTCCACTTTTTCCCCACAAGTCTCAATTCCTACAATGCAACAGGAGGCCATTCAGCCCATCTATTTTGCACAATCCCACCTAGGCCCCATCCACATAACCCCATGTATCTACCCTGCTACTCTCCCTGACACTAAGGGGCAATTTAGCATGGCCAGTCAACTTAACCTACATATCTTTGGAGTGTGGGAGGAAACCAGAGCACTTGGAGGAAACCCATGCAGATACAGGAAGAATGTACAAATTCCACACAGTCACCCGAGACTGGAATTGAACCCAGGTCCTTGGTATTAGGGGCAGCAGTGCGACCCACTGTGCCGTCCAATCAATGATAATTTCATGGCTGTCATTACTGGTACCAGTATTCAATTCTGGATTTTAGTATCCTTTCAGCATCCATCCTATCAAGCTCAGTTAGGATCTTTTATGATTTGATCTGATTTTGTTTATATTTTTGTCGCATGTATTAGTATATAGTGAAAAGTATTGTTTCTTGTGCACTGTTACAGACACAGCATATTATTCATAAAGAAGGAAATGAAAGAGTGCAAAATATAGTTTTATAGTTATTGCTAGGATGTAGAGAAAAGTCAAATTAATGCAAGGTAGGTCCATTCAAAAGTCTGATGGCAGCAAGAAAGAAGTTGTTTTTGAGTTGGTTGGTATGTGATCTCAGGCTTTTGCATCTTTTTCCGACCTGAAAGAAGTTGGAACTTCATCTGGGATGCTGGCAAATTGGAGGCCCTGGCTTCTAGAGCATTTTCCCATGCACTGGGAGCTGGTATAGGGAAATTCCCAACTCGGGGGCTGCAGGTCCCACCAGGACAGCTGGTCCAGGTGGCTAGTCCTGTTTCAGGTCAGGGTTTCCAAGGACCTCAGGATTGCAAAATCTATGAGATTGAATTAAAGCATTGTTAGAGAGTTTAAAACAAAGAGAATGAAGTTTTAGAAGATAGAATTAGAAGATATGTTGGGCACGACTTGCAAGAAGTCGCCTCGGTCTGGCACTATTTTGAATCAGAATGATCAATGTTTTAGTAAGATCATCTCTCATCCTTCTGAACATAATGGCCCAGCCTGTTCAATCTTTCGTCTTGGGTAAACTCTTCATCTTGGGAATTCATTGAGTGAACCTTGCCTGAACTGCCTTTTTATAATTTATATAATTACTTAAGGTGATCGTGGTGTATATGGATTTTAGCAAAGCGTTTGATAAGGTTCCCCTTGGAAGACTACTGCAGAAAATGCAGATGCATAGGATTGAGGGTGATTTAGCAATTTGGATTAGGAATTGGCTAGCTGATAGAAGACAAAGGGTCATGGTTGATGAGACATATTCAACATGGAGTTTAGTTACAAGTGGTGTACCTCAGGGATCTGTTTTGGGGCCACTGCTGTTTGTTATTTTTTATAAATGACCTGGATGAGGGTGTAGAGGGATGGGTTAGTAAATTTGCTGACGACACCAAAGTTGTAGACAGTGAGGATGGATGTTACAGTTTGCAGAGGGACATACGTAAGTTGCAGAGCTGGGCCAAGAGGTGACAAATGGAGTTTAATGCAGAAAAGTGTGAGGTGATTCACTTTGGTAAGAGTAATATGTGTACAAAATATTGGGCTAATTGGTAGGACTCTAGTGTAGATGAGCAGAGAGATCTCGATGTCGAGGCGAACTCGCTGGGGTCTTTTAAAAGACTTCTGGATGAGTATATGGGATCCAATGGGATTGGGGGTTATAGATAGGTCTATGGCTGGGTAGGTTTTGATGTGTTCGGCACAACTCGTGGGCCGAAGGGCCTGTTTGTGCTGTAGTGTTCTATGTTCTATGTACAGGTGCATAGATCCTTGATAGTTGGTACTCGAGTTGATAAGGTTGTTAAGAAGGCGTATAGTGTGCTAGCATTTATTGGTAGAGAGATTGAATTTCAGAGCCCAGATGTCATGTTGCAACTGTACAAAACTCCAGTGCAGCCGCACTTGGAGTATTGTGTACAGTTTTGGTTGCCACATTATAAGAAAGATGCGGAGGCATTGGAGGTGCAGAGGAGGTTTACCAGGATGTTGCCTGGTATGGTGGGTAGGTCTTATGAGGAAAGGCTAAGGGACTTGAAGTTATTTTCATTAGAGAGAAGAAGGCTAAGAGGTGACCTAATTAAAACATGTAAGATGATCAGAGGGTTAGATAGGGTGGATAGTGAGAGCCTTTTTCCTCGGATGGAGATGGCTAACACAAGGGGGCTTAGCTTTAAATTAAGGAGTGGTAGCTATGGATGTTAGAGATCGGCTCTTTACTCAGAGGGTAGTAAGGGCGTGGAATGCCCTGCCTGCAGCAGTTGTGGACTTGCCAAGTTTAAGGGCGTTCAAATGGTCAGTGGATAGGCATATGAATAGCATTGGAATAGTTTAGGTTAGAGGGTCATAAAATTGGTTCCATTGGTCGGCGCAACATCGAGGGCTGAAGGGCCTGTACTGCGCTGTAACGTACTATGTTCTATGTAAGTGTGCACAGTATTTCAGATGTGGTTTCACCAAGTCTTGTATTGCTGTGATAAAAAAATTTTGCCTTCCATACCCTTGGCAAGAAATGCCAGTATTCCATTTGTCTTCCAAATCACTTGCAGTCCCTGCAAACTAACTTTAGTGATTAATGCTCTAAGTTCGAGGTATTATTTGAATTTAAATTCCAATTTTGCTTATTTAAGATTTCAATCACTTTGGCAAAAGGAGATGTTTTGCTGAAGTAAATCAGGAAATTTTAATCAGTTATAGATGAAAATTTGGGCAGGATTTGAAGAGCATACTATAACTGTTGCTTTCTACTTCTGCAAACAAACTTTTGTTTCAAATGTGTCCCATGCCTTGGTCAGTGCTTCTTAATTCTTTCTAAGCCACAATCCATACTGTGATCAGAGCTATTTCATTCTGGTTGGTCTAAATGAGGTGAGGCTGTTTCTTGATTGGTTTAAAGAGTGCATGATCAATCTGTAATTGGTTTCCTGAGGGTGATGGACACCTATTAATTTCATTTTCCATTGGGCCCTGATTGAGCTTCTCGGATGTCAATGACTCGTAGGACTATCATTCTCATAGAGTCATAGAGATTTACAACATGGAAACAGGCCTTTCAGCCCAACTTGTCCGTGCCACTCTTTTTTTCTAAACCCCGAAGCTAATCCCAATTGTCAGCACTTGGTCCATATCCATCCATACCCATCATACCCATGTAACTATCTTTTAAAAGACAAAATTATACCTGCCTCTACTACTACCTCTGGCAGCTTGTTCCCTCTGTGTAAAAAATTGCCCCTCTGGACACTTTTGTATCTCTCCCCTCTTACCTTAAACCTTGCCCTCTAGTTTTAGATTCCCCTACTTTTGGGAAAATGTATTGACTATACGTTGTCTATGCCCCTCATTATTTTATAAGGTCACCCCTCAGCTTCCTACGCTCCAGAGAAAAAAGTCTCAGTCTATCCTGCCTCTCCTTATAACACAAACCCAACAAAACCCAGTAGCATCCCAGTAAATCTTTTCTGCACTCTTTTTAGTTTAATAAAATCCTTTCTATAATAAAGTGACCAGAAGTGCACACAGTATTCCACGTGCAGCCTTACCAATGTCTTGTACAACTTCAACAAGACATTCCAACTCCTCAACTCAATGTTCTGACCAATGAAACCAAGCATGCTGAATGCCACCTTCACTACTGTCTGCCAGTGACTCCACTTTCAAGGAGCTATGAACATATACCCTAGATCTCTCTGTTCTGTAACTCTCCCCAGAGCCATATCATTAACTGAGTAAGTCCTGTCCTGGTTCACATCACCTCACACTTGTTTAAATTAAACTTTATTTGTCACTGACCCAATTCATCAAGATCTCATTGCAATCGGAGATAACCTTCTTCACTGTCCACTATGCCACCAATTTTGGTGTCACCTGCAAACTAACTAACTATACCTCCTACATTGTCATCCAAATCATTAATATAAATGACAAATAATGGTGGACTCAACACTGATCCTTGAGGCACATCACTGGTCACAGGCTTCCAGTTTGAAAAACAATTCTCAAGATGATAGATCATAGAACCCTACAGTGCAGAAAGAGGCCCTTTGGCCCATCGGGTCTGTACCAAACACAATCCCGCCTGCGCCCTACTCCCATATCCCTACATATTCTATCCACTAATCTCTCTAACCTACACATTCCTGGATACTAAGGGGCAATTTCTTAGCATGGCCAATCAATCTAATCCGCACGTATTTGGACTGCGGGAGGAAACCGGAGTATCCGGTTATTTGTAGACAGTGAGGATGGATATTACAGTTTGCAGAGGGGCATAGGTAAGTTGCAGAGCTGGGCCGAGAGGTGGCAAGTGGAGTTTAATGCGGAAAAGTGTGAGGTGATTCGCTCTGGTAAGAGTAATATGTGTACAGAATATAGGGCTAATGGTAGGACTCTTAGTAGTGTAGATGAGCAGAGAGATCTCGGTGTACAGGTGCACAGATCCCTGAAAGTTGGTACTCAAGTTGATAAGGTTGTTGAGAAGGTGTACAGTGTGTTAGTATTTATTGGTAGAGGGATTGAATTTCGGAGCCGAGATGTCATGTTGCAACTGGACAAAACTTTAGTGCAGCCGCACTTGGAGTATTGTGTACAGTTTTGGTCGCCACGTTATAAGAAAGATGTGGAGGTATTGGAAAGGGTGCAGAGGAGGTTTACCAGGATGTTGCCTGTATGGTGGGTAGGTCTTATGAGGAAAGGCTGAGGGACTTGAAGTTATTTTCATTAGAGAGAAGGCGGCTAAGCGGTGACCTAATTGAGACATGTAAGATGATCAGAGGGTTAGATAGGGTGGCTAGTGAGAGCCTTTTTCCTCGGATGGAGATGGATAACACAAGGGGGACATAGCTTTAAATTAAGGATTGGTAGTCATAGGACTATTTTTGTAAGATAGGGCCCTCATAACTAATACCTTGAGCTCACTGTCTCAAACTTTTTAAAATTGGTGCAAGATCCTCATTAAGTCAGATTCTTTATATAGGCCATTTGATGGGTGATGGTATTCCTTGCTGTGATTATTTAGAATGATTACTTTGTTTTAAAACAAAGGATAGAGTGATAAAATTGCTTATAACCTTAAAACTAACAAAGGTTACAAAGTTGGTGGTATTTAAAGATTATATAGGTTATGGATGGAATACAAGTGAGATTGGTTTTGACTTTTGCTTTATTTGAAATAAGGCAACATGTAAAATCTGAGAACATAGATTAATTGGTCCAGATGTGTAATTGATCTGAATTCATTGATTTATCAAACTTATTACAGTGTCCTGCAGCAGTTGTGGGTTCGCCAAGTTTAAGGGCATTCAAACGGTCAGTGGATAGACATATGGATAGCATTGGAGTAGTTTAGGTTAGAAGGTCAGAAAATGGGTTCCATTGGTCAGTGCAACATCGAGGGCCAAAAGTTCTGTACTACGCTGTAATGTTCTATGTTCTAAATAAAAGGGGTCTGACAACACCAATTTTAAATCCAACAGATTTATTTGATAGTAAACTTGCTAGCTTTCAGCCTTTGTGCCTTCGTCAGGCAAATGAGGTGTTCTGGTCTGCAATAGCACACGTATCAGCACAGACTGTGCCTGACAAAGGCCGAAAGCTAGCAAGTTTACTATCAAATAAATCAGTTGGATTTAAAATTGGTGTTGTCAGACCTCTTACTGAGTTTACCCCAGTCCAACGCCGGCATCTCTATATCCTAAATAAAAGGAGCAGCGCACATTATGTAATGGTTTCTGCTACTAAGCGAATGTGTTTCACGTTCATCAATCAGAGCCAGTCGGACTAATAGGGAACAGAATATTTCATTTAAATAGGAGAGAGGGCAAAAAAGGACAACCCTTTAGAGTCATAGATATTTACAACATGGAAACAGGTTCTTTGGCCTAACTTGTCCATGCTGCCCTTTTTTTAAAACCCCTAAACTAATCCCAATTGCCAGCATTTGGCCCATATTCCTCTATACCCATTGTATCCATGTAACTATGTAAATGTTTTTTAAAAGATAAAATTGTACTGCCTCTACTACTACCTCTGGCAGCTTGTTCCAACCATTCACCACCCTTTGTGTGAAAAAATTGCCCCTCTGTACACTTTTGTACCTCCCCCCTCTCAGTTAAACCTGTGCCGTATAGTTTTAGACTCACCTACCTTTGGGAAAAGGTATTGACTATCTACCTTGTCTATTCCTCTTGTTATTTTATAGACCTCTGAGGTTAGCCCTCAGCTTCCTACGCTCCAGAGGAAAAAATCCCAGTCTATTCAGCCTGTCCTTAACTCATTTCATCAAGTCCCAGTAGCATCCCAGTAAATGTTTTCTGCACTCTTTCTAGTTTAATAATATCCTTTCTATAATAGGGTGACCAGGATTACACACAGTATTCAAAGTGTGGCTTTACCAATGTCTTGTACAATTTTAACAAGAGTCCCAACTCCTGTATTCAATGTCCTGACCGATGAAACCAAGCATGCCGAATTCCTCCTTCACTTCTGTGTCCACCTCTGACTCCACTTTCAAAGATTAGGATTAGGGTCAACCCTAACCCTAATGAACATGTACCCCTAGATCCCTTTATTCTGTAACTCTTCCCTATGCCCTACCATTTTCTGAATAAGTCCTGCCCTAGTTCAGTCTATCAAAATGCATCATTTCACATTTGTCTAAATTAAACTCCATCTGCCATTCGTCAGTCCATTAGCCCAATTATCAATATCTTGTTGCATTTGGAGATAACCTTCCTTACCATCCACCATGCCATCAGTCTTGGTATCATTTGTAAACTTCCAGTATTAATCTCTGAGGCACACCTCTAGTCACCAGGTGCCATCGTGAAAAAGACCCCTTCATCCCCACTGTCTGCCTTCTGCCAGTCAGTCAATCCTCTGTCTATACCATACCGCCTATATTCTCATCCAAATCATTAATATAAATGACATATAACAATGAGTCCAGCACTGATTCCTGAGGCCTCCAGTTTGAAAAAGAACTGTCTACAACTACCCTCTGACTTCTGTCAGGAAGCCAGTTTTGTATCCATTTAGATACCTCACCCTGGATCCCATGAGATTTAACTTTATGCAACAACATACCATGCAGTACTTTGACAAAGGCCTTGCTAAAATCCATGTAGACAACATCAACTGCACTGCCCTCATCTATCCCTTCAAAAAATTCAATTAAATTTGTGAGACATGATTTTCATTTGCAAATCCATGCTGACTGTCCCTAATCAGTCCTTGCATCTCTAAATGCTTGTAGACCCTGTCGCTCAAAATGCTTTCCAACAATTTACCCACCACAGATATGAAGCTCACTGGCCTCTAGTTCCCAGACTTTTCCCTATAGCCCTTTTTAAACAAAGGCACAACAATGTGATTATTCACGTAGGAGAGAAGGATGTAGGGAGATATACGAAGGCAGTTCAGGGAGTTGGGGGGTAGGCTGAAGAGCAGGGCCTCCAGGATGGCGATCTCAGGGCTGCTTCCAGGACCAGGTAATAGCGGAGACAGGAGAAATAAGATCCTACAGCTGAATGCATGGCTGAAGGACTGGTGTAGGGCAGAGGGTTTCATATTTGTGGATAACTGGGAAGTCTTTGTGAAAGACGGGCACCTGTATAGAAGGGACGGGGAACAATTAAATGGGAAGGGCGTGAATATCTTAGCTGGGAGGTAAGCTGGACTGTTTCGGCAGGGTTTAAACTAATATGGAGGGGCTGAGACCAATACCTCGGTAGAGAGCAAGATGGGAGATAAAGTAAGCTTGGATGAGAAGAAATACACCAGGGAGGAGGAGGTTCAGAGTGGGCTTGGAGGTCTGGAGTGCGTCTGTTTCAATGCGAGGAGCGTAACAAGATGAACTTAGGGCCTTAATGTTTGCAAGGAACTTGGATGTGGTTGCGGTGACGGAGACATGATTAAAGGAAGGGGAGCAGTGGCAACTCAATATTCCTGGGTATAAGTGCTTCAGGCATGACAGAGGAGACTCCAGAAGAGGTTGGGGAGTGACGACGTTAGTTAGAGAGAGCATCACGGCGGTGCAGAGGGAGGACGATACAGAGGAGTTAGGAGTGGAGTCACTGTGGGTGGAGTTGAGGAATAGAAAGGGGGCGATTACTATTGCTAGGGGTGTATTATAGGCCACCCAACAGCTTGCGGGTAATTGAACACAACATAGAACAATACAACATAAACAGGCCCTTCTGCCCACGAGTTGCGCTGATCACATCTACCAATCCACAGACCTGTCTATAATCCCCTATCCTATTCTTTTCCATGTACTCATCCAGAAGTCTTTTAAAAGACCACAGTGAGTTTGCCTCAACAACCTCCGACGGCAGCCGATTCCATTCACTCCCCACCCTCTGAGTGAAAAACTTACCCCTGACATCTCCTTTGTATTTGCTTCCCTGCACCTTAAATCTGTGTCCTCTCGTAGTGACCATCTCAGCTCAGGGAAATAGTCTCTGAGAGTCCACCCTTTCTATCCCTCTCAACATTTTATAAACCTCTATCAGGTCGCCTCTCAACCTACGTCGCTCCAGTGAGAAGAGTCCCAGCTCCCTCAACCTATCTTCATAATGTCTGCCTCCCAATCCAGGCAGCATCCTTGTAAATCTCCTCTGCACTCTCTCAATACCCTCTACATCCTTCCTATAGTGAGGCGACCAGAACTGCGCACAATACTCCAAGTGGGGTCTGACAAGAGTCTTATAGAGCTGCATCATTGCCTCCTGACTCCTAAACTCTATTCCTTGATTAATGAAGGCCAGTACACCGTACGCCTTCTTGCCCACTTCCTCCACCTGCGAGGCCAATTTAAGAGTCCTATGGACCCGGACCCCGAGATCCTTCTGCTGTACAACACAGCTAAGATTTCTACCCTTTATATTGTACTCCTTCATCCTATTATTCCTGCCAAAATGGACCACTACACATTTATCCGCGTTGAAGTCCATCTGCCACTTCTCCACCCAGTCTTGCATCCTGTCCATGTCCCGCTGCAACTTTTGACATCCCTCCAGACCATCCACAACACCACCGACCTTTGTATCGTCGGCGAACTTACTAACCCATCCCTCCACTTCCTCATCCAGGTCATTTATGAAAATGACAAACAGCAGGGGTCCCAGAACAGATCCCTGGGGCACTCCACTGGTTACCGACCTCCATGCAGAAGGCATATGTAAAGACATTTTGGATAGGTGCAGAAAGAACAGAGTCGTTATAGTGTGAGATTTTAATCTCCCTAGGGTGGATTGGAAGGTACCTAGAGCTGGGGGTTTGGACAGGCAGGAATTTGTAAAATGTGTACTGGAAGGATCGTTGGAGCAGTATGTGGCTAGCCTGACTAGAGAGGGGGCTATATTGGATTTAGTTCTGAGTAATGAGCCAGGGCAGGTGGTTGAAGTTGTAGTAGGGGAACATGTGGCTAACAGTGACCACAATTCTGTCCACTTTAGGATACAGAGGGAAAAAGATGCTTGTTGCCCTAGGGGCAGGGTGTTGAATTGGGGGAAGGCTAACTACGGTCGGATTAGGCAGGAACTTATGGAAACTGGGAACGGCTGTTCAAGGGTAAGTCCACGCTAGGCATGTGGGACTCTTTCAAGGGAATACTGAAAATGTTGCAAGAAAGATATGTGCCGGCTGAGAGGAAAGATGGGAAAGGAAGGATTAGAGAGCCATGGATTACTAGGGATATTGAGGACTTGGTTAGGAAGAAAAGAGAGGCGTATGATAGGTCAAAGCAGCTGGGAACGGAGAGAGCGTTGGAATAATAGAGAGAGAGTAGGAGGGAGCTCAAACGGGGAGTTAGAAGGTCAAAAAGGGGACATGAAGTGATTTTGGTGGATAGGATTAGGAAAATCCAAAGGCTTTTTACTCCTATGTTAGGAATGAAAGAGTGGTTAGAGGAAAAATCGGACCTCTTAGGTACAGGGGAGGGGAACTGTGCTTAAAGCCTGAGGGAATGGTGGAGATCCTGAATGAATACTTTGCGTCGGTATTCACGAGGGAAGAGGGGCTTGTTGACAGCTCCTGTCTGAGGGAGCTGTGGACCAGTTGAGGGAAATATCCATACCGAGGGAGGAAATGTTAGAGCTTCTATGTAGCATTAAAACTGATAAATCTCCGGGGCCTGATGGCATTTATCCCAGGCTGCTTAGGGAGGTGCGAGGTGAAATTGTTGGGCCTCCGACACAAATCTTTGTCTCTTCTTTGGACACAGGTGAGGTCCCAGAGGACTGGAGAATAGCTAATGTTGTACCGTTGTTTAAAAAGGGTAGTGGGGATAACCCTGGAAATTATAGGCTGGTGAGTTTGACGTCAGTGGTAGGGAAGCTGTTGGAGGGGATTCTTAGAGATAAAATGTACAGGCACTTGGAGCGTTGCGATCTGATTAGGGATACGCAGCATGGTTTTCAGGGGAGGCTGTGCCTTACAAATCTCGTAGAGTTTTTTGAGGAGGTGACAAAAACGGTTGATGAAGGGCGAGCCGTTGATATCGTCTACATGGATTTCAGTAAGGCATTTGACAAAGTCCCTCATGGGAGGTTAGTTGAGAAGGTCAAGGCTCGTGGGATACAAGGACAGGTAGCTAGATGGATAAGTAAGTGGCTTAGTAATAGGAGACAGAGTAATAGTGGAAGGGTGTTTTTCTAACTGGAGGTCGGTCACTAGTGGTGTGCCGCAGGGCTTGGTACTGGGACCTCTTCTATTTGTAATATATATAAATGACTTGGAAGAGGGAGTAAGTGGAGTGATCAGCAAGTTTGCAGACGATACAAAGATGGCTGAACTTGTGGATAGTGCATAAATAGGCTGATAGCTTGGGCAGATAAATGGCAGATGGAATTCAATCCTGATAAATGCGGGGTGATGCATTTTGGGAGAAAGAAGGTAGGGGGAGGTATATGATAAAGGGTAGACCTATTAAGAGCGTAGAAACGCAGGGGGACCTGGAGGTGCAGTTGCGCAAGTCTCTGAAGGTGGCAGGTGGAGAAGGTTGTGAGAAAGATATGGTATGCTAGTCTTTATAGGAAGGGGTATAGAACATAGAACATAGAACAATACAGCACAGAACAGGCCCTTCGGCCTTCGATGTTGTGCCGACCAAAATAAAAAGCAATGCCCCTCTTAACTAAACCATTCCCTTCTCATCCATATACTTATCAACTAACCTCTTAAACGCCACCAAACTTGGCGCATCTACAACAGCTGCAGGCAGGGCATTCCACTCCCTAATCACTCTTTGAGTAAAGAACCTACCTCTGATATCCGTCCTATAACTCATACCCCTTAATTTAAAGCTGTGTCCCCTCGTGCTAGCTTTCTCCATCCTAGGAAAAAGGCTATCACTGTCCACCCTATCTAAACCTCTAATCATCTTATATGCTTCAATAAGATCCCCTCTTAGCCGCCTCCTTTCTAACGAAAACAACCTCAAATCCTTCAACCTCTCTTCATAGGACCTGCCCTCCATACCAGGCAACATCCTGGTAAACCTCCTCTGTACCCTCTCCAATGCCTCCACATCTTTCTTATAATGTGGCGACCAGAACTGCACACAATACTCCAAGTGCGGCCGCACTAGAGTTTTGTACAGTTGCAACATGATGCTGCGGCTCCTAAATTCAATCCCCCTACCAATAAAAGCTAAGACTCCATATGCCTTCTTAACAACTTTATCCACTTGACTGCCTACTTTCAGGGATCTATTGACACATACACCAAGATCCTTCTGTTCCTCAACACTATTAAGAGCCCTACCATTAGCCCTATACTCTACACATTTATTGTTCCTGCCAAAGTGCATTACCTCACACTTTTCCACATTAAACTCCATTTGCCACCTCTCGGCCCAGCTCTGCAACTTGTCCAAGTCACTCTGTAAACTAAAACACCCCTCTTCACTATCTACCACACCACCAACTTTAGTATCATCTGCAAATTTACTGATCCATCCCTCAATACCCTCATCCAGATCATTTATAAAAATTACAAACAGCAGGGGCCCCAAAACAGACCCCTGAGGCACACCACTCGTCACCGAACTCCACGATGAATATCTCCCATCAACCACCACCCTCTGTCTTCTATCTGCCAGCCAATTTCTAATCCAATTAGCTAAATCACCCTCTATTCCACACATCTGCATTTTCTGTAGAAGTCTTCCATGGGCCACCTTATCAAAAGCCTTACTAAAGTCCATATACTACATCAACCGCCTTACCCCCATCCACCTCTCTGGTCACTTTCTCAAAAAACTCAATGAGGTTAGTAAGGCATGACCTACCCTTCACGAAACCATGCTGACTATCCCCAATCAATTCATTTCTCTCTAAATAACTATAAATCCTATCCCTAATAATTCTCTCCAATACCTTGCCCACAACAGAAGTAAGACTCACTGGCCTATAATTCCCTGGAAGGTCTCTCTTCCCCTTCTTAAACAATGGGACCACATTCGCTATCCTCCAGTCCTCCGGAACCACACCCGTAACCAACGAGGACCTGAAGATCAGAGCCAGAGGCTCTGCAATCTCCTCTCTTGCCTCCCAGAGAATCCTAGGGTAAATCCCGTCCGGCCCAGGGGACTTATCCAACTTCAAACCCTCGAGAATTTCTAACACATCCTCCCTATCTACTACAATACTCCCCAATTTGCAACCCTGTACCTCAGTGCTCTCCACAGCTACATTTCCAGCACTCTGCGTGAATACCGAAGAGAAATATTTATTCAGTGCCTCGCCAATCTCTTCAGGCTCCACGCACAACTTCCCACTGCTGTCTATGACTGGCCCTAATCTTGCCCTAACCAATCTTCTATTCTTAACATATCGAAAGAAAGCTTTAGGATTCTCCTTAATCCTATCAGCCAACATCTTCTCGTGTCCCCTCTTAGCTCTCCTCAATTCACTTTTTACCTCCTTCCTAGCTAATCTATAGCTATCCATTGCACTACCTGAGCCTTCAAGCCTCATCCTGACATAAGCCTCCTTTTTCTTCTTAACCAGCAAATCAACTCTTTTCGTACACCAAGGCTCTCTTACTCGTCCATTTCCTCCCTGCCTGACAGGGACATACTTATCAAGGACTCTCAGCAGCTGCTCCTTGAATAAGCACCACATTCCAGATGTTCCCAGTCCCTGTAGTTCCCTAGTCCAATCTACGCACCCTAATTCTCTCCTGATGGCCTCATAATTACCCTTCCCCCAGCTATAACTACAGCCCCCAGCTTCATGCCTATCCCTGTCCATCACTAAGGTGAACGTAACCGAATTGTGGTCACTATCACCAAAATGTTCACTAACTTCCAAGCCTAACACCTGGTCTGGCTCATTGCCCAGCACCAAATCCAATGTAGCCTCACCTCTAGTTGGCCTATCTACATACTGAGTCAAAAAACCTTCCTGCACACTCTGTACGAAAACTGACCCCTCTAACGAGCTAGAGCTATAGCTATTCCAATCAATATTAGCAAAGTTAAAGTCCCCCATCACAATTACCCTACTACTTTCACTCCTAATCAGAATTGACTTCGCAATCCTTTCCTCAACCTCTCTAGAACTATTAGGAGGTCTGTAAAAGACTCCCAACAGGGTGACCTCTCCTCTCCTGTTTCTAATCTCAGCCCATACTACCTCAACAGACAAGTCCTCATCAAACTTCTTTTCGATCACCGTGATACAGTCTTTGACCAGTAACGCCACTCCTCCCCCCCTTCTACCCCCTTCTCTACTCCGACTAAAGCATTTGTACCCCGGAACCTGCAACATCCATTCCTGTCCCTGCTCTACCCAAGTCTCTGAAATGGCCACAACATCGAAGTTCCAGGTACTGGTCCAAGCTGCAAGTTCCTCCCCCTTATTGCGAATACTCCTTGCATTAAAGTATACGCATCTCAAACCATGCTCCACCCCACCCGTACGCCGCTGTGTTTTACAACTCTCCTCTATAACCCCCTTACTCTCATCCCTCTCAGCACCCCAACTACTTAGGATCCCACCCCCCCCCCGAATCAGTTTAAAGCCCCCATCATAGCCTTAGCAAATTTTCCCCCCAAGATATTAGTCCCCCTCTGGTTCAGGTGTAGACCATCTCTCTTGAAGAGGTCCCACCTATCCCAGAATGAGTCCCAATTGTTAAGGAACCTGAACCCCTCCTTCCTGCACCATCCACGCAGCCATGAGTTCAAACTATCCCTTTCTCTGTTCTTCTCTAAACTATCCCTTGGCACAGGCAAGAGTCCAGAGATAACCACTCTGCCTGTTATGGACCTAAGCTTCCACCCTAACTCCATAAATTTCTGTTTAATATCCCCTTCCCTTGTCCTACCTACATCATGTGTCCCCACATGAACAATGACTTGGGGCTGACTCCCCTCACCCTTAAGAATCCTAAAAACCCGATCTGCGACATCCTGGACCCCAGCCCCTGGGAGGCAACACACCAGCCCTGAGTCCTGTTATTACTATTTACCCTCTATCTGTCCCTCTAACTATGGAGTCTCCTATAACTAGGCCTAATCTCTTATTCCCCCCACCCACCTGAGCATTCTCAGCAGGCTCACCCCCAGAGACCTGCTCCCTTTGGTCAGCTCCAGTTGATTCTTCCTCAACTGTAGCCTCCAAGACAGAAAATTTATTTTGGAGGGGAACAGCCCCAGGGGATTGTCTCCCCGATTGCTTCTTACCCCTCCTCCTAATAGTTACCCAATTATCACTTATAGGAGTTACAATCTCTTTGTTACTCCTGCCTATATCCTCCTCAACCTCTCGAATTACTCTGAGTTCCTCTAATTCCAGCTCCAGCTCCTTAACACGATCCTCAAGGAGCTGCAAATGTGCACACTTCCTGCAGGTATAATCAGCAGGAACACTACTGGTGTCCCTCACCTCATACATACCGCAGGAGGTGCAATGTACTACCTGCACTGCCATCACTGTTACTTTAATTTGCAGGAGAGAAAAAAAAACTACACACACACTTTTATTATTAGGTTAGAGGAGGGGGGAGGGTGGGATACTCTACCTGTGTAGAGTATCGGGTTACCTCTCTGGACCAATTTATAGAGTCAGAGAGAAAAACTACAACTACCGGCAGCCCCTAGTGACGACTTCCGGTTACAAGTTAGTTTAAATAAAAAACGGCAAAAACTACTCCCGCTCGCTGTTTTAAACAAAGAGAAAAGTTAAAAAAGTACTTATCAATCGAACTTCTCGCTCTCCCAAATCGCTGCCTCTCCGTGCTGCTCCAATGGAACAATGAGGCCGATACCCAGAGGTTAGTACTTATATAGCTTAAAAACTACAACTACCGGCAGCCTCCTAGTGACGACTTCCGGTTACAAGTTAGTTTAAATAAAACGGCAAAAACTACTCCCGCTCGCTATTTTAAACAAAGAGAAAAGTTAAAAAGCTACTTATCAATCGAACTTCTCGCTCTCCCAAATCGCTGCCTCTCCGTGCTGCTCCAATGGAACAATGAGGCCGATACCCAGAGGTTAGTACTTATATAGCTTAAAACTACAACTACCGGCAGCCTCCTAGTGACGACTTCCGGTTACAAGTTAGTTTAAAATAAAAACGGCAAAAACTACTCCCGCTCGCTATTTTAAACAAAGAGAAAAGTTAAAAAGCTACTTATCAATCGAACTTCTCGCTCTCCCCAATCGCTGCCTCTCCGTGCTGCTCCAATGGAACAATGAGGCCGATACCCAGAGGTTAGTACTTATATAGCTTAAAAACTACAACTACCGGCAGCCTCCTAGTGACGACTTCCGGTTACAAGTTAGTTTAAATAAAAACGGCAAAAACTACTCCCGCTCGCTATTTTAAACAAAGAGAAAAGTTAAAAAGCTACTTATCAATCGAACTTCTCGCTCTCCCAAATCGCTGCCTCTCCGTGCTGCTCCAATGGAACAATGAGCTGGTATAGAGTACAAGAGCTGGCCTTTAATGTTGCAGTTGTATAAAACGTTAGTTAGACCTCATTTGGAATACTGTGTCCAGTTCTGGTCGACTTACTACCAGAAGGACGTGGAGACTCTGGAGAGAGTGCAGAGAAGGTTTACCAGAATGCTGCCTGGTATGGAAGGTCTGAGTTATGAGGAGAGGTTAGGCAAGTTTGGACTGTTTTCCTTGGAAAGACGTAGACTAGGAGGAAATCTAATAGAGGTGTACAAGATTATGAGGGGTATAGATAGAGTAAACAGGGTTAAGATTTTTCCTAGGATGGACTCAAATAGCATGAGGGGTCACAGGCTTAGGGTCAGGTGGGTAAGGTATAATTTGGATGCTAGAGGGAGTTTTTTCACACAGAGGGTGGTGGGGGGTGTGGAATGCGCTGCCAAGTGGTGGAAGCAGGCACTCTGGAGTTATTTAAGAAATACTTAGATGGGCACATGAACAGAATGGGAATGGAGGGGTATAGAAAACTGATTTAAAATAGGAATCATGAGCCTTGGGAGTCCCTGGGAAGTGTGTAAATAGATGATGATATTGATGTACTTGTTTTTATCCGACAGGTGCTTTGGTCCACCTTGTTGTCTAACAAGGGGCATATATGTGATGATTTATTTTGAGAGTATCCTAGTACTTCACGTCGTTAGTGTACGCTTGACCTGGACCATTTGATAGGCAACACGACAGCTCAGTGACTATCGCTGTGCTGTGCAGATGCGTGGATTTGGGCCTCTGTCTGTGGGAGTTTGCGCATTCTCCCTGTGCTTGTGTGCGTTTTCTCCGGGTGCTCCGGTTTCCTCCCACGTCCCAAAGTTGTGCTCTGAGGTTAATTGGCAAAACAAATTCTCCCTAAATTGTCTCAAATTTGGTTTTTAATCCATAGATCTATGAACATAGACAGGGATCATGGGTAGAGGTGGGAACATCAGGGTGGCGGTGTGGGCTCGTTGGGCCGAAGGGCCTGTTTCCCATGCTGTTGTTCTTTGTTCTTTGCCATTCTCCAATCTTCAGGCAGCTGACCTGTGACTGTCAACGATTGAAATATCTCAGCTCGGGAAACTCGCAATTTCCTCGCTAGCCTCCCACAACATCCTGTGATATACCTCATCATATCCGCAGTTTTATCTACATTGATGCACATTAAGACTTCGAGCTCCTTCTTCTCTGTAATATGTGCACTCCTCAAAACATCAATATTTACTTTCAGAAGCTCCCTAACATCCATCCTTTTCTCAACAGTAAATACTGAGGAGAAATATTCATTTAGGATCTCACCCATCTCTTGTGGATCGGCACATAGACGACCTTGTTGATCCTTAAGAAGCCCTGCTCTCTCCCTTGTTGTTCATTTGCTCTTTGTATATTTAAAACAGTGATGAGGAGGAATTTCTCCAACTGGAGAGTGGTGAATGGAACTCCTTGCCATTGAGGGATGTGCATGCCAGGTGTCTTTAAGACAGAGATAAGTTCTTGATTAATATGGGCATTAGGGATTATGGGGAAAAGGTAAGAGAATGGGAATGAGAAAAATATCAGTCATGATTGAATAGAACATAGAACATTACAGTGCAGAACAGGCCCTTCGGCCCTCGATGTTGCGCCGACCAGTTAGGAACAAGCAGTGACCCTCTCACCTAAATCATTCTCTTTTCATCCATAAACTTGTCTACTAACCTCTTAATAGCCACCAAACTTGGCGCATCTACAACTGACGCAGGCAAGGCATTCCATACCCTTACCACCCTCTGGGTAAAGAACCTACCTTTGACATCTGTCCTAAAACCACCACCCCTTAATTTAAAGCTATGTCCCCTCGTGCTAGCTTTCTCCATCCTAGGAAAAGGCTATCACTGTCCACCCTATCTAAACCTCTAATCATCTTATATGTTTCAATAAGGTCTCCTCTTAGCCGCCTTCTTTCTAACGAAAACAACCTCAAATCCCTCAGCCTCTCGTCATAAGACCTGCCCTCCATACCAGGCAACATCCTGGTAAACCTCCTCTGTACCCTCTCCAATGCCTTCACATCTTTCTTATAATGCGAGGACCAGAACTGTACACAATACTCCAAGTGCGGCCGCACTAGAGTTTTGTACAGTTGCAACATGACGTTGCGGCTCCGAAATTCAATCCCCCTACCAATAAAAGCTAAGACTCCGTATGCTTCTTAACAACCTTATCGACTTGATTGCCAACTTTCAGGGATCTATGCACATATACACCAAGATCCCTCTGTTCTTCAACACTATTAAGAGTCCTACCATTAGCCCTATACTCTACACGTTTGTTATTCCTGCCAAAGTGAATTACTTCACACTTTTCTGCATTAAACTCCATTTGCCACCTCTCGGCCCAGCTCTGCAACTTGTCCAAGTCTCTCTGCAAACTATAACACCCCTCTTCACTATCTACCACTCCACCGACTTTAGTGTCATCTGCAAATTTACTAATCCATCCGTCAATACCCTCATCCAGATCATTTATAAAAATTACAAACAGCAGGGGCCCCGAAACAGACCCCTGAGGTACACCACTTGTCACCGAACTCCACGATGAATATCTCCCATCAACCACCACCCTCTGTCTTCTATCTGCTAGCCAATTCCTAATCCAATTAGCTAATCACCCTCAATCCCATACATCTGCATTTTCTGCAGAAGCCTTCCATGGGCCACCCTATCGAACGCCTTACTAAAGTCCATATATACCACATCAACTGCCTTACCCCCATCCACCTCTTTGGTCACTTTTTCAAAAAACTCAATAAGGTTAGTAAGGCACGACCTACCCTTCACAAAACCATGCTGACTATCCCCAATCAATTCGTTTCTCTCTAAATAACTATAAATCCTATCCCTAATAATTCTCTTCAATACTTTGCCCACAACAGAAGTAAGACTCACCGGCCTATAATTCCCCGGAAAGTCTCTCTTCCCCTTCTTGAACAATGGGACCACATTCGCTATCCTCCAGTCTTCCGGCACTATACCCATAACCAACGACGACCTGAAGATCAGAGCCAGAGGCTCTGCAATTGCCTCTCTCGCCTCCCAGATAATCCTAGGGTAAATCCCGTCCGTCCCAGGGGACTTATCTAACTTCAAACCCTCAAGAATATCTAGCACATCCTCCTTATCTACTTCAATACTTTCCAGTTTGCAACTCTGTATCCCAGTGTTCTCCACAACTACATTTACATCTCCCTGCGTGAATACCAAAGAGAAATATTTGTTCAGTGCCTCTCCAATCTCTTCAGGCTCCACGCACAACTTCCCACTGCTGTCCATGACTGGCCCTAAGTTTGCCGTAACCAATCTTCTATTCTTAACATATCTAAAGAAAGCTTTAGGATTCTCCTTGATCCTATCAGCCAAAGTCTTCTCGTGTCCCCTTTTAGCTCTCCTCAACTCGCTTTTTAGCTCACTGGCGCAGCAAACTCGATGGGCCGAGTAGCCTGATTCTGCTCGTATGTCTTGTGGTCTTATAAGACAGATTTAACTGCAGGGTTTGCTTTTTTTTGGAACTTAATCTCACAAGATTAATTTCCATAGTTTGAATACAGTGTCAATGGTCCATGATTTTCACACCAATCAAAGCAAAAAACTTAGAATTGTTCAGCAGAATTGGCAGCATCTGCGAAACAGATTTAACGTTGTTGACTTCTAATCAGAAGTGGTAAGTATTAGAAATAAAGAATTATTATTGAGTATTTCAGACATTTTCTGCTTTTATTTCAATGTCTACTATCCATATACTGTTTTATATGAATCATAAAGTCCAGTTTACTCTTTAACAGGTAAATTGTCGCGATCCTACTGATCACAAGCTGTTGCTGAAGTTTGAAGAATGGCTGAAAAATGAAGATCTGAAGCTGACAAATATTTTAGTTGGTGGAAGTGCCAGAAGCAGCAGAGGGAGAGAAAACAGGAAACAAAGTCTAAAGGTCAGAAATTTGGGAGCTTTAAGTTGCCAGTTCATTAACCTACAATATTTGTAAGTGACTCTATATTACTAAAAAGTAATATGGTATCAGGGAATGATGCAATAGCATGTTACCAAACCATGTTAAGGGACCGCACAGAATTGTGCTAAAGAGCACTAGGACAATCCAGCAGTGTGGTGCCTCATGTGCACCACCTTTCTAGCACTGACGCGGATTCTGTAAGCAAGGCTCGAGAGTGGGATTTGAAGCCACAGGCTACTAACTCAGCAATTGCAGCATGCTGATTTTGTGGGTAGTGTTGCAATTCCTCACAACTGTAACTGCAGTAAATGACTGCAGCTTGAGGAATGTCAACTAAGAGTTGTTGAGTTAGAACCTGTGGCAGAATATTAGGAAGAGGAGAAAAGCATTATTTGACTTTTGCCATTATCCAGCAGACTCTTGTCTGTGTGGGTGAGGAGAATCTTGGAATAGATGAGCAAACTGGTAATGACAGCATATAACGAGGCCATTCAAGCGGAAAGAGTAAAAAAATGTGGTAATGGAATGAGACAGTGTAGTCCAGGGAATAAGTACTGTTCCATGTAGCCAAACAGGCAGCTCCATTGGTTATTGAACATAGAACATTACAGCGCAGAATAGGCCCTTCGGCCTACCTCTCCTGGTGGAAAAGAACTTGGAGTTGGTGAGAGAAGATCCAGTTGTCATAGCCCAAATAAGAACCAAAAACATAGAACACTACAGCGCAGAACAGGCCCTTCGGCCTTCGATGTTGCACCGACCAATTAAGAAAAAGCAATGACCCTGTAACCTAAACCATTCCCTTTTCATCCATAAACTTATCTACTAACCTCTTAAACGCCCCCAAACTTGGCGCATCTACAACTGCCGCAGGCAGGACATTCCATACCCTAACCACCGTCTGGGTAAAGAACTTACCTCTGACATCCGTCCTATAACTACCACCCCTTAATTTAAAGCTATGTCCCCTCGTGCTAGTTTTCTCCATCCTAGGAAAAAGACTATCACTGTCCACCCTATCTAAACCTCTAATCATCTTATATGTTTCAATAAGGTCTCCTGTTAGCCGCCTTCTTTCTAACGAAAACAACCTCAAATTCCTCGGCCTCTCTTCATAAGACCTGCCCTCCATACCAAGCAACATCCTGGTAAACCTCCTCTGTACCCTCTCCAATGCCTCCACATCTTTCTTATAATGTGGGGACCAGAACTGTACACAATACTCCAAGTGCAGCCGCACTAGAGTTTTGTCCAGTTGCAACATGACGTTGCGGCTCCGAAATTCAATCCCCCTACCAATAAAAGCTAAGACTCCATATGCCTTCTTAACAACCTTATCGACTTGATTGCCAACTTTCAGGGATCTATGCACATATACACCAAGATCCCTCTGTTCTTCAACACTATTAAGAGTCCTACCATTAGCCCTATACTCTACACATTTGTTATTCCTGCTAAAGTGAATTACCTCTCTCTTTTCCGCATTAAACTCCATTTGCCATCTCTCAGCCCAGCTATGCAACTTGTCCAAGTCTCTCTGAAAACTAGAACACCCCTCTTCACTATCTACCACTCCTCTGACTTTGGTGTCATCTGCAAATTTACTAATCCATCCTTCAATACCCTCATCCAATCATGAATGAAATTAGGAGTTAGGTTCTGCTGAGGAAGTTTGAGGAGCTAGGGTCCAAATTAAGCAGAACCACAAGGGCTATAATTGATTTATTGCCTAGTTCATGGGTAATTGGCATTGGGTCAAACAGACCACAGGGTTGAATGCATGGTATGATGTGAAAATAAGGGGTTTTGATTCATTGGTCACTGGCACCAATTCTGGAGAAAGAGAGAGCTCTGTTGGGACAAAAGTTATTTAGACCAGCTGGGACTTTTTATTGAGATTTCTACACAAGTGTAGTTGGTTGATTCCCATGTCTTCTGGCCAGGAAAGAGACCAATGCAGTTTGAGTTTTTTTGTTTTCTCAGAGGTACAGGGTCCATTTTCTGGCTGAAGAAGAAAAAACAATACCTGTGAAATAGCACAAAAAAAGAGGTCAGGTGAACTGGAGAAGGAATGCTATTCTAAAGCAGGTGTCCTAAAGGGAAGGACACAGAAAGAGGTCCTGTGTGAAGTAATTATCTCCAAGTTAAAGACAGAACCCCAGAGAGTAGACTTGAAATAAAATGTCATGAGAAGAGTCAGAGGAGGCAGCTGAAGATTGTTGACATGTAACTGTGTCTGGAGCAGTGGTGTTCAGCCTGGCATGGCTAAGTATCTGAATGTTAGCCTGGAAGTTGCAATTTAAGTATACGCAGAGATCTAGAAGAAAAATCATTGAGAAGCAAGTTTCAAATCCTGGAGATGGATTCTTGTTAAAGGTATTCAATTGAATGTGAAACTTTGGAAGAGAATTCCAAGGCGAGCTCTTCAAGCATGGAAATTGGAAGCCCTCATGATAAATACCAAATTTCAGGGGGTTTTTTAAAGCATATCTTTACACCCACACACTGCTTATCTTTTAAGGAATTGTAGGGGAAGTGTGGAAGGATTTCTTAGCTGATTATCAGCATGTTGAGTCTTGTGATGAATGCTTCTCCTGTGACCAACAAATCATGATTTTCGACTCAATGTTTCACTGAGACCACTTGGCCTAGAGAAGCTGCTGAGAAATCCCTGGATGTTCTGTTGGCATCTGTCACTCATTTTGAAATGTGGTGTGTCTGACCACAGTTCATCTATTAGTTTACAGGTGCTGATATCCTGAATAGTATTAGCTAGATTTTGTAAATTGTTATCTTTACAAATTTGGAAGGTATAGTTGGGGTGAAGAATAATGTGATTTGACTTATTTACTGGTGTTTCAACTAAAATATTTCCAATCTTTTTTGTCAAGTGTAATATAGTTCATTTTTCTTATTTAACAAATGTTTTATTCTTTGTATTAAAAGTACACGGGCAAACTCCTGTGAGCATGCTCAGTAACAGACCTCCACAGTTTCTTCAAACAACTAGGATCAAGCAGGTTCCACACTCGAAATCTGACTTGTTCAGCAGTAATGTTAGTATGGATAGCAACAAGAGGTGAAGAGTAAAACGAATTCAAACAATCAGAGGATAAATCATTTAAATCTACCTCTAACGTTGTAAAATTGCTAGCAAGGCAACACAATGTTGGACCCCATTGCAAGAAATTTTTAGTATAAAATCAAGAATTATAAATTCATTGATTACAGTACAGAAGGAAAGCCTAATGTGGCTTTGCTAGCACTCTGAGTAACCCACCTAGACTAATCCCCTCTCTACAATTCTGTAATTCCCAAAACTTTTATCTTTAGGTGCTTATTCAATTCATTTTTGAAAGCCAAATTAAATCTGCATCCATCACACAGGCATAGAACATTACAGCGCAGAACAGGCCCTTTGGCCTTCGATGTTGCACCGACCAATTAAGAAAAAGCAGTGACCCTCCAAACTAAACCATTCCCTTTTCATCAATAAACTTATCTACTAACCTCTTAAACGCCCCCAGACTTGGTGCATCTACAACCGCAGCAGGCAGGGCATTCCATACCCTTACCACCCTCTGGGTAAAGAACCTACCTCTGACACCCATCCTACAACTACCACCCCCTAATTTAAAGCTATGTCCCCTCGTGCTAACTTTCTCCATCCTAGGAAAAAGGCTATCACTGTCCACCCTATCTAAACCTCCAATCATATATGTTTCAATAAGGTCTCCTCTTAGCCGCCTTCTTTCTAACGAAAACAACCTCAAATCCCTCAGCCTGTCTTCATAAGACCTGCCCTCCATACCAGGCAACATCCTGGTTAACCTCCTCTACACCCTCTCCAATGCCTCCACATCTTTCTTATAATGTGGGGACCAGAACTGTACACAATACTCCAAGTGCGGCCGCCCTAGAGTTTTGTACAGTTGCAACATGACGTTGCGGCTCCGAAATTCAATCCCCCTACCAATAAAAGCTAAGACTCCATATGCCTTCTTACAACCTTATCGACTTGACTGCCTACTTTCAGGGATCTATGCACAAATACACCAAGATCCCTCTGTTCATCAACACTATTAAGAATCCTACCATTAGCCCTATACTCTACCCCTTTATTATTCCTGCCAAAGTGCATTACCTCACACTTTTCCACATTAAACTCCATTTGCCCCCTCTCGGCCCAGCTCTGCAACTTGTCCAAGTCTCTCTGCAAACTATAACACCCCTCTTCACTATCTACCACTCCACCAACTTTAGTGTCATCTGCAAATTTACTAATCCATCCTTCAATACCCTCATCCAGTTCATTTATAAAAATTACAAACAGCAGGGGTCCCAAAACAGATCCCTGAGGTACACCACTTGTAACCAAACTCCATGATGAATAATTTCCATCAACCACCATCCTCTGTCTTCTATCAGCTGGCCAATTCCTGATTCAATTAGCTAAATCACCCTCAATCCCATACATCTGCATTTTCTGCAGAAGCCTTCCATGGGGCACCTTATCGAACGCCTTGCTAAAGTCCATATAAACCACGTCAACTGCCTTATCCCCATCCACCTCTTTGGTCACTTTTTCAAAAAACTCAATAAGGTTAGTAAGGCACGACCTACCCTTCACAAAACCATGCTGACTATCCCCAATCAATTCATTTCTCTCTAAATAACTATAAATCTTATCCCTAATAATTCTTTCCAATACTTTGCCCACAACAGAAGTAAGACTCACCGGCCTATAATTCCCAGGAAAGTCACTATTCCCCTTCTTGAACAATGGGACCACATTAGCTATCCTCCAGTCTTCCGGCATTATACCCGTAACCAACGACGACCTGAAGATCAGAGCCAGAGGCTCTGCAATCGCCTCTCTCGCCTCTCAGAGAATCCTCGGGTAAATCCCATCTGGCCCAGGGGACTTATCTATCTTCAAACCCTCAAGAATATCTAGCACATCCTCCTTATCTACTTCAATACCTTCCAGTTTACAACCCTGTATTCCAGTGTTCTCCACATCTACATCTCCCTGCGTGAATACCGAAGAGAAATATTTGTTCAGTGCCTCTCCAATCTCTTCAGGCTCCATGTACAACTTCCCACTGCTGTCTCTGACTTGCCCTAATCTTGCCCTAACCAATCTTCTATTCTTAACATATCTAAAGAAAGCTTTAGGATTCTCCTTGATCCTATCAGCCAAAGTCTTCTCGTGTCCCCTTTTAGCCCTCCTAACTCACTCTTTAGCTCCCTCCTGGCTAATCTATAGCTTTCCAATGCACTAACTGAGCCTTCAAGCCTCATCCTGACATAAGCCTCCTTTTCCCTTTTAACCAGCGAATTAACTTTTTTAGTACACCATGGTTCCCTTACTCGACCATTTCCTCCTTGCCTGACAGGGACGTACTTGGAAGGATTCGCAGTAAATTTGGATCAGTAAATTTGCAGATGATACTAAAGTTGGTGGTGTGGTAGATAGTGAAGAGGGTGTTTTAGTTTACAGAGTGACTTGGACAAGTTGCAGAGCTGGGCCGAGAGGTGGCAAATGGAGTTTAATGTGGAAAAGTGTGAGGTAATGCACTTTGGCAGGAACAATAAATGTGTGGAGTATAGGGCTAATGGTAGGGCTCTTAATAGTGTTGAGGAACAGAAGGATCTTGGTGTATGTGTCAATAGATCCCTGAAAGTAGGCAGTCAAGTGGATAAAGTGTTAAGAAGGCTTATGGAGTCTTAGCTTTTATTGGAGGGGGATTGAATTTAGGAGCCGCAGCATCATGTTGCAGCTGTACAAAACTCTAGTGCGGCCGCACTTGGAGTATTGGTGCAGTTCTGGTCGCCACATTATAAGAAAGATGTGGAGGCATTGAGAGGGTACAGAGGAGTTTACTAGGATGTTGCCTGGTATGGAGGGCAGGTCCTATGAAGAGAGGTTGAAGGATTTGAGGTTGTTTTCGTTAGAAAGGAGGCGGCTAAGGGGGGATCTTTTGAAGCATATAGATGATTAGAGGTTTGGATAGGGTGGACAGTGATAGCCTTTTTCCTAGGATGGAGAAAGCTAGCACGAGGGGACAAACTTTAAATTAAGGGGTATGAGTTATAGGACGGATATCAGAGGTAGGTTTTACTCAAAGAGTGATTAGGGAGTGGAATGCCCTGCCTGCAGCTGTTGTAGATGCGCCAAGTTTGGTGGCGTTTAAGAGGTTAGTGGATAAGTATATGGATGAGAGGGAATGGTTTAGTTAGGAGGGGCATTGCTTTTTATTTTGGTCGGCACAACATCGAAGGCCGAAGGGCCTGTTCTGTGCTGTATTGTTCTATGTTCTATGTAGCTGCTCCTTGAATAAGCTCCACATTTCAGATGTTCCCAGTCCCTGTAGTTTCCTAGTCCAACCTATGCACCCTAATTCTCTCCTAATAGCCTCAATTACCATTCCCCCATCTATAACTACTGCCCCCAGGTTCATGCCTATCCTTATCTATCACTAAGGTGAACGTAACCGAATTGTGGTCACTATCACCAAAATGTTCACCAACTTCCAAGTCTAACACCTGGTCTGGCTCATTGCCCAGCACCAAATCCAATGTAGCCTCACCTCTAGTTGGCCTATCTACATACTGAGTCAAAAAACCTTCCTGCACACTTTGTATAAAAACTGACCCCTCTAACGAGCTGGAGCTATAGCTATTCCAATCAATGTTAGTAAAGTTAAAGTCCCCTAAAACGATTATCCTATTACTTTCACTCCTGTCCAGGATCGACTTTGCAATCTTTTCCTCTACCTCTCTAGAACTTTTAGGAGGTCTTTAAAAGACTCTCAACAGGGTGACCTCTCCTCTCCTATTTCTAATCTCAGCCCATACTACCTCAACAGACAAGTCCTCACCAAACTTCCTTTCTGTCACTGTGATACAATCTTTGACTAGTAATGCACTCCTCCCCTCCTTCTACCTGCTTCTCTGCTCCGACTGAAGCATTTGAACCCTGGAACTTGCAACAACCATTGCTGTCCGTGCTCTATCCATGTCTCTGAAATGGTCACAACATCGAAGTTCCAGATACTGATCCAAGCTGCAAGTTCCTCCACCTTATTGCGAGTACTTCTTGCATTAAAGTATACACATTTCAAACCATGCTCTACTCCACCCATATGATGCTGTGCTTTACAGTCCTCTTCTATGACCCCCCTATTCTCATCCCTCTTAACATCCAAGCTACTCAGGATCCCATCCCCCTTCTGAATCAGTTTAAACTCCCCTGCATAGCCTTTGCAAATTTTCCCCCCAAGATATTGGTTCCCCTCTGGTTAAGGTGTAGACCATCTCTCTTGTAGAGGCCCCACCTACCCCAGAATGAGCCCCAATTGTTCAAGAACCTGAACCCCTCCCTCCTGCACCATCCCAGTAGCCACGAGTTCAAACATTCCCTCCTTCTGTTCTTCTCTAAACTATCTCGTGGCACAGGCAAGAGTCCAGAGATAACCACTCTGTTTGTTTAGCCCTAAGTTCCCACCCCAACTCCATAAGTTTCTGTTGAATATCCCCTTCCCTTGTCCTACCTACATCATGTGTCCCTACATGAACTATGACTTGGGGCTGACTCCCCTATTCCTTAAGAATCTTGAACACCCGCTCTGAGATGTCCCAGACCTCGGCCCCTGGGAGGCAACACACCAGCCCTGAGTCCCGTTTATTACTATTTACTCTCCTATCTGTCCCCCTAACTATGGAGTTTCCAATTACCAAGCCCAATCTTTTCTTTCCCCTACCCACCTGAGCATTCACAGCAGGCAGTGCATTCCAGATCCTAATCACTGCATTTAAATATTTTTCCTCAAGTCACCATTGGTTCTATGGCTTGTCTCCTTATTTGGTTTTCTTTGGGTCCTGAACCTTTCACAGTGAGAACAATTTCTCTCTGTCTACTCCATTTAGACCCATCATGACTTTGAATGTCTCCAGCAAATCTCCTCTCAACCTTTCCTCTATAGAAAAGCTGGTGTTATTCTATCTTTTCACATAAGTGAGTTCTGCATTTCTGGAATGTTTCTCATGAACCTTACTCAAGCCATCAAACCCTTTCTAATTGTGGTTCCTGGAATTGAGTACAATATTTCTGTTGAGACTATTTGTACGTTATATTTTTCAAAGGTTCATCAGAAATTCCTTGCTTTTAGCCCAGAATCCTGTTGCCTTTTATTTAAATCACTGTCCTCCCCACAGTTCAATATATTACAAGTTTGTGTTGTATGTAACTTTTGAAATTGTCTTGCTTGCCTAATGTATTATGAAGAAAAGGAGTGATCCTATCAGCGACCACTGGGAAGCAACTTGTTTACTCTTGTGCAGTCTGAAAAGCATTCTTCGAAACTATCCCTATATTGCTGATAAACGTTTTAGTTGGCACTTTATTTTTGATTTGATTTATTATTGTCACGTGTATTTGTGTACAGTGAAAAGTATTGTTTCTTGCATACTACACAAAGCATATTGTTCATAGAGAAGGAAAGAAGAGAGTGCAGAATGCTTGCAGTCATAGCTAGCATGTAGAGAAGGATCAGCTTAATGTGAGGTAGGTCCATTCAAAAGTCTGATAGCTGCAGGGAAGAAGCTTTCTTGAGTCAGTAGAATCACAATTCCTACTGTGCAGAAAGAGGCCATTCAGCCCATCAAGTCTGCACCGACTACAATCCCACCTAGGCCCTATCCATGTAACCCCACACATTTACCCTGTTAATTCTACTAATCTGTGCATCCCAGGACACTAAAGGGCAATTTAGCATGGCCAATCAACCTAACCTGCACATTTTTGGACTGTGGGAGGAAACCGGAGCACCTGGAGGAAACCCATGCAGACATGGGGAGAATGTGCAAACTCCACACAGATAGTGACCCAAGCCAGGAATCGAACCCAGATCCCTGGAGCTATGAGGCAATAGTGCTAACCACTGTGCTGCCTGATACGTGACCTCAGACTTTTGTATCTTTTTCCTGATGGAAGACGGTGCAAGAGAAAATGTCTGGAGTGCATTGGGTCTTTGATTATTCTGGCTCCTTTTCTGACACAGCAGAAGTGTACACAGCGTCAATGGATGGGAGGCTGGTTTGCATGATGCATTGGGCTACTTTCATGACCCTTTGTAGGTTTTTGCAGTTATGGACAGAGCAGGAGCCATACCAAGCTGTGATACAACCAGAAAGAATGCTTTCTATAGTGCACCTGTAGAGGTTGGTGAGAGTTGTAGTTGACGTCTTAGATTTCCTTAGTTTCCATCGGAAGTAGACATGTTGGTGCGCTTTTTTAACTATAGTGTCGACATGGAGGGACCAGGGCAGGCTGTTGGTGATCTGGACATCTAAAAATTTGAAGCTCTCGACCATTTCTACTTCATCCCCATTGATGTAAACAGGGCATGTACGGGGAGAAAGCGGGAAAGTAGTACTGAACCACTACAGATCAGCCATGATCTTATTGAATGGTGGGGCAGGCTCGAGGGGCTAGATGGCCTACTCCTGCTCCTATTTCTTATATTCTAAGACCGCACAAAATTACAAAAGATCATAAATGTAGCCCAGTCCATCACCCGAATCAGCTTCCCATCCATTGACTCTGTCTACGCTTTCCACTGTGTTGGGAAAGTAACCATAATCTCTATGCACTCTGGACATACTCTCTCCCACCACCTCCCATTGGGAAAAGATACAGAAGTCTGAAAACATGTACCAACCGACTCAAAAACATCTTCCCATCATCAGACTTTTGAATAGTCCTTTCCTTCTCTATGAACGGTGTGTTTTTCTGTATAGCATGCAAGAGACTGTATTTTTCACTGTATCCCAATACGTGATAACAAACAAAATGTTAAATCAAAGTTCCTGTGATTTCAGGATGACAGGGGGGTTGGGGGGAGGGGTAAAGCAATTGTTGAGCAGTCCTGAACCAGGAAGGTTCTTCTGAGTGAGGTGTTTAATGAGGGATTGACAGTAAATGATGCTCTAAGGAATTCTGAAATAAAGACATTTTCTTTAAAATGGTTTCAGGAAATGTTAATACCAAGGTTGAGTATGTCCATCACATTTGTCGGAAAATGTGAAGAATCAGATTAATTCGAGAAATCTGAAGATGTGCTGGTCAAGTTGATTGGTTATGCTAAATTGCCCCTAAATTGCTAAATGAAGCAGGGTAAATATTTGGGGCTAAGGGAATAGGGGGTAGGTGGGATTGTGGTCGATGCAGATTCGATGGACAGAATGACCTTCTTCTGCACTGTAGGGATGCTTTGGAAAATAATTCCTCAGATTTGCTGTTATTGGCCCCACTCCATGAAGCAAACTTAGCATCCTTCACAAGCCAGTCTGAGCTTTATGTGGGGAAATATTGAGAGACTTGTGTTGAATACAGACCTCGCAGTTTTGAACGTGGTTGTCTTGCCTTGAGTAGGTGGAGCCACGAATTGAAACTATTGATGCACAAACTATATTCCACTGGACTCAAGATTCGTATACGCAGTATTCATAGCATGTTTATAATAATTACAATCTCAACAATGTCTTAATCCTGTGATTATTTTCAAAAGCAATCATTTAACCTGCTGCCTTTGAGGTGGCTGCATTTGCCCAAACTCTCTCTCTTTATTCACTTCGGACTGTTAGATTTTGCAGTGAAGCTGAAAATATAGTTCCAATTTTTTTCAACCCCTGTGATCAGCAAGAAGAAATTCAAGTTCTAATCCAATCAAAATACTTTTTGTCACAAATATTCCTCAGCAGACTGTATATCAGAATGATGAGATGTAGATACCATTCTGATTGCTTGGAGTAAACATTTAGTGTCATCACAATATGGCCACTAATGATGTGGGCTCAAAATGGCTCAATGTCAGTAGGGAGGATTCAGTTTTCTGTTTGTTCAATAAACAACTTGTTTTAGTTACACGCATAAAGTAGTAGAGGTTTTTAACCTTTCTGAAGATTTTGGCATTGTTTCCAGGTGCTGCAATCACATGTCCCTAATGGCCAGAAAATGTTTGAAAAGCTCATCAGTGCTGAATTTGTTGGCACAAATGAAGAAGAGACAAAGCTGGAAGATCTGCGATACCGATGGATATTGTATAAGGCAAAATTGAAGGAAGCTGGGGAGCTCTTGGTATGTATGATGAATTGATTTTATAGAAGCTGTTGAATAGCATTTCTCTGAATTATGTTAGTTTTTCATTTTGCAGCAGTGCTTTGTGATTTATACAGTTCAGTTCACAAAATTGTATGGATCTTGGTGTGGCTTTAAAATTTATTTATGAGCCACAAGTAAGGCTTACATTAACACTGCAATGAAGTTACTATGAAATTCCTCTAGTTGCCACAGTTTGGCGCCTGTTTGGGTCAATACACCTAACCAGCACTTCTTTCGTGGACTGAGAGAGGATACCGGACATCTGAAGGAAACCCATGCAGACACAGGGAGAACATGCAAACTCAACACAGATAGTGACCCAAGTTGGGAATTAAAACGGGAATTTGTAATGCGGCAATGCTAACAACTGTGCTGCCGGGAATTGAACTGGGATCACTGGCACTGTGAAGCAGCAGTGCTGACCATTGTGCTGCCAAGAATCAAACCCAGGTATCTGGCGCTGTGAGGCAGCAGTGCTAACCATTGTGCCACCGTACTGCCGGGAATCGAACCCAGGTCCCTAGTGGTTTGAGGCAGCGGTGCTAACCAGTGTGTCACATGTCTCTGTACAGAAACGCTATTTAATGCAGGTGATATAAATCAAACCCAAGTGCTAGTGCAGGAGGTGGTATTGGTCAGCTTTGAATACCTGCCATAATTTATTCCAGAGGATCAGGTTCCATATGTACACGCTGACAACACTCCAGTCTACCCCTCTACTATCTCACAGAGACCCTGAAGAAACTACAGGACGGTTTGCCTGATACTCATCAGATGGAAAAGAAAACATGAATAATGTACCAGAAGTGCTGAGAGAAGCATGTTTTAATGAGGAGCTGTAGGAAATCAGCATTAGTAGATAAATGGTTTTGGGGAAATTGATGAGATTGAATGAGGATAAATCTCCAGATCCCGATCATCTTCAGCCCAAAGTACTTAAGGAATTGGCCCTGGAAATAGCAGATCCATTGGTCATTAGTTTTCAAAATTCTTTGGACTTTGGAATAGTTCCTACAGACTGGAGGGTAACTAATTAAATCTGCTATTCAGAAAGGGAAGTGGAGAGACACAGAACTATAAACCACTGAGCTTAACATCAGTACTGGGGAAGTTGCTAGAGTCTATTATCAAGGATTTTATAACTTAGCATTTGAAAGACAATGATATGATCAGAGAAAGTCAGCATGGATTTACAAAAGGGAAATCATGCTTGACGAATCTTTTTGGAGTTCTTTGAGGATGCAAGTAGTAGAGTTGACCAAGGAGAACCACTAGTTATTTATTTAGACTTTCAGAACGCTTTCGACAAGATCAGACATAACAGATTACTATGATCGAGGAGTACATGTTCGTACTTCCTTGAAAGTGGAGTCACAAGTGGACAGAGTGATGAAGAAGGCATTTGGCATGCTTGATTTCATAGATCGGAACATTGAATACAGGAATTGGGACGTCTTGTTGAAGTTGTACAATTCATTGGTAAGGCCACACTTGGAGTACTGTGTGCAATTCTGGTCACCCTATTGTAGAAATGACATCATTAAACTACAAAGAATGCAGAAAAGATATACTAGGATGCTACCGGGATTTGATGGATTGAGTTATAAGGAGAGGCTGAATAGATTGGGACCTTTTTCTCTGGAGCGTAGGAGGTTGAGAGGTGATTTTATAGAGGTCTGTAAAATAATGAGAGGCATAGACAAGGTAGATAGTGAATATCTTTTCCCAAAGGTAGAGGAGTCTAAAATTAGAGGGCATAGGTTTAAGGTGACAGGGGAGAGATACAAAAGTGTCCAGAGGGGCGATTCTTTCACACAGAGGGTGGTGAGTGTCTGGAACAAACTGTCAGAGATAGTAGTAGAGGCGGATACAATTTTATCTTTTAAAAAGCGTTTAGATAGTTACATGGGTACGATGGGTATGGAAGGATATGGCCAAATGCAGGCAATTGGGATTAGCTTAGGGATTTTTAAAAAAAAAAGGGTGGCATAGACAAGTTGGGCGGAAGGACTTGTTTCCATATGCGTAAACCTCTGACTATGTCAAGTTAAGATGTAGAGATGCCGGCGTTGGACTGGGGTAGTAAGAACTCAGCAAGAATTTAGCAACACCAATTTCTGACGAAGGCACAAGATGTTGAAAGCTCGCAAATTTACTATCAAATAAATCGGTTGGATTTCAAATTGGTGTTGCTAAATTCTTACTGAGTTCTATGTAAAGTTAAAGCACTTTTGGATTGCAGGTATTGTCTTAAGATGGATAGAAAGCTTGTACGCAGGTAGAAAGCGAATAGTTGACATAAATGGGTCTTTTTCTGATTGGCAGTCAGTGACCAGTGGGGTTCCACAGAAATTTGTGCTATGACCTCAAGTGTTCACATTATATATTCATGATTTGGAAGAGGGAACTGAATGTATTATCTCCAAGTTTGCAGATGATACAAAGTTGATGGGACAGTAAGCTGTGAGGAGGATGCAGAGATGTTTCAGCGTGACATGGATAGACTGTGTGTGTGGGCATTTGCATAGCAGATGCAGAATAATGTGGATAAATGTGAAGTTATCCACTTTGGTAGCAATAGCAAGAAAACAGATTATTACTTGTATGGGTGCAAATTGAGAAAGGTGGATACTGGGTGGGACCTTGGAGTCCTCATGCATCAGTTGCTAAAAGTAAGCTCGCAGGTGTAGCAGGCAGTAAAGAAGGCAAATAATATGTTAGCCTTTGTAGCGAGAGAATTCAAGCCTGGGGATAGGGATGTTTTGCTGCAATTGTATAGGCCATTGGTGAGGCCATACCTGGAGTACTGTGTGCAGTTTTGGTATCCTTAGCTGAGGATGGATGTCCTTCCTATGGAGAGAATTCAGCAGGAGTTTACCGCACTGATGCTTGGGATGGCAGGTCTGTCGTTTAAGGAGAGACTAAGTTGGTTACGATTATATTCACTGGTGTTTAGCAGAGCGGGGATCTCTTGGAAACTTATGAAATTCTATTAGGATTAGACAAGGTAGATTCAGAAAGAATGTTCCCAGTGGTGGGAGAGTCCAGGACTAGCGGTCATAGTTTGAGGATAAGCGGTAAACTTTCTGGGACTGAGGTGAGGAGAAATGTCTTCACCCAGAGAGTGGTGAATGTGTGGAATTCACTACCAGAGAACCTAATACCAGAAAGTTATGTGATTTCAAAAGTGAACTGGGAGATTGCACTGCAGGTTTGAGGCATACGGAAAAGATTGAGTATGTGGATGTTAGGAAAGAGGATGTGTTAGACCTGTTAAATTCATACAAGATAGACAAGTCGCCGGGACCGGATGCGATGTACCCCAGGTTATTATGGGAGGTGAGGGAAGTGGTTGCAGAGTCCCTGGTGATGATCTTTGCGTCGTCCATGGAAACGGGAGAGGTTCCGGAGGTTTGGAGAATTGTAGATGTGGTTCCTATCTTTAAGAAAGGGAACAGGGATAGTCCAGGAAATTACCGACCAGTGAGTTTGACTTCAGTGGTTGGTAAGCTGATGGAGAGGCTTCTGAGGGATAAGATATATGAACATTTGGAGAAGTTTGGACTGATTAGAAATAGTCAGCATGGTTTTGTCAAGGGCAGGTCATGCCTTACGAGCCTAGTTGAGTTCTTCGAAAATGTGACTGAACACATTGACGAAGGAAGGGCAGTGGACGTAGTGTACATGGACTTTAGTAAGGCGTTTGATAAGGTCCCACATGCAAGGCTTCTGGAGAAGGTGAGAGGGCATGGGATCCAAGGGGCTTTGGCCTCGTGGATCCAGAACTGGCTTGCCGGCAGAAGGCAGAGAGTGGTTGTGGATGGGTCTTGTTCTGCATGGAGGTCGGTAACCAGTGGAGTGCCCCAGGGATCTGTTCTGGGACCCCTGCTGTTTGTCATTTTCATAAATGACCTGGATGAGGAAGTGGAGGGATGGGTTAGCAAGTTCGCCGACGATACAAAGATCGGTGGTGTTGTGGATGGTCTGGAGGGATGCCAAAAGTTGCAGCGGGACATAGACAGGATGCAAGACTGGGCGGAGAAGTGGCAGATGGACTTCAACGCAGATAAATGTGTAGTGGTCCATTTTGGCAGGAATAATGGGATGAAGGAGTACAATATAAGGGGTACAAGTCTTATCTGTGTTGTAGAGCAGAAGGATCTCAGGGTCCGTGTCCATAGGACTCTTAAATCGGCCTTGCAGGTGGAGGAAGTGGTCAAGAAGGGGTACGGTGTACTGGCCTTTATTAATCGAGGAATAGAGTTCAGGAGTCAGGAGGTAATGATACAGCTCTATAAGACTCTTGTCAGACCCCAGTTGGAGTATTGTGCGCAGTTCTGGTCGCCTCATTATAGGAAGGATGTAGAGACTATTGAGAGAGTTCAGAGGATATTTACAAGGATGCTGCCTGGATTGGGAGGCAGGCCTTATGAAGATAGGTTGAGGGAGCTGGGACTCTTCTCACTGGAGCGACGTAGGTTGAGAGGCGACCTGATAGAGGTTTATAAAATGTTGAGAGGAATAGATAGGGTGGACTCTCAGAGACTATTTCCCCGAGCTGAAATGGTCACTACGAGAGGACACAGATTTAAGGTGCAGGGAAGCAAATACAAAGGAGATGTCGGGTAGGTTTTTCACTGAGGGTGGTGAGTGAATGGAACCGACTGCTGTCAGAGGTTGTTGAGGCAAACTCACTGGGGTCTTTTAAAAGACTTCTGGATGAGTATATGGAAAAGAATAGGATAGGGGGTTATAGATAAGTCTGTGAATTGGTAGATGTGATCGGCGCAACTTGTGGGCCGAAGGGCCTGTTTGTGCTGTATTGTTCTATGTTCTATACACGCGATGGGTCATGAGAGGGCTACTCTTGGATTTTTTTCGAGAGTATCCTAGTGCTTCACATCATTAGTGTACGCTTGACCTGGACCATTTGATGAGCAACACAACAGCTCAGTGACTATCGCTGTGCTGTGCAGATACATGTATTTGGGCCTGTGTCTGTGGGAGTTTGCGCATTCTCCCCGTGCTTGTGTGGGGTTTTCTCTGGGTGCTCCGGTTTCCTCCCACATCCCAAAGATGTGCTCTTAGGCTAATTGGCAAAACAAATTCTCCCTAAATTGTCTGAAATTTGATTTTAAATCCATAAATCTATAAACATAGACAGGGATCATGGGTAGAGGTGGGAACGTCAAGGTGGCGGCGTGGGCTCGTTGGGCCGAAGGGCCTGTTTCCCATGCTGTTTTGTTCTTTGTTAGAACATAGAACACTACAGCACAAACAGGCCCTTTGGCCCACAAGTTGCGCGGATCACATTTATACCTACCAAGCCATAGACCTATCTAGAACCCCCAATCCCATTAGATCCCATATACTCATCCAGAAGTCTTTTAAAAGACCCCAGCGAGTTCGCCTCTACCACCACCGACGGCAGCCAATTCCATTCACTCACCACGTTCCTAGGAAAGATGGGAAAGGTAGGATTAGAGAGCTGTGGATTACTAGGGGTATTGAGGACTTGGTTAGGAAGAAAAGAGAAACGTATGATAGGTCAAAGCAGCTAGGAATGGAGACAGCGTTGGAGGAATATAGAGGGAGTAAGAGGGAGTTCAAATGAGGAGTTAGAAGGTCAAAAAGGGGGCATGAAATGGTTTTGGCAGATAGGATTAAGGAAAATCTAAAGGCTTTTTATTCCTACGTTAGGAATAAAAGGGTGGTTTGAGGAAAAATCGGACCTCTTAGGGACTGAGGAGGGGAACTGTGCTTAGAGCCGGAGGGAATGGGGGAGCTCCTGAATGAATACTTTGCGTCGGTATTCATGAAGGAGAAGGGCTTGTTGACCGATCCCGTCTCTGAGGGAGCTGTGGATCGGTTGAGGGAAATATCCATACTGAGGGAGGAAGTGTTAGAGCCTCTAGGTAGCATTAAAACTGATAAATCTCCAGGGCCTGATGGCATTTATCCCAAGCTGCTTAGAGAGGTGTGAGGTGAAATTGCTGGGCCTCTAACGCAAATCTTTGTCTCTTTGGACATAGGTGAGGTCCCAGAGGACTGGAGAATAGCGAATGTTGTACCGTTTTTTAAAAAGGGTAGTAGGGATAACCCTGGAAATTATAGGCCAGTGAGTTTGACGTCAGTGGTAGGGAAGGTGTTGGAGGGGATCCTTAAAGATAGGATGTATAGGCACTTAGAGCGTTGCGATCTGATTAGGGATACGCAGCATGGCTTTGTTAAGGGGAGGTCATGCCTTACGAATCTGGTAGAATTTTTTGAGGAGGTGACGAAAACGGTGGACGAAGGGTGAGCCGTTGATGCCGTCTGTATGGATTTCAGTAAGGCATTTGCCAAAGATGCTCATGGGAGGTTAGCTGAAAAGGTAAGGCTAATGGGATACAAGGACAGGTAGCTAGATGGATAAGTAACTGGCTTGGTAATAGGAGACAGTAATAGTGGAAAGGTGTTTTTCTCGCTAGAGGCCGGTCACTAGTGGTGTGCCGCAGGGCTTGGTACTGGGACCTCTTCTATTTGTAATATATATAAATGACTTGGAAGAGGGAGTAAGTGGAGTGATCAGCAAGTTTGCAGACGATACAAAGATGGCTGAACTTGCGGATAGTGAGGAGCATTGTCAGGCAATGCAGCAGGACATAGATAGGCTGGTAGCTTGGGCAGATTGATGGCAGATGGAATTCAATCCTGATAAATGTGAGGTGATGCATTTTGGGAGAATGTAGCGGGGAGGTATATGATAAAGGGTAGATCTATTAAGAGTATAGAAACGCAGAGGGATCTGGGGGTGCAGGTGCATAAGTCTCTGAAGGTGGCAGAGCAGGTGGAGAAGGTTGTGAACAAAGCATATGGTATGCTAGCCTTTATAGGAAAGGGTACAGAATACAAGAGCTGGCCTTTAATGTTGCAGTTGTATAAAACGTTGGATAGACCTCATTTGGAATACTGCATCCAGTTTTGGTTGCCTTACTACAGGAAGGACGTGGAGACTCTGGAGAGAGTGCAGAGGAGGTTTACCATGATGCTACCTGGTATGGAAGGTCTGAGTTACGAAGAGAGGTTAGGCAAATTGAGGCTGTTTTCCTTCGAAAGATGTAGACTTAGAGGAGATCTAATAGAGGTTTACAAGATTGAGGGGTATAGAACATTACAGCACAGAACAGGCCCTTCGGCCTTCGATGTTGCGCCGACCAATATAAAAAGCAATGCCCCTCCAAACTAAACCATTCCCTTCTCTTCCATATAGATAGAGTAAACAGGGTTAAGCTTTTTCCTAGGATGGACTGGAATAGCACGAGGGGTCACGGGCTTAGGGTGAGGGGGGGTAAGGTATAATTTGGATGCTAGAGGGAGTTTTTTCACAGAGGGTGGTGGGGGTATGGAATGTGCTGCCAAGTGGTGGAGGCAGTTACTCTGGAGTTATTTAAGAAATACTTTAGATGGGCACGTGAACAGAATGGGAATGGAGGGATATAGAAAACTGATTTAAGATAGGGATCATGAACCTTGGGAGTCCCTGGGAAGTGTGTAAATAGATGATGATATTGATGTACTTGTTTTTATCCTCCAGGTGCTTTGGTCTGCCTTGTCTAACAAGGGGCATACACGCGATGAGTCGTGAGAGGGCTGCTCTTGGATTTTTTTCAAGAGTATCCTAGTGCTTCACGTCGTTAGTGTACGCTTGACATGGACCATTTGATGGGCAACACGACAGCTCAGTGACTATCGTTGTGCTGTGCAGATACATGGATTTGGGCCTGTGTCTTTGGGAGTTTTGCGCATTCTCCCCATGCTTGCGTGGGTTTTTTTTCGGGTGTTCCGGTTTCCTCCCACATACCAAAGATATGCTCTTAGACTAATTGGCAGAACAAATTCTCCCTAAATTGTCTCAAATTTGGTTTCAATGCATAGATCTATAAACATAGACAGGGATTACGGGTAGAAGTGGGAACATCATGGTGGCGGCACGGGCTCGTTGGGCCGAAGGGCCTCGTTACCCATGCTATTTTGTTATTTTGTTCTTTTGTTCATCCCATTGGACCTACCAAAATGGACCACTACACATTTATCTGCATTGAAATCCATCTGCCACTTCTCTGCCCAATCTTGCATACTATCTATGTCTCTCTGCAACTTCTGACATCCCTCCAGACTATCCACCAACCTTCATGTCATCGGCAAACTTACTAACTGATCCCTCCATTTCCTCATCCAGGTCATTTATGAAAATGACAAAGAGCAAGGGTCCTAGAACAGATCCCTGGGGCACTCCACTGGTGACCGACCTCCATGCAGACAGAGACCCATCTGCAATCACTGTCTGCCTTCTGTAGGCAAGCCAGTTCTGGATCCACAAGGCAACAGTCCCTTGGATCCCATGTTCACTCGTTTTCAAGAAGTCTTGCATGGGGGACCTTATCAAACGCCTTGCTGAAATCCATGTAAACCACATCCACGCTCTTCCTTCATCAATGTGTTCAGTCACATTTTCAAACAACTCAACTAGGCTCGTAAGGCACGACCTGCCCTTGACAAAGCCGTACTGACTACTTCTGATCATATTAAACTTTTCTAAATGTTCATAAATCCTGTCCCTCGGGATCCTCTCCATCAACTTACCAACCACTGAAGTCAGACTCGCCAGTCGGTAATTTCCTGGGCTATCTCTGTTCCTTTTCTTGAAAATAACTACATCCGCAATCCTCTGGAACCTCTCCCGTCTCTATTGATGACGCAAAGATCATCACCAGGGGCTCTGCAACCACTTCCCTCACCTCCCACAGTAACCTGAGGTACATCCCATCTGGTTCAGGCGACTTATTTATCTTGATAGAATTTAAAAGTTCCAACATATTCTCTTTCTTAACGTTCACATGCGAGGTCCCAGAGGACTGGAGAATAGCTAATGTTATACCGTTGTTTAAAAAGGGTAGTAAGCTTATCCACATATTATGTCAGGAAACCCTCCTGAACACACCTAACAAATTCCTCCCTATCCAAATCCTTTGTCAGGCCATAGAGTCGAAAGCTTGCAAGTTTACTATCAAATAAATCGATTGGATTTAAACTTGGTGTTGTCAGACTGTTTACTGTGTTTACTCCAGTCTAACGCCAGCACCTCTACATCATAACTGATAGAAGACAGAAGGTTGGGAAAAGAGGGTCATTTTCAGGATGACAACCTGTAACTAGTGGAGTGCCACACGGATCAGTGCTGCGGCCACAACCGTTTACAATACATATTAATGACTTGGACGAGGGAAATCAGTGTACTACTGCCAAGTTTACGAGTGACACCGAAATAGATGGGACAGCAAATGGTGAAGAATGACCCGAAGGTTCTATAGAGTGAAATAGAGAGTTTAGATGAGTGGGCAAAAAATTGGCAAATGGAATATAATGCAGGGAAATGTGAAGTGGTACTCTTTAGTAGGAAGAATAAAGGAGCTGAATATTAAAATGGAGAAAGCTGCAGCATGGAGGGATTTGGGGGTCCTTGCGCATAAATCACAAAAAGCTATCATGCAGGAAAGGCAAATGGAATTTTGGCCTTTAATTCAAAAGGAGTAAGAGTATAAAAATAGGGAAGTCTTGCTAAATGTATACAAGGCACTAGTTAGATCACATTTGGAATACTGCGAACAGTTTTGGTCACCTTATTTAGGAAAGATATACTGGTAATGGAGGCAGTCCACGGAAAGTTTGCTAGGTTAATCCTAATATGGAGGGATTTTCTTAAGAGGAGATGTTGCATAGATTGGGCCTGTACTCATTGGCATTTACAAGAATGAGGAGCGACTTTATTGAGACATATAGGATTCTCAAGACTTGACAGGGTAGATGTTGAGATGTTGTTCCCATTGTTGGACAGTCTAGTACTAGAGGGCATAATCTAAAGTTTTAAGGTTTAAAGTTTTTGAAGTTTGTTTATAAGCGTTTGCAAGTAACATAAGCAAGTAGGCTTACATTGATACTGCAGTGAAGTTACAATTAAAATCCCCAAGTTGCCACACTTCAGCACCTGTTCAGGTAAACTGAGGGAGAACTTGGCATGGCCAAGCCATTTAACCAGCACATCTTTCAGACTGTGGGAGAAAACTGGAGCACCCAGAGGAAACCCATGCAGATACAGGGAGAATGTGCTGATTCCACACAGATGGTAACCCAAGCCGGGAATGGACCTGGCTCCCTGGTGCTGAGAGGCAGCAGTGCTAACCTTTGTGCCATCAGAGTAAGAGGTCACCCATTTAAGAGATTTTTTTCTCTTGAGAGTAGTTAATCTGTGGGAATTCCTTAGCACGGAAAGCTATAGAGTTGTGTTTAAGGCTGAAATAGCTTTTTAATCTAGATATAAGGATTATGGGGATAAAGTGAAAACATGGCTTTGAGGATTGTCACATCAGATGAGTCATAATATTGAATTGTGAAGCAGACTCAATGAGCTGAATGGCCTACTTCTGGTTTTATATTGTTTGGTTTTGTAGAATTAAATATGGCAAAGTAACAGTATCTTTACTTGATCATGGTGCAAAATAGTACATAGAACAATACAGCACAGAATAGGCCCTTCGGCCTTCGATGTTGTGCCGACCAAAATAAAAAGCAATGCCCCTCCAAACTAAGCCATTCCCTTCTCTTCCATATACTTATCAACTAACCTCTTAAACGCCACCAAACTTGGCGCATCTACAACTGCTGCAGGCAGGGCATTCCACTCCCGAACCACCCTTTGGGTAAAGAACCTACCTCTGATATCCGTCCTATAACTATCACCCCTTAATTTAAAGCTGTGTCCCCTCGTGCTAGCTTTCTCCATCCTAGGAAAAAGGCTATCACTGTCCACCCTATCTAAACCTCTAATCATCTTATATGCTTCAATAAGATCCCCTCTTAGCCGCCTCCTTTCTAACGAAAACAACCTCAAATCCTTCAACCTCTCTTCATAGGACCTGCCCTCCATACCAGGCAACATCCTGGTAAACCTCCTCTGTACCCTCTCCAATGCCTCCACATCTTTCTTATAATGTGGGGACCAGAACTGCACACAATACTCCAAGTGCGGCCGCACTAGAGTTTTGTACAGTTGCAACATGATGCTGCGGCTCCTAAATTCAATCCCCCTACCAATAAAAGCTAAGACTCCATATGCCTTCTTAACAACTTTATCCACTTGACTGCCTACTTTCAGGGATCTATTGACACATACACCAAGATCCTTCTGTTCCTCAACACTATTAAGAGCCCTACCATTAGCCCTATACTCTACACATTTATTGTTCCTGCCAAAGTGCATTACCTCACACTTTTCCACATTAAACTCCATTTGCCACCTCTCGGCCCAGCTCTGCAACTTGTCCAAGTCACTCTGTAAACTATAACACCCCTCTTCACTATCTACCACTCCACCGACTTTAGTGTCATCTGCAAATTTACTGATCCATCCCTCAATACCCTCATCCAGATCATTTATAAAAATTACAAACAGCAGGGGCCCCAAAACAGACCCCTGAGGCACACCACTCGTCACCGAACTCCACAATGAATATCTCCCATCAACCACCACCCTCTGTCTTCTATCTGCCAGCCAATTCCTAATCCAATTAGCTAAATCACCCTCTATCCCACACATCTGCATTTTCTGTAGAAGTCTTCCATGGGCCACCTTATCAAACGCCTTACTAAAGTCCATAAAGTACTTCCAGTTGGTGTCCTTACAAAGTGACCCCCATCTCTGCTGCATTGTTGTTGTCCCCACAATGCCTAATATTTGTACTGCATTGCCTGTTACCTCTCCATTGCTCTGGCAGTGTGCTGTTTTCTCAGTGTTGTATTTTTGTGTTTGTTCCTTCAGGTTAAAGGCCAAGGTGAGATAGATAAATTCAGGAAGGTAAGTTTATTTTCTTAAATCTTTGAGTGTTTAAGTCAGTTTGTTCAGTTCCTACTAATTTGTCAAGTTAAGGTGCGCTTTGCTGAGATCCCATTGAAGAGACAAGTGAAGAGAAGTTTTTCATTAACTTTCTGTTACTGTTGTGTACTAATTGGTTTTCATTTCAACGCATCCTTCAAGTATTAGAAGATTTATATGGAGAATTCTTTGGACCCATAAACTGTAGCCTCTAGGCCTAGTTCTATGGCAATATGAAAAGTACTAGTTTGCAATTTTTATGATATTGAATAGAACTCCTTAAAGCGTGATTAAAATTCCTGGAACATACTGTCTAATAAAAGCAAAGTTAAATTGTGTATTCAGTGTGAAATACTGTTGTCATACAAAACTGGAGACACAGTGGCACACTGGTTAGCATTGCTGTCTCTCAGCACCAGGGATCTGAGTTCAATTCCGAATTTGGGAGACTGTCAATCTCTATGACAACCCATGTTCGTGTGGGTTTCCTCCAGGTGCTCTGGTTTTCTCCCACAGTCAATAAATGTGTAGTTTAGATGGATTGACTATGCCAAATTGCCCCTTAGTGTCCCAAGATGTGAACAAAGAGAACTACTGCATAGGAATAGCCCATTCAGTCCTCCAAGTCCGTGCCAATCCTGATGCTGTAACTAAACTAAACCTTCTGCCCTTACCCGGTCCAAAGCTGCCACGTCCTTCTGATACTATGATGACCAGAACTGCACACGATATTCCAAATGCAACCTAACTAAAGTTTTATATTGCCAAGTCTTGTACTCAATGCCCAGTCGATGAAGGCAAGCATGCCGTATGCTGCCTTAATCGCCTTGATCCAACACACAACGTATGTTGCTACTTTTGGGGAATGGTGGATCTGGACACTCATATCCCTCTGTATGTTAACATTCCTTGGAATTCTGCCATTTACAGTTTAATTCACACTTGAGTTTGATCCTCAAGGTACATCACCTACATTTGTCCATGTAGGTTAGGTGGATTAGCTGTGATCAATATTTGTGGTTGTGGGGATAGGGGAGGGAAGAGGGCCTGGATAAGTAAGATGCTCTGTCAATTTGTCATTGCAGGCTCAATGGGCCAAATGGCTTCCTTCTGCACTTTAGTAATTCTGTGATTCAAATTGAACAAAATTAAAGTTTAAATATCGCCATTCCTTGCCCGATCAATGGTCAAATGAAACTATCGCACAAAATTAAGAGACTCATTATGTCTCCTTCTCAACTGGTTTTTCCCCTATTACTTTTGATCTTTGCCTTTATGGTGCTCAGAAAATTTTAGTATTACAAATTGTTTAATATATGATACATTAAATATGGTGACAGATTTAATAACTATGACAATTTATAATTATATAACAGTTATATTGTTATGGCATGAGACTAGACAATTCTGTGGAACAAAGGGACCTTGGTATGTTTATCCACAGATCTCAGAAGGCAGAAGGACATGTCAGTGAGGTGATGAAAAAGGTCATGGGACGTTTGTCTTTATTAATCAAGTCATAGTTTACAAAAGCTGCACAATCATGTTGGAGTTGTATAAAACTTTGGTGAGGCAGCAGCAGGAGTACTGTGTGCAATTTCTGATTCCCACATTATTGGAAGGATATGATTACAACTGGAGGCTGTGCAGAGGAGATTCAACAGGATGCTGCCTGGGATGGAAAATTTAAGTTATGAAGAGAGGTTGGGTAGGCTTTGGTTATTTTCATTGGAGTAGAGAAGACTGTGCGGCAACCTGATCGAGATGCACGAGATTATGAGAGACAAGGACAGAGTCGATAAGGAGCAGCTGTTTCTCTTAGTTGAAGGGTCAAGCACAAGGGAACATAGGTTCAAGGTTAGGGGCAGGAGGTTTGGGGGGAATAAGAGGAAGTTCTTTTTTACCCGAAGAATGGTGACGGTCTCGAATGCACTGCATGGGAAAGGGTGGTGTCGAGTTGCCTCACGTGCTTTAAAAAGTAATTGGATGAGCACTTGGCATATCATAACATTCAGGGCTACAGGCCACGTGCTGACAGATGGGATTAGATAGGAGTTCCAGATGTTTCTCGAGTCGTTGATGCAGCCTCGATGGATCAAAGAGCCTCTTCTGCACTGTATGATTCTATAATTGTAATTTTTATTTCTCCCATAAATAATCGAATAAATGACAGATAATTTTGTTTAACTGCTTAACTTTGCCACTAAACTCAATGAGGAAAGCTTGATTAAATAATAGCTCAATGCTTTCCACAGTTTAGTTGGAAAAGTAATTTCTTTGATGTTTAATGAAATATATATTTTGAAGGTTAAAATATTAGTTATGATAAATTGCAGTGTTTGTATGCTTGATGTTACTCTGAAATCTAAAATATTCTGCCTTTTAATCAGTTGCATTTTCTGCTTTGTTTTCCAGAAGACTTCAGGAGGGATTTACCACTACCTGTCCCGTGCTTGTTGTGCCGCACTCCCTCTCCAGCTATTCCTGCTCCTCTTACTGCTCCTTGCCTTCCTATTGCCACTGATCGAGGAACAAGATAGCTGCAGCGTGGTCAACAACTTTGCACGCTCTTTCTACCTGACACTGAGATATCAGGGTCCCCCTCCAACATAGCCAGGCACCTTGCATTCACTCTAACGTCAGTTCATCAGTAACGCTGGAGAACAGAACTTGTTCTTGTAGCTGTAATGATGTCAGTGTTCATACTGACATTTCAGTCCCTGGTAGACTTTGGCAGAAGTTGCTTCATTATTTTGCAGGTATTGTTACAGAAGCCTACTATTTGTAGCTTTAGGTTAACAGATACCTGCTTAAGGATAAGGCTGTATAATGAACTGTTGCCAGAAGCTAAAAGTAATTTATTTAGAACCTGTAATCATTTTTATATCAGTTTCTGACTGAAGTATATGAAATTCCAGTCCTTCTCTTGCTTTGGGCAATGATAATTTTAAATCTAATTTTTGTTTTGTGTAACTGCCAAGGTGAGAATTTACTTTGTATTTTTGTAACTTAGTCTGGCTGACTAGAGTTACCAGAAGTTACTCATTCAACCTGTGCATGAAGGAATGTTCTAAATTGCAAATCAGTATTATATTTTAAATATATTTATGATGGCATCATAAATATAAGCCATAATTGTTCCACTGATGTTCAACTAACTTCTTGTTATTTCCAGAGACTTTGGTGTTTAGGACAAAGTTCAGTCATGTCTGTACAGGAGGATCATTTGATCCATTGTGCCTCTGCCAACACTTGAAAGAGCTATATTGTTTGCCTTATTCCCTGCTCTTTCCTTGGGCCTGTAATTACATCTTCTTTTCAAATATTTATCAATTCCCTTTTTGAAAGTTACAATTGAATCTTACTTTCAGGCAGCACATTCCTAATCATCATAACTCAGGGCAAAAAGGAATCTCTATATTTCTCTTCCTGCTCCCATTCCCAGTTCTTCTGATAATTTAACCTATGTCCTCTAATAATTCATCCTTCTGCCACTGGAAAAAATTCCTCATTTACTATATCAAAACCTCTTTACAATCTTTAATACCTCTATTAAATCTCCCCTTTAACCTTTCCCACTCTAAGCTTCTGCAATCTCTCTTCATAAATTAAGTTCTTCATTCCTGGTACAGTTCTAGTGTCACTCAAGAATCATTTCAGTGCCTTCCTCAAGGTTTGGACATCTGGCCTGAAACCCAGAGTTGGACACACTGCTCCAATTGGGATCTAACCAGTAATTCTCAGATTTAGCATAGCTTCTTTGGTTTTGTTTTTTATTCCTCTCCTAATAAAACCAAGGATTGTATACGTTTTTTCAACAGCTTCGCAAAGCTTGTCCTGCCTATTGACTGTTCTAATGAGCCTTTGCTAGCTTCCTATCTACATAAACTTGAAGTCATCCAATATCCTACTGACCTTATTTTAATTTGTCTATTTATTCTGTAATTAGTCCTGTTTACTAGCACTTCTGTACTCGCTGATCTACATTGGTTCCCGATCCACCAATTGCCTATACCAAAGGAAAACCAGACAGCATGCTGTAATGACTATCATCCAGTGGCTCTGACGTCCATCATATAGTGCTTCAAAAGGATAGTAAAAGGCATGAATCAACTTTGGCCTCCCATATTGCCTGAATCCACTTCAGTTCACCTATTGCTGCAAAAGGTTCACAGCAGGCATCATCCCCCTGGCTCTGCACTTAACCTTGGAACACCTGGATAACAAAGACACTTACATCAGATTCTTGTTTGTTGATTACAATCAGTCTTCAATACCATTATTCCTACGAAACTCATCTCTAAATTCTGTGGCCTGGGGCTCAGCTCTTCCCTCTGCAACTGGATCCTAGATTTCTTAACCCACGGACCAGAATCGGTAAGGATAGGCAACAACACCACCTTCACAATAACACCGGTGCCCCACAAGGCTGTGTTCTCAGCCTCCTACACTACTGCTTATGCACATATGATTGTATGGCCAAATTTCCGTCCAACTCGATTTTCAAGTTTGCTGATGACACCACCGTAATCGGATCTCAAACAATGATGAGACAAAATACAGGAAAGTGATAGAGAATCTGTGAACTGGTGCGATGATGATCTTTCCCTCCCTGTCAGCAAAATGAAGGAGATAGTCACTGAAAGATAATGGAGGGCATGCTCCTGTTCAAATCAATGGGAGTGAAGTGGAAATGGCCGAGAGCTCTAAGTTTCTAGGTGTCCAGATTACCAACAACCTATCCTGATCCGTCCATGTTGATGCTTTAGTTGAGAAAGCCCAACAATGTCTCTATTTTCTCAGGAGGCCATGGAATTTGGCATGTACACTACAACCCTCACCAACTTTTACAGATGCACCATAGGAAGCTTTCTGGTTGTGTCACAGCTTGGTATGGCTCCTGTTCTGCCAAGACCACAAGAAACTACAAAGGGTTGTGAATGAACTTCAGTCTATCACACAAACCAGCCTCCCATCCATTGACTCTGTCTACACTTCCCACTGCCTTGGCAAAGCAGCCAGCATAATTAAGAACACCACGTACCCGGACATTCATTCTTTCTCCTTCCTTTGGGGAAAAAGATACAAAAGTCTGAGGTCCTGTACCAGCCAACTCAAGAACAGCTTTTTCCCTGCTGCAATCAGACATTTTGAATGGACATACCTCATATGAAGCTAATCTTTCTGTACACCCTAGCTATGAATATAACACTGCATTCTGCACCTTCCTTTCCCATTCCTATGTATGGTATGCCTGTATAGCGAGCAAGAAACAATACTTTTCACTATCTACTAATACATAACAATAATAAATCAAATCAAGAATGAAAACTTTAAAATCAAAATCTCTCTGCTCCAATCTCCACCATTCCTGCTATGATTTGAAATCTTCGTATTCCTCTATTTGTGATCATCTGCACACCTCTAATTTTAATCACTTTACTATTGTATTCTGTTCCTTAGACCTTGAGTTTGGAATTTCTTCTCTAAATATCTTTTGCCTACTTACTTCTCTCTCCTTTAAGATGCATCTTAAATTATTTGGCCAAGTTTTTTATCATATGTTTCAATATCTTATGACCTCATATCAGAACTTCTTTGTTAATGCTCTTATGATCATCTTGGGATGCTTTATTATATTAAATATAAGTACAAGATGCTTCCCTTCCAGTGAATTAGATGTTTTTTTCCATCATGGAGGTGGCTGTAACAAGGCCAGCATTTATTGCCTGTCCCTAATTGCCTTTGAGAAACTGGTGGTGACCCAACTTCTAGAAGCGGTGTACTGTATCATTGTATATATACGTCAAGTATCTATGCTTGTATCCCATTTTTAAAAATATATTCTTTGATTTGTATTGTCTCTCCTCTCAAAATGTATCACTTCCTACCGTTTGCCTGCCCATTTCAGTAGATTATGCCTTTCTGAAGTCTCTTCTCCCTGTCTTTACATTTCCAAGCTTTGTGTCGTCTGCATTAAAACATGCCCTCTCTACCCAAGTTCAGATTATTAATATATGGGGGGGGAGTGGAAACACAGAACACTACAGCGCAAACAGGCCCTTCGGCCCACAAGTTGTGCCGAACACATCAAAACCTACCCAGCCATAGACCTATCTATAACCCCCAATCCCATTGGATCCCATGTACTCATCCAGAAACCAATATATAATTTCCATTGCTCTCCACACAGCAAATTTTTTATCCACACTAACACTGTCTTTTTAATACATGCGTTTCATAATCTGATCATGACACCTTCACAGTCTTAGCTTTTATTGGTAGGGGGGATTGAACTTTGGAGCCGCAACGTCATGTTGCAACTGTACAAAACTCTAGTGTGGCCGCACTTGGAGTATTGTGTACAGTTCTGGTCCCCACATTATAAGAAAGAAGTGGAGGCATTGGAGAGGGTACAAAGGAGGTTTACCAGGATGTTGCCTAGTATGGAGGGCAGGTCCTATGAAGAGAGGCTGAGGGATTTGAGATTGTTTTCATTAGAAAGAAGGCAGCTAAGAGGAGACTTTATTGAAACATATAAGATGATTAGAGGTTTAGATAGGGTGGACAGTGATAGCCTTTTTCCGAGCATGGAGAAAGCTAGCGCGAGAGGACATAGCTTTAAATTAAGGGGTGGTAGTTATAGGATGGATATCAGAGCTAGGTTCTTTACCCAGAGGGTGGTAAGGGTATGGAATGCTCTGCCTGCTGTAGTTGTAGATGCGCCAAGTTTGGTGGCGTTTAAGAGGTTAGTAGATAAATTTATGGATGAAAAGGGAACGGTTTAGGTTAGAGGGTCATTGCTTTTACTTAATCGGTCGGTGCAACATCGAAGGCCGAAGGGCCTGTTCTGCGCTGTAATGTTCTACTTTGGTGATGTAATGACTTTGGTGTCATCAGCAAATTTACTAACCCATCCCTCTACACCCTCATCCAGGTCATTTATAAAAATAACAAACAACAGTGACCCCAAAACAAATATTCCAGATTGAATATATCCCATCAACCACCACCCTCTGTCTTCTATCAGCTAGCCAATTCCTAATCCAAATTGCTAAATCACCCTCAATCTCATGCATCTGCATTTTCTGCAGTAATCTTCCCATGGGGAACCTTATCAAACGCTTTGCTAAAATCCATATACACCACATCAACTACCCTCCCTTTATCCTTGATAAGTATGTCCCTGTCAGGCAAGGAGGAAATGGTCGAGTAAGGGAACCTTGGTGTACGAAAAAAGTTGATTCGCTGGTTAAAAGGAAAAAGGAGGCTTATGTCAGGATGAGGCTTGAAGGCTCAGTTAGTGCAATGGATAGCTACAGATTAGCCAGGAAGGAGCTAAAGAGTGAATTGAGGAGAGCTAAGAGGGGACACGAGAAGACTTTGGCTGATAGGATTAAGGAGAATCCTGAAGCTTTCTTTAGATATGTTAAGAATAGAAGATTGGTTAGGACAAGATTAGGGCCAGTCACATCAGAAGTGGGGAGTTGTGCGTGGAGCCTGAAGAGATTGGAGAGGCACTGAATAAATATTTCTCTTCGATATTCACGCAGGGTGATGTAAATGTAGTTATGGAGAACACTGAGGTACAGGGTTGCAAACTGGAAAGTATTGAAGTAGATAGGAAAGATGTGCTAGATATTCTTGAGGGTTTGAAGTTGGATAAGTCCCCTGGGCCGGACGGGATTTACCCTAGGATTCTCTGGGAGGCAAGAGAGGAGATTGTAGAGCCTCTGGCTCTGATCTTCAGGTTGTCGTTGGTTACGGGTGTGGTTCCGGAGGACTGGAGGATAGCGAATGTGGTACCATTGTTCAAGAAGGGGAAGAGAGACCTTCCAGGGAATTATAGGCCAGTGAGTCTTACTTCTGTTGTGGGCAAAGTATTGGAGAGAATTATTAGGGATAGGATTTATAGTTATTTAGAGAGAAATGAATTGATTGGGGATAGTCAGCATGTTTTTGTGAAGGGTAGGTCGTGCCTTACTAACCTCATTGAGTTTTTTGAAAAAGTGACTAAGGAAGTGGATGGGGGTAAGGCGGTTGATGTGGTATATATGGTCTTTAGTAAGGCGTTTGATAAGGTGGCCCATGGAAGACTTCTGCAGAAAATGCAGATGTATGGGATAGAGGGTGATTTAGCTAATTGGATTAGGAACTGGCTAGCAGATAGAAGACAGAGGGTGGTGGTTGATGGGAGATATTCATCGTGGAGTTTGGTGACAAGTGGTGTACCTCAGGGGTCTGTTTTGGGGCCCCTGCTGCTGGTAATTTTTATAAATGATCTGGCTGAGGGTATTGAAGGATGGATTAGTAAATTTGCAGATGACACTAAAGTCATCTAAAGACACTAAAGTCAGTGGTAGTGAAGAGGGGTGTTATAGTTTGCAGAGAGACTTGGACAAGTTGCAGAGCTGGGCCAAGAGGTGGCAAATGGAGTTTAATGTGGAAAAGTGTGACGTAATGCACTTTGGCAGGAATAATAAATGTGTAGAGTATAGGGCTAATGGTAGGATTCTTAGTAGTCTTGATGAACAGAGGGATCTTGGTGTGTATGTGCATAGATCCCTGACAGTAGGCAGTCAAGTCGAGAAGGTTGTTAAGAAGGCATATGGAGTCTTAGCTTTTATTGGTAGGGGGATTGAATTTCGGAGCCGCAACGTCATGTTGCAACTGTACAAAACTCTAGTGCGGATGCACTTGGCGTATTGTGTGCAGTTCTGGTCCCCACATTATAAGAAAGATGTGGAGGCATTGGAGAGGGTTCAGAGGAGCTTTACCAGGATGTTGCCTGGTATGGAGGGCAGGTCTTATGAAGAGAGGCTGAGGGATTTGAGGTTGTTTTCGTTAGAAAGGAGACAGCTAAGAGGGGACCTTATCGAAACATATAAGATGATTAGAGGTTTAGATAGGGTGGACAGTGATAGACTTTTTCCTAGGATGGAGAAAGCTAGCACGAGGGGACACAGCTTTAAATTAAGGGGTGATAGTTATAGGATGGATATCAGAGGTAGGTTCTTTACCAAAGAGTGTTTCGGGAATGGAATGCCCTGCCTGCAGCAGCTGTAGATGCGCCAAGTTTGGTGGCGTTTAAGAGGTTAGTTGATAAGTATATGGAAGAGAAGGGGAATGGTTTAGTTTGGAGGGGCATTGCTTTTTATATTGGTCGGCGCAACATCGAAGGCCGAAGGGCCTGTTCTGTGCTGTAATGTTCTATGTTCTGTCCACCTCTTTGGTCACCTTTTCAGAAAACTCAATAAGGTTTGTGAGGCACGACCTTCCCTTCACAAATCCATGTTGACTATCCCTAATCAATTCATTTCTTTCTAAATGACTATAAATCCTATCCCTTATAATTCATTCCAAAACTTTCCCCACAACAGATGTAAAGGCCACTGGTCTATAATTTGCAGGATGGTCTCTGTTCCCCTTCTTAAACAAGGGGACAACATTTGCCATCCTCCAGTCTTCCGGCACTACACCTGTAGCCAACGACGACGTGAAGATCAAAGCCAAAGGCTCTGCAATCTACTCTCTAGCCTCCCAGAGTAACCTGGGATAAATTCCATCCGGCCCAGGGTATTTATCTATTTTCATACTCAAGAATTGCTAACACCTCCTTATGTACCTCTATCCTGTCTAGTCTGCAGTCCTGTATCCCAGTATTCTCCCCAACTCCATTGACATTTTCCGGCATGAAGACTGACAAAAAATACTCATTCAGTCCCTCTCCAATCTCTACAGGCTCCACGCACAACTTCCCACTACTGTCTCTGAGTGGCCCTAATCTTGACCTAAACAATCTTTTATTCTCAACATATCTATAAAAAGCTTTAGGGTTCTCCTTAATCCTATCTGCTAAAGTCTTCTCATGTCCTCTTCTAGCTCTTCTTATCTCTCTCTTTAGCTCCCTCTTGGCTAATTTATAATTCTCCAGTGTCCTAACAGAGCCTTCACATCTCATCTTTATTTAAGCCTCCTTTTTTCTCTTCACTAGTCAACTAACTTCCTTAGTACACTACAGTTCCCTGGCTCTACCACTTCCTCCCTGCATGACAGGTACATATTTATGAAGGACTTGCAGTAGCTGTTCATAGAACATAGAACACTACAGCACAAACAGGCCCTTCGGCCCACAAGTTGTGCCGAACACATCAAAAACCTACCCAGCCATAGACCTATCTATAACCCCCAGTCCCATTGGATCCCATATACTCATCCAGAAGTCTTTTAAAAGACCCCAGCGAGTTCGCCTCGACCACCACCGATGGCAGCCGATTCCATTCACTCACCACCTCTGAGTGAAAAACTTTCCCCTAGCATCCCCTCTGTACTTGCTTCCCTGCACCTTAAATCTGTGCCCTCTCGTCGTGACCATTTCAGCCCTGGGAAATAGTCTCTTGAGAGTCCACCCTATCTATTCCCCTCAACATCTTGTAAACCTCTATCAGATCGCCTCTCAACATTCGTCTCTCCAGGGAGAACAGTCCCGGCTCCCTCAACCTGTCTTCATAAGGCATGCCTCCCAATCCAGGCAACATCCTTGTAAATCTCCTCTGCACCTTTTCAATAGCTTCCACGTCCTTCCTATAGTGAGGCGACCAGAACTGCGCACAGTACTCCAAGTGTGGTCTGACAAGGGTCCTATAAAGCTGCAGCATTACCTCCTGACTCCTGAACTCAATCCCTCGATGAATGAAGGACAGTACACCGTAAGTTTTCTTAACCACATCCTCCACCTGGGAGGCTGATTTGAGAGTCTTATGGACCCGGACCCCAAGATCCCTCTACTCTTCCACACAGCTAAGACTCCTACCTTTGATAGTGTACTCATTCATCCCGTTGGATCTGCCAAAATGGACCACAACACACTTATCCGCGTTGAAGTCCGTCTGCCACTTCTCTGCCCAGTCTTGCATCCTGTCGATGTCATGCTGCAACTTCTGACATCCCTCCAGACCATCCACAACACCACTGACCTTCGTGTCATTGGCGAACTTACTCACCCATCCCTCCACTTCCTCATCCAGGTCATTTATGAAAATGACAAACAGCAAGGGTCCTAGAACAGATCCCTGGGGCACTCCACTGGTGACCGACCTCCATGCAGAAAAAGAGCCATCCACAACCCCCCTCTGCCTTCTGCAGGCAAGCCAGTTCTGGATCCACAAGGCCAAAGCCCCTTGGATCCCATGCCCTCTCATCTTCTCAAGAAGTCTTGCATGTGGGACCTTGTCAAATGCCTTGCTGAAGTCCATGTACACCACATCCACTGCTCTTCCTTCGTCCATGTGTTCAGTCACATTTTCGAAGAACTCAATTAAGCTCGTAAGGCACGACCTGCCTTTTACAAAACCATGTTGACTATTTCTAATCAACCGAAACTTCTCCAAATGCTCGTAAATCTTGTCCCTCAGAAGCCTCTCCATCAGCTTACCAACCACTGAGGTCAGACTCACCGGTCGGTAATTTCCAGGACTATCCCTGTCCCCTTTCTTGAAAATAGGGACCACATCTGCAATCCTCCAATCCTCCGGAACCTCTCCCGTCTCCATCGACGACGCAAAGATCATCGCCAGGGGCTCTGCAATGACATCCCTCACCTCCCACAATAACCTGGGTACATCCCATCTGGTCCCGGAGACTTGTCTATCTTGATAGCATTTAAAAGTTCTAACACATCCGCTTCCTTAATATCTACATACTCAATCTTTTCAGTCTGCCGCAAAATTGTAGTGCATCCTCCCAGATCACTTTCCACCGTGAATACTGAGGCAAAGTACTCATTAAGCACCTCTGCCATTTCTTCCGGTTCCATACAGACTTTTCCCCCTTCACCTTTTATAGGTCCTATCCCTTCTCTTCTCCTCCTTTTACTTTTCACATATTTGTAGAAGGCCTTGGGATTCTCCTTAATCCTACCAGCCAAGGCCTTCTCATGACCCCTTCTGGCTCTCCTAATTTCCTTTTTAAGCTCTTTTCTATAAGCCTTATACTTCTCTAGATCCCCAACATCTCCTAGCTCTTTGAACCTTTTATACACCTTTCTTTTCCTGACTAGGTTCACCACAGCCTTTGTGCACCACGGTTCCCACATCCTACCAAAACCTCCTTGTCTCACCGGAACGTTGTCGTGCAAAGCTCCAGACAAGCATTCCTTGAATATCTGCCACCTTCCTTCTGTGCTTTTCCCCAAGAACACCACCTTCCAGTTTATTCGCCCCAACATCTGCCTGATGTCTTCATATTTCCCCTTATTCCAGACAAACACCTTCCTAGCCGGCCTGATCCTATCCTTTTCCAATGCAAGGGTGAAGGAGATAGAATTATGATCTCCATCCCCAAGATGCTCTCCTACCGAGAGATCCATCACCTGTCCTGGTTCATTAGCTAGTACCAGGTCCAGTACAGCCTCTCCTCTCGTAGGCTTGTCCACGTGCTGTGTCAGGAAACCCTCCTGAACACACCTACCAAACTCCTCCCCATCCAAACCCCTTACCCTTGGGATATTCCAGTCGATGTTTGGGAAATTGAAGTCTCCCATCACAACAACTCTGTTATTTCTACATCTCTCCAGTATCTGTTTCCCTATCTACACCTCAACTTCCCTCTCACTATTGGACGGCCTATAGAATACACCCAGCAACGTCACCGACCCTTTGCTATTCCTAACTTCCACCCACAGAGACTCCGTAGACATTCCCTCCTTGGTATCCACCTTCTCTGCAGCCATGACACTGTCCCTGATCAACATTGCCACTCCACCACCTCTTTTGCCTCCCTCCCTGTCCTTCCTGAAGGATCTGAATCCCGGGACCTGTATTACCCAGTCCTGTCCCTGAGACATCCAAGTCTCTGTAATGGCCACCACATCACAATCCCAAGCAGCAATCCCCGCCCTAAGTTCATCCACCTTATTTACTACACTCCTGGCATTAAAATAGACACAGCTCAGTCCCTCAGACTGGGCATTTCCCTTCTCCCCCACTCGTCTAACCTGCCTCTCATCCTGCCTAGAGTTCCTTGAATAAGTTCCACATTTCAGGTGTTCCCAGCCCCTGCAGTTTCTTACTCCACCCTATGTATCCTAAATCTCGCCTAATAGCCTCATAGTTACCTTTCCCCCAGCTGTAACTTCTTCCCTTTGGTATATGCCTATCCCTTTCCATCACTAAGGTAAACGTAACCGAATTGTGGTCACTATCACCAAAGTGCTCACCTACCGCCAAGTCTAACACCTGGTCTGGTTCATTACCCAGAACCAAATCCAATGTAGCCTCACCTCTTGTTGGCTTATCTACGTACTGAGTCATAAAACCCTCCTGCACACATTGTACAAAAACTGACCCCTCTAATGTGCTTGAGCTATAACTTTTCCAATCAATATTTGCAAAGTTAAAGTCCCCCATAATGACTACCCTGTTACTTTCACTTCTGTCCAGAATCATCCTTGCAATCTTTTCCTCCACATTCCTGGAACTGTTTGGAGGCCTATAAAAAAAACTCCCAACGGGGTGACCCCTCTTCTCCTGTTTCTAATCTCAGCCCAAACTACATCAATAGACAGGTCCACATCAAATGTCCTTTCTGCCACCGTAATACAGTCTTTGACTAACAATGCCACACCTCCCCCTCTTCTACCACCTACTCTGCTCCGACTGAAACATCCGTTCTTGTCTCTGCTCTATCCATGTCTCTGTAATGGCCACAATATCAAAGTCCCAGGTACCTATCCTTAGGTACAAGTTCATCCTTATTGTGTATGCTCCTCGCATTGAGGTATACACACTTCAAACCACCCTTCCGCCTACCAGTATGCTGCTGAGACCCAGAAACCTTATCCATGACCTTGATATTCCCATTCTCCTGTACATTTGAGCTTCTCAGTTACTTGTTTTAACTTGCTTTGAAAATGAGTCCTATTTTGCAAGCTTCTGATGTAAGTTTTAAGCCAATTTTTTTTTAAAAAGTACTGCTAAGGTGAATTTGAAGCAACAACATTATTTTCAAGTAATAATAGTTAGCTGACTAACTGTAAAATGCTCTATCACAGTTAGAATGAGCAATCTTAAAATAAATCTCTTAACCAGCTTGGAGGGTTCATACTCAAATATATACATTACACATACATGCCTATTCACTTCCTGTCTAAAATTAATTACGATTTTGAGTGAGGATTTTACTTTGAACATCCATATGCATATGCACGTTCCCATGGAAACCACACCTGTGACTAGTGGTGTGTCTGAGGAGTCGGTGCTAGTGCTGTTTGCTATTTATACCAATGATTTGGGTGATAATGTTAAGTTTGCAGATGACTGTAAGGTGCTGTAGACAGAGAGGAAATTCTGTCAAAAATTGCAATAGGGTCTTGGGGAAGTAGGTCAAGAAATAGCAAATGGAGTTCAGTACAGGTACGTGGGGAGTGTTAGAACATTGAACGTAGAACAATACAGCACAGAACAGGCCCTTCGGCCTTCGATGTTGTGCCGACCAAAATGAAAAGCAATGCCCCTCCAAACTAAACCATTCCCTTCTCTTCCATATACTTATCAATTAACCTCTTAAACGCCACCCAACTTGGCGCATCTACAACAGCTGCAGGCAGGGCATTCCACTCCCTAATCACTCTTTGAGTAAAGAACCTACTCTGATATCCGTCCTATAACTCATACCCCTTAATTTAAAGCTGTGTCCCCTCGTGCTAGCTTTCTCCATCCTAGGAAAAAGGCTATCACTGTCCACCCTATCTAAACCTCTAATCATCTTATATGCTTCAATGAGATCCCCGCTTAGCCGCCTCCTTTCTAACGTAAACAACCTCAAATCCTTCAACCTCTCTTCATAGGACCTGCCCTCCATACCAGGCAACATCCTGGTAAACCTCCTCTGTACCCTCTCCAATGCCTCCACATCTTTCTTATAATGTGGCGACCAGAACTGGTCAAAAAGTCAAATCAAGATAGGACTTTCACAGTGAATGGTAGGACCTTAGGGATTATTGTGGAACAGAGTGACCTTGGAATCACTGGTAGATAGGACAGTGAAGAAGGCTTTTGGCATGCTAGCCTTCATTAGTCAGGGCATTGAGTATAGAAGTTGGGAAATTATGTTGCATTTGTACAGGACGTTGGTGAGGAGTGTTGTGTTCAATTTTGGTCACCTTGCAATAGAAAAGATGTTATTAAATTGGAAAGGGATTTACAAGGATGTTGCCAGGACTCAGTCTGAGTTATAAGATATTAAGGGGTTAACATGGCACGCAACTAAGAGTTGCTTTCAAAATGACAAGGTTAAGACATCTGTGATTAACAAGTTTACCTTTTAATAGTTCTCTTTCTTTCAATATTACAACCTTAGATATGGTTAACCTGGCTAAACAAAAGGTGTCTTGTGATTAGTTATATTGTCTCAGACCGCATGTGATCATAAGAATTGTAAAAGCTACATAATGGGGTAATGTCCCATTATTCAGCGCAACTTTGTTACCTGATTCCCAGCACTGGGTGGAAGTTACGTAGCAAAGAGTTGCCAGCTTGCATATGTAAGAAGAGTAAAGAACTTTTGAATTGGACAGTGGTTGATGTTTGCTTTTGTATTAAGGACAGAAAAGTTTCTCGAAAAATGGACATAAGAAGTTATATGGAGAGATTGTACAGGCCAGGATTCCTTTTTCTTTGAAGTGTAGGAAACTGAGAGATGATCTTATAGAAGTGTATAAAGACCATGAGAGGCAAGGATAGGTTGAATGCACTCTGTTTCTCCCAGGGTTGGGGAGTCGAGAACTAGAAGGCACAGGTTTAAGTTAAGAGGGAAAGAACTAATGGAAACTTGAACAACATTTTTACATAGAGGGTGATATGTATGTAGAATGAGCTGCTGGAGGAAGTGGTTGAGGCAGGAATATTGACAACATGACAACATTTAAAAGGCATTTGTGCAGATACGTGGATAGAAAAGGTTTAGAGGGATATGGGCCAAAAGCTGGCAATAGAGGTTAGCTTAGATGGGCATTTTTGTCAGCATGGACCAGTTTGGGTTGTGCTGTGATTTCAGTGAACTTTTGGAATTTCTTCCGAAAATATCTTTGCTTACCTACTTCTCTCTCCATCTGTGAATATTTTGCTGTTCTGATTTGTTGGAAAACCAGTTGAAAACTCAAAGGGAGTGACTTTTTCAGTTTTACTTCCTCTCCCCCGTAGAGTGTTAATGGGGGTTTGGAGGGAGAGGGAGTGGATAATGAAGGTGGCAGGAGTGAAAGATCGGTTTCCCTCTAGCATGACAATTTTTTCAACTGCCAGAGTCTGGATAGGATGGTGGAATGCTCACTGTCCCGCTGCACAGAACATTGGGGTAGGAAATCCCTTATTGCATAATTGATAAGGCCAGGATCACAACATACCATGCCAATTTCTAATGGCTCAGTGGTAAAGAAGACTCCCCATCCCTTTCCCACCATTCGACTTCATCCTAATCAGCAATTTCTGGCCAAAATGTTTTGAGTGCTGATGCTCTTTGTTATGTTTTATAAGTCCAAAGATTTAATTAATTAAAGGTTAATTATATATATTTCACTAACTCAATTAAATATTTCAATTTCACTGTGTCTTTTAATGTCTTTATTAAAGTTTTGAATTGAAGACTTTACCCTTTGTCAAAGTTTGGACTGAATGTTTTCAATGAATTGGATAAAGGAACCGAGTGGAGCAGCAAACAGTATATCACAGTATTGCTATTCCTGAGAGGAGGTATTAAACTAGGCTTATAATTCCTTGAATATAGAAGATTATGACATCAAATTGAATTATTTATGCTAAAGGATTTGGCAGAGTGGTTAGAGAGAAACGATTTTTGTGGAGGAGGTGGGGGGGGGAGGGTAGTGGTAGCAATTGTTTAATCTTAAAATTAACTTCCGAGAACTTGGATAATATAAGAAAACATTCATTCACACAAAGGAAAACCTGGAATTCTTTTTCTCTTCCAAAAAGCTGTTGGATTAATTGAAAAGGTCAAAACTGAAATGCTTGTTGGGTAAACGGCAGCAACATGAATATAGAGCAATGGCTAATGAGTATTTCTTAGGATGGAGAAAGATTTGGAATGGGGATCCTCACGGGTCAGTATTGGGACTGTTGCTGTTCCTAATGTGTATTAATAATCTAGATCTGTTTGTGTGTGTAAGAAAATTTCAAAGTTTGAAGATTATACAAAACTTAGGAACGTCGAAAACTGAGGCGAACTTTGTAGAACTTCAGAGGGACGTAGACAAGTTGGTGGAATGGCAGATGGTTGAAGTTCAATGCAGAGAAGTGTGAGGTGATTAATTTTGGTAGGAAGAACATGGAGAGACAAAAGAAATTTAGGGTTCAACTATAAAGTGTGCAGGAGCAGAGGGAGCTGAGTGTATGTGTGCATAGGTCATTAAAGGTGGCAAAACAAATGCTGAGAGCAGTTAAAGCATGTAGCATCCTAGGCTTTATTGATAGTGTCATAAGAGCACAAAATCAAGGAGATTATGCTAAACATGTGTAAAGAATAAAGAACAGTGCATCACAGGAACAGGCCCTTCAGCCCTCCAAGCCTGCGCTGATCATATTGTTCTTCTGTTCCCCATCTGTTCATGTGCCTACCCAGATAAGTCCTAAATGTTACTAACATATCTGCCTCAACCACCTTACTTGGTGGTGCAGTCCAGGCCCCACCGCCCTTTATATATATATATAAAAAAAAATTCCCCCAACAGTTCCACTGAACCTTTCCCCCGCCCTCCACTTATCTTGAACTTGTGCCCCTTGTAATTGTCATTACTGCTCTGGGAGAAAGTTTCCAATTGTTCACCCTATCTATGCCCCTCATAACTTCATAAACCTCTCAGCCCCATCTTTCAGGGAGAACAATCCCAGTTTATTCAATCTCTGCCCGTAGCTAATAGCCTCCATACTAGGCAACATCCTGAGAAATGTTTACTGTCTCTAAAGCTTCCACGTCCTTCTATCCTATGGTGACCAGAATTGGATACTATTCCAAATGTGGCCTAATCAACATTTTATATAACTAACATAATTTGTCAACTTTTGTACTCAATATCCTGTCCGATGAAGGCAAGCATGCCATATGCTTTCTTCACCACCTTCTCTACCTGTGCTGCCACTTTTAAGGATCTGTGGACCTGTACTCCCAGATCTCTTTGTGTATCTATGCTCCTGATGCCTGTGCCATATATTTTATAATTTCCACCTGTATTGGATCTACCAAAATGTATCCTCTCCTATTTATCTGAATTAAATTCCATCTGCCATTTCTCTGCCCAATTTTCCAGCCTGTCTATACCCTGTTGAATTCTCTGAAATCTTCATCACTATCCACAACTCCAGCAATTTTAGCACCATCCCCAACCTTGTTAATCAGACCAGCTATGTTTTCTTCCAGGTCATTTATATAAAATACAAACAGCAGAGGTAGCAACACTGTTTCTTGTGGAATACCACTAGTTACAGATCTCCAATCAGAAAAACACCCTTCCAGTGCTGTCCTCCATCTTCAATGGCCAAGCCTGTTCTGAAGCCAGCTGGCTAGTTCATTCTTGATCTCGTGATTTAATCTTTTGCAGCAGCCTGCCATGAGGGACCGTGTCATAGTTACACCTTAGCTGGAATATTATGTACAGTTTTGGGCACCACATTATAAAAAGGATGTGAATACGTTGGACAGTGTAGAAAGTATACAAGAATGGCTCCAGAGTTAAGAAACTTCAGTTAAGAAGAACATAGAACAATACAGCACAAACAGGCCCTTCAGCCCATGAGTTGCGCCGATCACATCTACCAATCCATAGATCTATCTATAACCCCCTATCCCATTCTTTTCCATATACTCAACCAGAAATCTTTTAAAAGACCCCAGTGAGTTTGCCTCAACAACCTCTGATGGCAGCCTATTCCATTCACTCCACCCTCTGAGTGAAAAACTTACCCCTAACGTCCCCTCTGTATTTGCTTCCCTGCACCTTAAATCTGTGTCCTCTCGTAGTGACCATTTCAGCTCAGGGAAATAGTCTCTGAGAGTCCACCCTATCTATTCCTCTCAACATTTTATAAACCCCTATCAGGTCGCCTCTAAACCTACATCGCTCCAGTGAGAAGAGTCCCAGCTCCCTCAACCTATCTTCATAAGGCCTGCCTCACTTGTAAATCTCCTCTGCACTCTCTCAATAGCCTCTACATCCTTCCTATAATGAGGTGACCGGAACTGCACACAATACTCCAAGTGGGGTCTGACAAGAATCTTATAGAGCTGCATCATTACCTCCTGACTCCCAAACTCTATTCCTCGAAGGCCAGTACACCATACGCCTTCTTGACCACTTCCTCCACCTGCGAGGCCGATTTAAGAGTCTTATGGACCCAGACCCCGAGATCCTTCTGCTCTACAACACAGCTAAGACTCCTACCCCTTATATTGTACTCCTTCATCCCATTATTCCTGCCAAAATGGACCACTACACATTTATCTGCGTTGAAGTCCATCTGCCACTTCTCCGCCCATTCTTGCATCCTGTCTATGTCCCGCTGCAACTTTTGGCATCCCTCCAGACCATCCACAACACCACTGACCTTTGTATCGTCAGCGAACTTGCTAACCCATCCCTCCACTTCCTCATCCAGGTCATTTATGAAAATGACAAACAGCAGGGGTCCCAGAACAGCTCCCTGGGGCACTCCACTGGTTACCAACCTCCATGCAGAACAAGACCCATCCACAACCACTCTCTGCCTTCTGCCGGCAAGCCAGTTCTGGATCCACGAGACCAAAGCCCCTTGGATCCCATGCCCTCTCACCTTCTCCAGAAGCCTTGCATGGGGGACCTTATCAAACACCTTACTAAAGTCCATGTACACTACTTCCACCGCTCTTCCTTCGTCAATGTGTTCAGTCACATTTTCGAAGAACTCAACTAGGCTCGTAAGGCATGACCTGCCCTTGACAAAACCATGCTGACTATTTCTAATCAGTCTAAACTTCTCCAAATGTTCATAAATCTTATCCCTCAGAAGCCTCTCCATCAGCTTACCAACCACTGAAGTCAGACTCACCGGTCAGTAATTTCCTGGACTATCCCTGTTCCCTTTCTTAAAGATAGGAACCACATCCGCAATCCTCCAATCCTCTGGAACCTCTCCTGTTTCCATGGATGATTCAAATATCATCGCCAGAGGCTCTGCAACCACTTCTCTCACCTCCCGCAATAATCTGGGGTACATCCCATCCGGTCCTGGTGACTTGTCTATCTTGATAGAATTTAACAGGTCTAACAAAGAACAACACAGCACTGGAAACAGGCCCTTCTGCCCAACGAGCCCGCGCCGCCGTCCTAACGTCTTTATGACATATAGGGACCAATTTGTTACCCAATCAGCCTAAGAGCACATTTTTGGGATGTGGGAGGAAACCGGAGCACCTGGAGAAAACCCACGCAACCACGGGGAGAACGCGCAAACTCCCGCAGACACAGGCCCAAATCTATGTGTCTGCACATCCTGTTTCCTAACATCCACGTAGTCCATCTTTTCCATTTGCCTCAAGCCTGCAGTACAATCTCCCAGTTCACTTTCCACCATGAATATCAAGGCAAAGCACTCGTTAAGCACCTCTGCCATTTCTTCCGGATTCACACAGACTTTTCCCCCTTCACCTTTTATAGGTCCTATCCCTTCTCTTCTCACCCTTTTACTTTTCACATATTTGTAGAAAGCCTTGGGATTCTCCTTAATCTTCCCTGCCAAGGCCTTCTCATGACCCCTTCTGGCTCTCCTAACTTCCTTTTTTAGCTCCCTTCTACACACCTTATACTCCTCTAGATCCCTAACATCTCCTAGCTCTCTGAACCTTTTATACACCTTTCTTTTCTTCCTAACTAGGTTCACCACAACCTTCGTGCACCACGGTTCCCGCGTCCTACCAAAACCTCCTTGTCTCCTCGGAACGTTGTCTTGCAGAGCCCCAGACAAACATTCCTTGAATATCCGCCACTTTCCTTCTGTACTCTTCCCCAAGAACGCCTCCTTCCAGTTTATACGTCCAATTACCTGCCTAATGTTTTCATATTTCCCCTTACTCCAGACATACACCTTCCTAGCCTGCCTGATCCTATCTCTTTCCATCGCTATTGTGAAAGAGATAGAATTATGATCTCCATTCCCAAGATGCTCACCTACCGTGAGATCTGACACCTGCCCTGGCTCATTAGCAAGCACCAGGTCAAGTACAGCCTCTCCTCTCATAGGCTTTTCCACGTACTGTGTCAGGAAACCTTCCTGAACACACCTAACAAACTCCACACCATCCAAACCCCTTAACCTTGGGATATTCCAGTCGATGTTTGGGAAATTGAAATCTCCCATCACGACAACCCTGTTATTTCTACATCTGTCCAGGATCTGTTTCCCTATCTGCACCTCAAGTTCCCTGTCGCTATTGGGCGGCCTATAGAATACACCCAGCAAAGTTATCGACCCTTTGCTGTTCCTAACTTCCACCCACAGGGACTCCGTAGACATTCCCTCCACGTCTTCCACCTTCTCTGCAGCCACGACACTGTCCCTGATCTACAGTGCCACACCACCACCTCTTTTGCCCCCAACCCTGTCCCTCCTGTAGCATCTGAATCCCGGCACCTGAAATACCCAGTCCTGTCCCTGAGACAACCAAGTCTCTGTAATTGCCACATCACACTCCCAAGCAGCAATACCTTAAATATTTACCTTTATTTAAGGTAAATAAGCTCATCTACCTTATTTACTACACTCCTGGCATTAAAATGGACACACCTCAGTCCCTCAGTCAGGATATTTCCTGATATTTAGGCACCACCTGCCTAACCCTCTCAGACTGCCTACAGTCCTTCCCAATCTGGGAGCTAACCTTCTTATTCACAGTCTCATCAATATTCCCACCTCCCAGCTTTTCTAGTTTAAAGATCCCCCAGTAGCCCGAGCTAGTCTTCCCGCCAAGATATTAGTGCCCCTAGGGTTCAAGTGCCACCCGTCCTTACTGTACAGATCACACCTGCCCCTAAAGAGGTGCCAATGATCCATGAGCCTGTATCCCTGCCCCCTGCTCCAGTCCCTCAGCCATACATTCATCCTCCACCTTATTTGATTCCTGCTCTCATTCTCCTGAGGCGCAGGTAGCAATCCTGAGATTACTACCTTCGCTTTTCTCTTCCTCAGCTTCCTACCCAGTTCCCTATAATCCATTTCGATGACTGCCTCCATCTTCCTGCTGACGTCTGCAGTACCAATATGCACCAAAACTTCAGGTTCATCACCCTTCCCTTTCAGGATGTCTGGGAGGGGTTAGGGTTAGGGGTTAGGGTTAGGGAATAGGGGTCAGGGTAAGGGTCAGGGGTCAGGGTTAGGGGTTAGGGTTAGGTATAGGGGTTAGGGGTTAGGGTTAGGGCGTTAGGGTTAAGTTAGGCATTAGGGTTAGGGTTAGGGCATTAGGGCTTGGGTTAGGGCATTAGGGTTAAGGTTAGGGTTAGGGGTAGGGCATTAGGGTTAGGGTTAGGGCATTAAGGTTAGGGTTAGGGTTAGGGTTAGGGTTATGGTTAGGGTGTTAGGGTTAGGGCACATTAGGGTTAGAGTTAGGGTTAGGGCACATTAGGGTTAGGGTTAGGGCACATTAGGGTTAGGGCTGGGGCTAGGGCATTAGGGTTAGGGTTAGGGCATTAGGGTTAGGGTTAGGGCACATCAGGGTTAGGGTTAGGGCATTAGGGTTAGGGTTAGGGTTAGGGCACATTAGGGCAAGGGCTAGGGTTAGGGCATTAGGGTTAGGGTTAGGGTTAGGGCATTAGGGTTAGAGTTTAGGGTTAGGGTTTGGGTTAGGTTAGGGTTATGGTTAGGGTTAGGGCATTAGGGTTAGGGTTAGAGTTAGGGTTAGTGCGTTAGGGTTAGGGTTAGGGTTAGAGTTAGGGCGTTAGGGTTAGGGTTAGGGATAGTGCGTTAGGGTTAGGGTTAGGGTCAGGGTTAGTGCGTTAGGGTTAGGGTTAGGGTTAGTGCATTAGGGTTAGGGTTAGGGTTAGTGCATTAGGGTTAGGGTTAGGGTTAGTGCATTAGGGTTAGGGTTAGGGTTAGTGCATTACGGTTAGGGTTAGGGTTAGTGCATTAGGGTTAGGGTTAGAGTTAGGGTACATTAGGGTTAGGGTACATTAGGGTATTAGGGTTAGGGTATTAGGGTTAGGGTTAGGGGGTTAGGGTTAGGGTATTAGGGATATGGTTAGGGTTAGGGTGAGGGTGAGGGTGAGGGTTAGGGTAGGGTGAGGGTTAGGGTTAGGGTTAGTGCTTAGGGTTAGGGTTAGGGTTAGGGGAGGTTAGGGTTGTGGAGGGTTAGGGTTAGGGTTAGGGTGTAGGGTTAGGGTTAGAGGTTAGGCTTAGGGGTTTAGGGTTAGGGTTAGGGTTAGGGTTAGGGTTAGGGTTAGGGTTAGGGATTAGGTTAGGGTTAGGGTTTGGGTTAGGGTTAGGGTTAGGGCGTTAGGGTTAGGGTTAGGGACATTAGGGTTAGGGTTAGGGATTAGGTCAGGTTCAGGTTAGGGTTAGGGTTAGGGTTAGGGGTTAGGGTTAGGGATTAGGGTTAGGGTTAGGGTAGGGTTAGGGTTAGGGTTAGGGCATTAGGGTTAGGGTTAAGGTTAGGGTTAGGGTTAGTGTTAGGGTTAGGGTGAGGGTTAGGTTGGTTAGGTTAGGGTGAGGGTTAGGGTTAGGGTTGGGATTAGGGTTAGGTTAGGGTTAGGGTTAGGGTTGGTTTAGGGTTATGGTTAGGGTATTAGGGGTTAGGATTAGGGTAGTTGGGGTTGGGTTTGGGTTAGGGTTATGGTTAGGGTTAGGGTTAGTGTTAGGGTTAGGGTTAGGGTATTAGGGTTAGGGTTTAGGGTTAGGGTTAGGAGGGTATTAGGTTCGGTTTTAGGGTTCGGTTAGGGTATTAGGGTTATGGTTTGGGTTTGGGTTAGGTTAGGGTGGGTTAGGGTATTAGGGTTAGTTAGGTTTTAGGGTTAGGGTTAGGGTATAGGGTTAGGGTTGGTTAGGCGTTAGGGTTAGGGTTAGGGGTTAGGGTTAGGGTTAGGGTAGGTTAGGGTTAGGGTTAGGGTTAGGGTTAGGGTTAGGGTTAGGGTTAGGGTTAGGGTTAGGGTTAGGGTTAGGGTTAGGGTTAGGGTTAGGGTTAGGGTTAGGGTTAGGGTTAGGGTTAGGGTTAGGGTTAGGGTTAGGGTTAGGGTTAGGGTTAGGGTTAGGGTTAGGGTTAGGGTTAGGGTTAGGGTTAGGGTTAGGGTTAGGGTTAGGGTTAGGGTTAGGGTTAGGGTTAGGGTTAGGGTTAGGGTTAGTGTTAGGGTTAGGGTTAGGGTTAGGGTTAGGGTTAGGGTTAGGGTTAGGGTTAGGGTTAGGGTTAGGGTTAGGGTTAGGGTTAGGGTTAGGGTTAGGGTTAGGGTTAGGGTTGGGTTAGGGTTAGGGTTAGGGTTTAGGGTTGGGGTTAGGTTTAGGGTTATGGTTAGGGTGTTGGGGTTAGGGTTAGGGTTAGGGTTAGGGTTTAGGTTAAGGTTAGGGTTAGGGTTAGGGTTAGGGTTTAGGGTTAGGGTTTAGGTAGGGTTAGGGTTAGGGTTAGTGTTAGGGTTAGGGTTAGGGTTAGGGTTAGGGTTAGGGTTAGGTTAGGGTTGGGGAGGGTTAGGTTAGGGTTAGGTTAGGGTAGGGTTTAGGGTTAGGGTTAGGTTAGGGTTAGGGTTAGGGTTAGGGTTAGGGTTGGGGTTAGGGTTAGGGGGTTAGGGTTAGGGTTGGTGTTAGGGTTAGGGTGGGGTTAGGTGTAGGGTTAGGGTTAGGGTTAGGGGTTAGGGTTCGGGTTAGGGTTAGGGTTAGGGTTGGGGTTAGAGTTAGGGTTAGGGCCAGAGTTAGGGTTAGGTTTAGGATTAGGGTTGGGGTGGTGTTAGGGTTAGGGGTTAGGATTAGGTTTCGGTTAGGGTTAGTTTTGGGGTTGGGGTTGGGTTGGGGTTAGGTGTTAGCGTTAGGGTTAGGGTTAGAGTTAGGGTTAGAGTTAGTGTTGGGGTTAGAGTTGGGGTTGGGGTTGGGGTTAGGGTTAGGGGTTAGAGT